>JADBJO010000085.1:882104-889604 GCA_016801955.1 Conus betulinus | reverse complement strand
CATTTCTATAAAAAAAAAAGAAAGAAAGAAAATAAAAAGAAAAGAAAAAGAAAAATATGATGTTAGTCTTACTCAGAATCACCGTCAGTTGCAATTCCTCTGATATCTGATATCTAACTGCTTCTGCAAACCGACAGGTGTATCTGCAAGAAGAATGACGTCATCAACAAACTGCATTAATATAGCTCAGTAGCCCCTGGTAACACTTGAATTCCATGCTTCCTATTTTCTGAAATATCAACTGCAAGCTCATCGATGAAAAATGCGAACAACTAGGGATTTAGTAGACATCCTTGTTTCACATCGCGAGGGCAATTGAAATATAAGAAAAAAATGTCATTTTCACGAACACATGCAAGTACAGAATGATATGTTCCTCGCACAGATCCATACAAGTTCCCATTCATACCATTTTTCTTTAAAATATTCCACAAGATAATTCTGTTCACTGAATCAAAAGCTGAAATTCAACAAAGACAACGTCAATTTTGTCTTTTTAAACAAATATTCAGTACTGCAGTAGAAAGAAACTCGTGGAGAGCGTGGCAGGGACATGCTCATTTCCACTTAATGACTCGCGCACTAACCACTGAGCCACAGGGACACCTGATATTTGTAGGAAAGTTAAGCCTTATGAAGTTCACTTTTGTTCCTCCTTGACCAGATCCAACTTGAACACCTCTCTGCCGCTTCTGCCATTGCTTTCAGGGCTTTGGTTTTTTTCCCTCCCTGCAACTGAGAGCTGTTTCATGAGGCTGTATGCAGACGTTCCCACAAACCCCCTAGCTCCAATTTCTGCAGTGAGGACTTTGACCTGATAGCCTTCTCTCCTCAGGCTGTGCCAGATCAGCATACTTTTCAGTCTTGTAGATCTGAGCTGCCTCCATTCTGTTCTCATATGGCACCGTGAGCTCGATCATGATCAGCTGCTTGGTTGACTGAGAGTGTAATACTATGTCTGGTCTCATGCCACTCTTGCTGATGATAATCTCTGGGTGACTATTCCATTCTGGGAGGTCTGCTGTGCACTCCCAGTCATCTGCCCCGTCCAGCAGACTCTGCCTGCATGTTCCGAGTGGCACTGTTGTTCTTGGCCATGATTCGCTGCCTCCTGCCGTGAAGAATGTTGCGGGTGCTTTTGGAGTCCTGATTTTCCCTTTTGTGGTGTTGGTACTAGCCCAGACTACTTGTACAATCTCTTTGAGCACTTGGTTGTGCCTCCATGTGTACCTTCCTTGAGCCAGGGCTACTTTACATGAGCTTAGGACATGCTCCACTGTTTGTTTTTTTCATGCAAAGGGGGCATGAAGGATCGTCTGTTTTTTTTTTCCCTTCACCAGGTTTGCATTTGAAGGCAGAAGGTCATATGCAGATCTGAGAATGAAGCTGATCCTGAGAGGGCCATGTGCCAAATGTCATTCCAAGTGAGACTTCTTTGGAGTGCATTCTCCCACGTTGTCCATTGCCTTGCTGGCTGCTGCTGGACTGCTTTTTGGAGTCTTTGTTGGTCTTCTTCTTTTTCTCTCTCTCCTGAATCATCATGTCTCTTTTTTGGCTTTTCCTTTGGCCTTTGACCACCATTCAGTTTTGGTCACCCCCAGTCCTTGTCTGTTGGTCTGTGTGTGTCCTGTTATTTCTCTGATCTTGAGACTTTCTTTTGCAGAATCCATCGCCTCTTGAACTTTCCATTTTCTGCCTGTCTTCAGCTGGGGCTTGATTGCTTCAACCACCTTGTCTCCTGAGTCCTCCAGCATGCTTTGAAGTCTGATCTTCCCTGCTTTATATTCCTCCAGGATGGATTTCAGTGGTAGTTTCAGCTTTGCTTGGCGACAGTATAGCGCTATGTCAGTCAGACAGGGTGGGACACCAAGCCATTTCCTTGTGAACTTGTTGATTTTGGATTCCATTGCCTCCACTATGCTGCTGGTGAGATGTCGTATATCATCAGAGGCCATAGGAGCTTTGGTATCAGCATGAACTGCAGACACCAGACCTTGTATTTGCCAGGGAGCCCACACTGGTCAATGGTCTCCAAGCCTTCTTCCGACATCTGTTTGGTTTTTTTTGCTCTTCGTGTGTCTTTCAGCGTATCATCATACCATCTTCCAAGGCTCTTGACTGGCTCTTCTGTTACTGTTGGAATGGTTGGAATGGTCTGGTTGGCAACACTGAAGACCACAGATTCGGCCACTTTTTTCCTCAGTGAGAGACTCCGTGATTTCTTTGGCTTGAACTTCATTCTGGATGAGGCAACTATGTCGTCCAGCCTCTCCAGCACGTGACGTGTCTCGTCTTCTCTCTGGATGAAATCACTGTAGTGTCATCCATGAAGGCCTTGAGAGGGGGCATCTTGTATCCATCGCCAAGGTCTGTTTGTCTTGCGTTGCTTGTTGCTGCTTTCAAGATGACTTCCATTGCCAACATTGCACGAACAGTATTGGGGAAATGGCACAGCCCATTGCAATGCCCACTTCCAAGTTGATCCAATCTGTTGTGTACTCCTTGGTAGAGAACCGCATTGAGAAGCCAAGTACTTCTTGAGCATGTCGCGGATGTTCTTTGGCACATGGTACATCTTAAGAGCCAACTGTATCATCTCATGGGGTACAGATCCATATGCGTTTGCCAGGTCGAGCCACACTACGTCCAGGTCTCTCTTTTCTGTTTTTGCTCTTTGGATTGCGTCCCAGATCATTGTGGCGTGTTCTACACAGCCAGCCACGCCTGGAATGCCACCTTTCTGGACTGACACATCCAAGTACTTGTTTTCCATGAGGTACTTGGTCAGCCTTGCTGCCATGACAGAGAAGAAGATTTTCCCTTCGACGTTCAGTAGTGATATTGGCCTGAACTGGCTGATGTCACTTGAGTTTTGCTCTTTGGGGATGTACACACCATCTGCCGTCATCCACTGGCCGCTGATCTTCTGATTTCTCCAAAAGCTGATCGCAGCAGCCTGTGGAGCCACTCCAGCACCTTGGGACATTTCTTGTACAGCTGGTAAGGTATTCCGTTTGGCCCTGGTGATGATTTGGCTCTGGCTTTGTCGACCACCTTCTTGATTTCCGCCAACGTTGGAGGCTTGTCATTGAACTGTTCCTCAGGGTTGGTTGGCCACACCAGACCTTGAATGTCGAGTGGTGCTTTGCTCTGTGAGTCAGAGTATGTTTTTCTCAGATGCTGCTCAAGAACTCCTTTGTCCACACTTAGGGTCCCAGATTTTGGCTGCTCGAACAGAGTTCTGGCAAACTGGAAGGGGTCTCTGAAGAAACGCTCTTGTGTCTTCTTCTTTTTGCTTTTCCTCTTCTTCCTCGCAGATTCCGCTTTGCTGAGGGCGCTGTGTTTTGCTTTCAGGTCTTCCCAGTTTTTTTTCAGCCTTGTTTTTTTCAGCTGGCAGAGCAGTCTTCATTTGCTTCTTGAGGTTTTTTTTTTGGACCTGATCTGTCCATCTCTTCTTGGCGTCTGGATTTCTTTGGAGGTGTTTTCTCTTTGGGTAGTTTTGCTCCATAGGCGTCTCTACATGTGGCATACACAATGTCCCCATATGTGGCTAGTTTGTGTTCCAGGGTGCTTTTCCCTATCAGTGCATCGAGTCTTTGGACGATTTTTGCATCCAGTTTCTCCCAATCTTCAGTCTCGTTTGCTCGTGGCAGGTTGAGTTTCAGGCGCCTGGCATCGAGGGCCTGTGCAAATTCCTCATCCGAACCAACAGCGTGGATGTCCTTGGCACTGTGGTTTAAATCCTGGCCTTGGTCTTCCGACGTCTTATCTGCTGATGCAGTGCGCTGCTGCTCATTCAGATGAGTCTTCACACATCCCATCTTTGTTCTGTGGATCTTCATGCCACGGGTGGTAGCGAAACGCTTTCCACAGACACATGGATATTCCATTTGGTCAGCACCGATGGATTCATCATTCTCTCCCCCTTTCGGTGAATCCTGGGAGCATCTTTTCCTTTTTTTTTTTTAGTAGTAGCCACATGTTGAAGGCAAAGTGGGGAGCCAGCCACAGAGCCCTTGGTTCTGGTCTTTCCCAGTGTCCTCCGGTCTTTCCCGGACGTCCTCCGGCCTATTCCCGAAAGTCAATGGTTTACCCATGCATCAGTAGAAAACTTGTAAGTGCAACGCCTCGGTAATTATCTGGATTGTTACCATCTCATCTCCTTTTTTGTGAAGAGGGATTATCATGGGTTTTGACCACGCCTCAGGAAAGAACAGCGAGTTAAACAGAGCTACTATGAAATCAATAACAACTGAGTTGGCACATTTGAACATTTCACAAACCACTTTATCTGGTCCAGCGCTTAAGCCACATTCAAGCCATTTGTGCTGCTTATAACATCTTTTGTTTTCTCATTATTAAATAATGTCTCTTCTCTAGACATAGATCTTCATTGTCCACTTTCATATTTTAAGTCTTCTGAGTCATCGTTTAAACAATTGAATACTTCGAAAAAAAAGTGATCGTGTCACTGCTTTGAGCTTGTTCAGTTGTAGACGACTGGTTTTCTACTAATTATTGCTGACCAAAAGAAAATGTACAGTCGTAAGCAAATGCTCTTAACTTATCTAGTCGTTTCTCATCAAATTTCTTTTCTTCTCTCTCCTTTCATTGTTCTGTATTCTTGTCTGTCCTTAACATAGATTGCTTTACGTTCTTTTGTAAATTTTTTGATTAACCTCTTTGATATTGTTCCAAGCATCTTTTGACCATTCTTTTCTTTTTATGTTCACACTGTCAAATCAGTCATTCACTTCTCTCTTCCTTTTCCCCACAGATCTCATCATACAACCAACAGCACTATATAAGCACTCACAAAACAACTCCAAGCGTATGTTCACATCAGCATTGAGTAATTGTATAACTCTGTCATTATGCTGTTTAAATTCATTTTACTTTAGTTCCTCCCTATAGGTTTCTGTACATTCTTTCTTCCATATGATGCGGGTTTTTTTCGCAAATCGTTGGACATTCTTCTTTTGTATCAATGTTGCAATTTCCCCATTTCATATCCAATGACAGATGCCAAAAGAATAAACAGTCCCCAATTTTCATTCTGTAATATTTGAGCAAGTCTTGTGTCATAGTAAAATAATCTGTAACACCGCTACCATCAGGTGACACAAAGGTGAATTCTCCTTTTGAAGTATTCCTATATGTTCCGTTCACAATTTAGAGTTCAAACATGAAACATATAAATCAACAAAGATTTGCCGAACTTATTTACAAATAAATCTTGAGAATAGCGCACGAACGTACTTTTTACATTTGTATTCATATTTTCTAAACGAAGGTTAGTGTCACCATCATCATCATCATAATCATCATCAACATCATCGTCAGCAGCAGCAGCATTATCACTATCATTTACAACAATGATAGCATCTTTAACATCATTTTTTCAGCACCAGGAAAGAAGTTAGACCTGCACTCAGGTTTGGGCTGATGGCGCTCAAACGAGCATTCAAGTCGTCACATAAAAAGATACTGGAATCATCAATTTCAATTACTTCTATCAAAGCGTCCTCTGGCATCAAAATATCGTCTTTGTTCACGGGGTGATTGTAGGTCGACCCTCCCTCAGGCACCACATAACAGGCAACCAATGATACATCTTTCTTTTGATTAAATAATGTTTTGTTTACTTTTAAAACTACAACGTTGTCACAATCAACACTGATCGGAGAAACAAATTCTTCATAGGTTTTCTGAACCATTAGTAGAACGCCATCAGAAGTATGACTTCGCTGTGCTAATTTCCTAGCAGGTGCTTGGAAGTTCACAAAGTTATGAAAAATAGCAGAGAAATCAAATTTGCTTTCGACAAATATTTCTGTTGTACATACGAAGTCAAAACCATTATTTATAAATGATATATCACACAGTTTACTATATAGATTTTCGACTTTATAACTGAGAATTGGTAATTCGTTTGCCTGATGGTCTAACCTGTCCTATTTTGAATTACTGTTGGATTGCAGAGACCCGTCACTGTCGCTTTTCGCCAGGTAGGAGTTTATTCCAGTCCGTGTGCACGATTTCACTCCCTCTCGTTGCACTGTGCGTGGTCACTCTCCCATGTACACGCCGTGACCAGCTGTAGACTGGAGCGCTGGAAGGTGTCCCCCTGCCTCTCGCACCAAGTACACACAGGAAAAGGTCCCCTGACACCTGATGGACGTGACAGGCCATGAAAATCCTGCTACTGTCAGGTAAGAAATCAGTAGGTAGTAACCTATGTGATGTATTGTTTGAAAATGATGTAAATGGTTCGAGTTGCGCACTGAAGCAGGTACCGGACTAGAAGGTGAAAGATTACGTGATAGGTTGTCGGTCGATTTGTCAGTAGTGGCTGTAGCTTCTTTTGGAGGAAAATCGCCCGTGTCACACCACATCACACGTCATATTGATCCCCTTCTGTTTCCACCGCCACCGCTGATTCTGCTGCACTCGATTGGCTGATATCTGGTCTGACGTAACAATGACGCCTTGGTTATCCCAGGTATCACTGCCATCTGTCATGCTGGCTGCTTAAATTTCCGTTTGTGCCAGCCTTCGCTGTGTCGATGTCATCTCTCGTGCCGCCCCCGCCGCTGGCTCCTCCGCGTATGTTCGTGAATCAGGTCATTGGGATTCAACAGTCAATTTGCCTCTGAAAAAAATGCTGTCTTTCCTTCTCGCTTTGCCTTTGCCACTGTTCCTGCCTGTCTCCTTGTCAGATCGTTTGCCAGCCTGACACCTTTCTAAAGTATTTTTCCCTATGCTTTCAAGGGATGGCTCGTCGTGCTAACTAGCACTACTTAGTATTATAACTCCACTTAATAAATATACAAACACTCATGCACACAAACACTCATACATACTCAGTGCGATTTACCCTGCAGGCACTGGACCAGGAAGACGGCTTAGCTGCTAGTCTTGTCTGAAGGGCAGCAGGCGGGGAAGTTCGGAAAAGCCGCTTTAGATGTTAGCCACCTCCAGAAGGTCACAGATGGGGAAGTCCAGGAAAGGTGCCTTAGATCTGCAAACGACACCCGCACCATGAAGGAAATGCTCGGCGTAGGCGCTAGCAGCTAGCCACCCGCTGGGCAATCTACGGCGAGACAGTCTCTTGTCGCAGGTCTGGTCTGGCAGCAGGAACAAAGAGACCGGCATCTGCTGTGAGGAGATGTAGAGGCAGGTTGTTTTTTTTACGGTTGAAGACTTCTGGGGGAAGTTCAATCTTGAGGTTGTGTCCGTCTCTCTCTCTGGAGGTCGCTATTCATCAGACTGCAGTTTCGCAGGCCCAGTGAGGTGCGCAAAAAAATTCTGCAAATTAGGGCAGAAATGAGCATATCGATGCAATGAAAGGTGAGGGCAAAAGGAAACAAAAGGAGGCAATGGAAGCATGGACAAAGAAAACAGAAGGAGGCAATGAATGGTTAGGACAAAGAGAAACAAAAAGAGGCGATGAAAGATTAGGATAATGCAAAACAGAAAAGAGGCAATGAGGTCATGAGT
>JADBJO010000085.1:859604-877104 GCA_016801955.1 Conus betulinus | reverse complement strand
ATAGTGAAACATTCCCACGCACACACGCACACACACGCACGCACACACACACACACACACACACACACACACACACACACACACACACACACACACACACATACTATATTTAACAGATGTTGCTCCCCAAGGGGTTGAGCACTTTAAAAATTTTATTAGGCGTTTTAGTACTATTCTCTCTCTCTCTCTATATATATATATATAAACTAATAAATTCCAAGGATAAGTACCGAGCACCATTCCAGCAACTTACGGAGCAGCTTGGTGTTGCAATGACTGCAAGAAATATATAAATATATAATTCAATATATATATATTGTACCTTTTTGATTAAGTCAGTGGGTAGCTAAATTTAGCTAGTTAAATTTTTCCAGCAAGAATCCAGGTAGCTTAAATTTTCAACCATATTTTTGACTATGGCCTGTATCCAGATGAAAGGTCCTTGTCAATCTTACACCCTGTATTTAAGAAAGGAGATATGAATGTGCCCTGAAAGCTATAGGGGAATCTCACCGCTGAATGTATGTAGCAAAGTGTATAGCTTTGTGTTAAATAAAAGAATTACTGAATGGGTCTATGATAACAAAATGATAGGTGAAAAACAAGCTGGAATTAGAGCGAAACATAGTTTCTCTGATCATGTATTTACGCTCATGCCACTGATTCAGAAACAGCTTGTAAGACACAAAAAGTTGTATGCTTCTTTTATCGATTTTCGTATAGCATTTGATACTGTTCACAGAGAGAGACTAAGGAAAAGTCGAAGTAACATGGTGCTAATAGAAAAATCGCCTGGGCAGTTAAAGGCAAGTACGCTGTTAAGACTCGTGTTCGGGCAGGTGGTGATATATCTGACATTTTCTTTCTGCCTACGTGGCCTTAAGCAAGGTGAAGTATGCTCGCCTGCCTGTCTGTTTCCCTTGTTCATCAATGAACTAATTAAAGATGTCATCAGTAATGGTAGACATGGAATTAAATTGTATCCTGAAATTGTATCCTGATATGTAGAACTGTTTATTCTGCTCCTCGCTGATGATGTAGCATTATTTTCGGATAGTGTCGTAGGTCTGCAGACACAGCTTTAATACACTGTACAAACACGTATAACACACTAGAACTTATAGTTAACTTGGAGAAATCTGATTTTGTTGTTTACAAAAACGATGGCTATCTTTCCACGAACGGAGAATGGTATTTTGGGGAAGAAAAGTTTAAAATTGTGAGCATGTACAAGTGCATAGGAATATGTTTAACAACAAAAGCTATCTTTTCAGCCTACATTACGAGATCTCACAGATCGTGCTAAAAAGGATATTTGTGGTATTATGAAACTTCTGTGGTCCATTGGAGAACATTCTCCAAATATATTCTTGAAAATTTTTATTGTCAGATTCAGCCAATTTTGACGAACGACTAAGAAATTTGGGGACTGACACAGGACCAAGAGTCCATTGAAAGAGTACATCCGTCTGCATTGAAAAGTTTTTATGGGTGTTCATCCAAAGTCTCCAGGACATTTAGTATATGGAGAAATTGGTAAGTTTTCCATTTTTGTCAACACATTAAATTATGGCCGGGCTGGTATATATGAATGATGACTGGTATCCAAAAAAGGGTTATAAAATGCTTATGTCTTTGCAAAGTCAAAACTATACCACTTAGGCCTGCAAAATTCGTAATGTTTTATATAAATTTGGTTTTAGTGTCGATTGGGAGGCACAGAGTATAGGCAGCATCAATGACTTCATGAGATAAATCAAACAGATTGATCAATTGTTGTAAAACAGAATTGGCATGCTTCCTTGCAGTCTCACGAATTTTACCATGTTTATTCGCAGTTGAAGAGCCCATTGATTCTCAGCCCGTATATGTATCTTGCTAAGAACATACACATGTTCGAAGAACATTTGCAGGATTTCGAATTGGAATGTCTCCTCTGAATTCAAATTTCTTACAGAATATAGATAACGGTGATAATGATAAATTGTATCCATTCTGCAGAAATACAACAGAACCTGGATTACATTTTGTTCTTGTGTGTCCGATGTACCATGAAATAAGAATCGAATTCATTCAGCCCAAGTACTTCCATAAGCCATATATGTTTAAAGCATACCTACTCATGTCAAGTGAAACGAAGGTATTGTTTTACGGTTATCTAATTTTGTTTAGATACTGTTTATTCAATTTAGATCATTCTTGTTGAGTTATTCCTCCCATGTTATGGCCAGAGGCCTGACATCTGACAATAAAACATCTTTAGATTTGACTTTGACTGTCTGTGTCTAAGTTTTCTCTATGCTTTTTGGTCTATCTATCTATCTATCTGTCTGTCTGTCTGTCTTTATAGCTACCTGCTTATTCTCTCTCTCTCTCTCTCTCTCTCTCTCTCTCTCTCTCTCTCTCTCTCTCTCTCTCTCTCTCTCTCTGGGAAGCGTGAACCATGATTTCGTTCGAGCAGCTCTTGTTTCAGTACTTCCAATTAATGGTACAACAGCGAAGAAGTGTGTGAGTACTGTAAGCAGTCGCTTTGGAAGCAGACATCTGAGGAACCATGCTGTTATCTTCCTTATTTTTCAGAGCAATTTGTGGCTTTTATGCCAGTATTCCAGTGATTTACGTTGAAAAGGGTCAGCAGCAAGGCAACCATTCGTATCGCCATGTTCACACCTCGTTACCAGACAGACGGTGTTTGCTCCTGACATTGATGTTCAGGCGCAACTTATTCCGGTGTAGTGACTGGGGGAGACGTCTGGACCTAGGACCACAAGATGAGAGTCCGCAAAGTTGATCAAGCTGATCTCTCTTGAATGACGAACAGCATGCCTCAGACAGCGGGCAGACAACTTACTGCTCGTTAAAAAGTAAATCGATTATCGGTGTGTGAGAACTTTGCGAATAGTTTACTGCTCCCCAGAGAGACATTTCTTGGCTGGGAGAGGAAGCGACTGTTCTACGTCAAAAGAACCAGAACAGTATGAAATGTAAATTTGAACAGTTGAGTAAAATAGAAATACTGGAAAGGAGCACAGACGATTTGAAATGCCGCTCAAAAAGAAATAACTTCTTATCAAACGAAGGTACAAGCAAAACAAAAAAAAAATATTGTGAAGCTACTATCAAGACTTTGGCAGATGACTGGAGCTAGCAAATGTGGATTTGGGCCAGATAAATTGTATAAATGGAAAACAGCCTACCCAGTCATTGCTAAGCACAATTTATGATAAGCTAAAATTAAACTTTTGAAAGAAAAAATGTAAAGGGTATTGATATTGTTATTGAGAAAGATTTGTCGTTTTGCATAATGAAAGTAAATAAGAAATTGTCATCTCGTTTGAGAGAATCTCGGAACAGAGGACAGAGATCGTTCATGGATTTTGATCACCAGATGATTGAGGGAAAGATTTTTCTATGTGCAAGACTGCCTGAGAGAGTCAAGGTAGGATATAGGTTGTCCCAGAAATATCTTGTGAGTTACTGTCACAATGTTAACGGAAATGAGAGGGACACCAAAAATAAGGTGACACCGGTTGTTTGCCCACCCGTTCGTGTCGCAAGTGCAGGTGCAGTTTGTGGCCAAAATAATGGGTATGACTTTCAGTTGTACAAATCTGCATGTAAAATGATACAGCTTCACTACTGTAAGGGCACTGAACAGAAATATTGATCATGTGTGAGTCAATTGTAACAGTGCATTAGACATAGCAAAGACAAAACCATATCATAACATTAAATACTTTTGTTGTGGAAATAAACCACTGTTGTCTTTTATTACAGGACATAAATGGATTAATGTCTGAAATGAAAGATCTAGATTTTCTTTATTTCTAATTTGACTTTGTGCGTTTTGTCGAGACCTCTGTTGAGAGCTGAGTATCTTGTATTTTTCCTGGGTATAAAATTTTCCTTAAACCTGCCATCATTTTTTGTAACAAGAGATGCGTTTAATTCATTTGCCCCTTCTAGGATGTTGAGGGCAAAAATAAACAACAAACTTGATGATTTTCAGTGAGTTATGTAAAGTGGACCACGTATTACGAAAGAAAAGGAACTGAAATGACTGATTGTCCTCAACACACCATCCAGTTCAAATCTCTCGTGTAGCAGCTTCTTCAGGGTGCCGGGTTGATCATTGCCGATCGTGGGTGAACCCCGTGAGGTTTATCAGTCTGGCAGGGGACGCAGTGTTTTCATGTTGTGGCTGAGAGTGTAGTATACGCGGACTGTATCGTGCTGACCTCTGCGATACAGTGTCTGGAATGTGCCAGTCGTGACCTCTTCCGCTGCCAGGCTTCTGTCTGGATTTCTTCAGTCTTCTTCAGGAAAAGGAGGAGGGAAAACGTGAAGGAGGAGAAGGGGGGGGAGAGGAGGAGAAGAGAAGAAAAAACACACGAGAACTGTTTTAAAGTGTTTTCCGTATCCCTTTTCACTTTTTCGTTTTCTTTCCTACTCTGTTTTCTTTCTTTCCTTCTTTTTAATGGCTACTTGCTTTGTTGTTTGGATGACAGTCTGTTTCTTACTTTTTCTTTGTTATGTCATGTTTACTTCTTTCTTTCGTTCGTTCTTTCTTTCTTGCTCGCCAGTTTTCTTTCTTTCCTTCATGTTTACTTCCTTTCTTTTTTGTTTACTGTCGGTCATGTTTGTCTGTTTTCTTTATTTCTGTCATGTTCACTTTTTACTGTCGTTTTCTATCTTTCTTTCTTTCTTGCTTCCTTTGTTGTCTTCTTTCTTTCTTTCTTTCTTGAGTACCGTCAGTCGTATGTACTCACGCTCTTTCCTTCTCTCATATTTACGTTCTTCTTCATTCTTAAGCATGTGTATTAGCTGTTATCACCTCAGTTTCTTAATTTCTTTCTTTCCTCATCTTCATGGATTGTGTCGTCAAGGCGAGCTCTCAGTGTTATGCCGTTACTTTTGCCACCACATTATTCCAGTTATGACAATGATCATCATCCTAAGTACTATTGATCTCCCTTAATGACAATGGTCATCATCCATCAGTCATTGATCATTTCCATTTTCCACCATCGGGTATTAGTATACTAATGCCACTTATGACAATGATCATCATCCTATAGGACTGTTGATCTCACTTATGACAATGATCATCATCCATCAGTCATTGCCCATTTCCTTGATTTTCCCCAACTGGCATTATTATACTAATGCCATAATATTATTGCACTTATGACAATAATCATCATCCTATAGTACTGTTGGCTTTTTTCAATAATACAGTTGGCATTAGTTCCCCCTCCTCCCTCTGCACACGTAGATACAGGCGGAGAGATATAAGCTTTCCGTCCCCTCCTTCCTTTCCCCCTTCTCCCCCATCCCCACTGTCCCTCCCTTTTTTCTTTTTTTTTTCCGCCCCTTCCACCCCCACCCCCCCCTCCCCGCCAGTCTCACCTTTCCAACCATTATCAACAGTACCAAAGCATCCCCACATATAACTGTTTATCATTATCATCATCGCCCAGTGGTTCCGTTTGATGGGTATTTCATGTATTTCACTTATGACAATGATCATCATCCAATACTACTGTTCGTTTTTCCAGCAATACTGTTGGCATGAGTCCCCCTCCCCCCTACGCACACAAACACACACACACACACACACACACACACACACACACACACACACACACACACACAGAGAGAGAGAGAGAGAGAGAGAGAGAGAGAGAGAGAGAGAGAGAGAGAGAGAGAGAGAAGTTAAAAAGAGAAGTTAAAAAGAAAAAACAGGAAGAAAAAAACGTACGTACCTATCGAGACCATTTTTGCCTCACATTTTGGCGTCCAGCTGAGAATCAACTTTAGACACCGGAGCCATTACTGGAGCAGCAGCTGGACAGAAAACGGATGAGTGTGAGTGTGAATGTGCGCGACGGTGACGCGTTCTCCTGGGGAATGCAGCCCGAATTAATACACAGCGGGGAATCTTCTCTGACAATGAAGTCATGCAATGCAACATGACAGATTTAAGCATTACAACACAATACCATACAGCGTAATGAGATACAACCAATCGCAAAACACTACAATAGAATGTAATACAATACCGCCTAATGCAGGGATGTCTTCTATGAATTCGCTGACACTGGCGACAGACACGATTTTATTGCAGCCATAAACTTATGAGGTATGTCTTCATTTCGTACTTTTTCAAAAACAAAACAATGGTGTGACGGCATTTTATTTCAACCCTTTGTCAGCTATATCCGAAAACGCTTTGTTTTGCGGCACAAAAGAATAAAAGCTATCACAAACATAACACATTGATAATTCAACTCGGCTACTTCCACATAGTCCCATGGATACAGTATGACCGTGCACATACGATCAGGCTCTCTGTTGCACTTTCACTGAGAGTACACTTGTTACGTTCAGACTCAAAGCCCCCAAAAAGGTAAAATTTAATTTCATTTCGACATGTTTGAATTTCAATCATTTTTGTTTAATTCTATCGGCTAGTTTATACCAGTTCAACCTTCTGGCCCTGGATCCTAAGTTCTGTCTCACACCCATGAGTTAGGATCATGATCAGCTAAGTCGAGACGTCACAGAAGCATGCCGAAAAATCAGGTTGAAAGAAATGTTCTATGACTCTGATGAAGACGATGAGACTCCTAATACTATACCCAAATTCTACAAGCCTACTGGTTACAAGCCACCTAGTGGAAGAGATGCAGCCCTTGATGAATACATCAGCTTACTTGAGTTAAGGACTAAGTCCTATCACCCTAAACAACGACCACGGAACAATCTGGACAGCAAGAAGAAACGGCCGCCCTGAAAGAACTTCAAGGACTTGTCCACAACAGGACACTTCGCATCAGCACAGCCGACAAAGGGGGAGCTGTTGTCGTTCAAAGCACCAGTGACTATGTTGCTGAAGCTCATCGTCGTCAACTTCTTTCTACTCAGCGCTATGATGTAATTAAGAAAGATCCTTCAAACACCATTGCTAGAAATCCAACCACCTGGTGAACCGACTTTCTGAATGATGACTACATCGATGAGAACACACACAAATGGGCTACTATTGAAATTGGGAGTGTACGCTGCCATCAGTTTTACATGCTTCCTAAGATCCACAAAACTTTGGAAAACCCACCTGGACGTCCCATTGTCTCAGGAGTTGGTGGCCCCACTGAACGTATCTCCAAACTGGTGGACCACTGGTTACAGGACCATGTCAAGCAACTTCCGTCCTATGTGCAAGACACCACACATATGCTCCATACACTAGACCAGTGGAACCGTGAGTTTGGTCCTTTTGACGACAGCACATACCTGGTCACCACTGATGTCGTTGGACTGTACAGTAACATTCGTCACGCGCCGACATGGAAACAGCAGTGAAGGCATTTGTTGACAAAAATGATTGCATCAACAACAAGCCCACAGAGCGTCTTCTGGAACTGATGAACCATGTACTATCCAACAATGTATTCCACTTTGAAAGGCATTTCTACAAGCAAAAACTGGGCACTGCCATGGGCACACTATGGCACCTACGGACTGGAAAACAGCCCCTTTCCTATCATCCGAGAACTGTGTGGAAACGGTTTATAGACATCTTCTGTGGTCTTGATCAACAGAAGAACTTCACCAGTTCCTTGAGTTTTTGAACCAGTCCCACCCTACCATCAAGTTCACTATGAACTATTCTAAAGAATCACTACCATCCTGGACATCTTCATCCATCTGAAGCGAGCTTATCTGTACACAGACCATATATTCCAAACCTACAGATGCTCGTACATACTTGGCCCATTCATTCTGCCACCCTTACCATACCATCAAAAACATTCCTTATGCCCAGTTCCTGCGCCTCCGCCGCCTCTGTTCTGACATGCCATCCTTCCAGTCTCGTTGCCAGGATATGGAACGCGATTTCCTCCAGCGAGGATACAACCCTGCGACCATCCAGGAGGCAAAAACCAAAGCCAGCCATGTTCCCCGACACGAGACTCTCAGTTATAAGACGGAAGACAGGCAACACAACAACCGAGTTCCATTCGTCATCACTCACAACCCCTCTAATTCCCCATTCCATTCTTGGTTTTCAGAACTCCAACCTCTTCTCGACACGAGCCAGAAAATGCGGAAGGCTACGTCAATACTTATGACGTTCATACCTTGTCAATAAACAAGTCCCAGAAGAAGGCCGCATGGCCGAAAATTTGGCAAAATATTATGACATTAAGTGCGTTGTGTTTCCTTTTAACATATATATATATATATATATATATATATATATATATATGTGTGTGTGTGTGTGTGTGTGTGTGTGTGTGTGTGTGTGTGTGTGTGTGTGTGTGTGTGTGTGCAGTGGAAGGTGGACTCTGCAGGGTGCATTGAATGGTGGACTCTGCAGGGTACAGTGGAGGGTGGACTCTGCAGGGTGCTGTGAAGGCGCACTCTGCAAGATGTAGTGGGGGATGGGTACAATGTGTGGTGAAAGGTGAAACTACAGTAAAAAAAGAAAATGTGACGTCGTTCCCCCCCCCCCCCCCCCCTTCCTTCCCCAACACACACACGGAAATACAATTTAAACAAAATTGCAGTCTCTTCATAGCTAACATTTTACTTGCCTGCATGGATAAACACAATTAACCGAAAAGGACACTTTCCCGAATCACTTTGTCTTTCATCGTCCTTTTTCTTCTCCTCTTTGGATTCCATCTCCTTAAGCTTCCTCTTTTTCAAATTTTGTTTAATACTGCTTTATTTATGTTTTATTTACATTGTCTTGTCTAAATCCTTGTGTTCTAGATTAAAAAGATTTTGCTCTTACACTACTTTCTTTCTTTTTCCATCTTGGTGTAAAAAATTTCAAGTAGGAATGTATTACCCCCTGAACTACAGTAGCGTGACATAATCCATGCAGATGTTTCTCTGCAATTAGACGAAGAAGAAGAAGAAGAAGAAGAAGCAGGGGAAAAAAAGAAGAAAAAGAACAAGAAGATGATGAACGACAACGACGACGACGACGACGACGACAATAACATCAACAACAACAACAACAATGTACAGAAGAAGACTGGATAGAAAGAGAAAGGAGAAAAAGCCAGATGAGGCAAGGCTGAACAAAAAAAAGAAAGAAAGAAAAATACAATTGGAGTAGAAGAAGAAGAAGCATGCCTATCAAATTGAGGTCAAGTGTTCCACTGAACCTTGACTATTGCGCGCACGCGCTATCCCCCCCCCTCTCTCTCTCTCTCTCTCTCTCTCTCTCTCTCTCTCTCTCTCTCTCCAGAAATGACAGCTGTCTGTCTGTCTGTCTCTCTCTCTCCATATATATATATATATATATATATATTGATAAACAATAAGTTGCCAACACCGCCCACGGAGTTCATTTTTATCCAAGCTCGCCAAAAGGCTTCTTCAGAACCGATGCTACTTACATCTCCTTAGCAGCGATGACATTAATACTATTGACGTCATAGTAGACTACAGCAATTTAAAAACGACGCCACAGTTTCTTTTTTTTTACTGTAGTTTCACCTTTCACCACACATTTGTACCCATCCCCCACTACATCTTGCAGAGTCCACCTTCACAGCACCCTGCAAAGTCCACCCTTCACCACACCCTGCAGAGTCCCCCATTCGATGCACCCTGCAGAGTCCACCTTCCACTGTGCACACACACACACACACACACACACACAAACATATATATATATATATATATATATATATATATATATATATATATATATGTTTAAAATAAGGTATTTAAAAGGAAGTTTTAAAACTACAATATTGTTTCGAGCGCTTGCTCTCTTCAGGATGGTTAGTGTCATTCACTGCCGGTGTTATATAGCCTGATGTGCGAGTTGGCTTCACGTGTATTTTCAATTCAAAAGTGTGTTTGCACGTGCGGGTTGGCTGCACGTGTAGCTTGGTTCTCAAGTTATTTGTGGTTCAGGGTGTTTTGCTAACAACGATTTCCATTTGTGCCTGCACAATATATATATATATATATATTAAAAGGAAACACAACGCACTTAATGTCATCGGCCGTGCGGCCTTCTTCTGGGACTTGTTTATTGACAAGGTATGAACGTCATAAGTATTGACGTAGCCTTCGGCATTTTCTGGCTCGTGTCGAGAAGAGGTTGGAGTTCTGAAAACCAAGAATGGAATGGGGAAATAGAGGGGTTGTGAGTGATGACGAATGGAACTCGGTTGTGTTGCCTGTCTTCCGTCTTATAACTGAGAGTCTCGTGTCGGGGAACATGGCTGGCTTTGGTTTTTTGCCTCCTGGATGGTCGCAGGGTTGTATCCTCGCTGGAGGAAATCGCGTTCCATATCCTGGCAACGAGACTGGAAGGATGGCATGTCAGAACAGAGGCGGCGGAGGCGCAGGAACTAGGCATAAGGAATGTTTTTGATGGTATGGTAAGGGTGGCAGAATGAATGGGCCAAGTATGTACGAGCATCTGTAGGTTTGGAATACTGGTCTGTGTACAGATAAGCTCGCTTCAGATGGATGAAGATGTCCAAGAATGGCAGTGATTCTTTAGAATAGTTCATAGTGAACTTGATGGTAGGGCGGGACTGGTTCAAAAACTCAAGGAACTGGTGAAGTTCTTCTGTTGATCGAGACCACAGAAGATGTCGTCTATAAACTGTTTCCACAGTTCTCGGATGATAGGAAAGGGGCTATTGTCCAGTCCGTAGGTGCCATAGTGTGCCCATGGCAGAGCCCAGTTTTTGCTTGTAGAAATGCCTTTCAAAGTGGAATACATTGTTGGATAGTACATGGTTCATCAGTTCCAGAAGACGCTCTGTGGGCATGTTGTTGATGCAATCATTTTTCTTTTGGTCAGTGTTCGTTTGTGTTTAAAGCTCCTTTCATTTGGAATAAATTCACACATCAGCCCAGACACTTTGCCTCTCTGCGCTCTTTTAAATCAAACTTGAAAACTCTTCTTTTCCTATCTGACTGATGTGTTTGCCTGTGTTACTCATCCAGCTGTGATTGCTCTTGTTTGAGAGGTGGGTAATGGGTGGAGAGGGAGAGTGAGGGGGCGAGGCTGGGAGGTAGTATGCGTAGATGTGAAACGAGATTGTGACTGCAAGATGTGTTTTTGTGTACTGCCTGTTGTTCTTATTTATTTTGGCTTGTGGTTTGATGTGTGTTCCTGATTATTGTAAACACCTAGAGGCTTCAATGGATCAAATGTACAAATTCCGTAACAACAAGTAGGGCCTACAATAATGGTAATTACCCCAAACCATACAAACAATTTGCCAGCCAGTTGATTGAGTAAAAGAAAATGTAGTTTTAAAACGTGTTTTGCTGGTATATTGCCCATCCTGAGAAGGAACTTTAACTTTTTTTTCTTCTTTACTTTTCATTACTTTCTTCTTCCTTTTATCATTATTCAATTTCATAGGAAAGGGTAGTTTAGATTTCCAGGAAATTGGGATCATTTCCGACATGGTGCGCACTCAACAATGGTCTTTGAAGTTGTTTTCAGGAGAGAGAGAGAGAGAGAGAGAGAGAGAGAGAGAGAGAGAGAGGGAGGGAGGGAGGGAGGGAGTTGAAACAGGAAAAGAAACAGACATTTAGAGTCAGACAGACAGGGAGTTAAACATGGAAAGAAAGAGACAGACAGATACTAGAGCAGCAGCCCCCCCCCCTCCCCCACATCTCCCCCACCCGCCCCTCCCTCATGCAATCTCCAATCTTGGTCTGCTGTAAAGTGGCAGCAGGCCCAACGCACCAGATCGTCATGTTTGTTTGTATTGAACCCCAGGGAAAGAAGCAAGCAGGAGCGGACAGGGTGTTACTCTGTACATGTGCTTTCATCAGCAATTGCCAGGCAAATAAAAGGCTTGCGGGCACTGTTTTTTATTTGTTTGTTTGTTGTTGCTTTTTAAACCAATACATTGCGATGTAGCGATCCATGTTCAGTAGATTTCTTTGTGGTTTGGTTTTGTTTGTTGTTTGTTGGCTGTGATTTTGTGTTGTGTTATTGGTGTTCTTCTGTGGCTGCGTTGTTGGTGTTGTTGTGTTGGGATGGGAATGGGGGGGGGGGGGGGGGGTCGGGTTCGTTTTGTTTTGTTTTGTTTTGTCTGCCATTTTCTGCCGCAGATTTATGACATATTTGTCACTCTGCTCACTCTAACTCCCTGCACACAACCATACGTGTATGTATGTGTCTGACTGTCTGACTGTCTGTCTGTCTGTCTGTCTGACCTGTCTGTGTGCGTGCGTGCGCGTGTGTGTGTGCGTGTGCGTGTGTGTGTGTGTGTGTGTGTGTGTGTGTGTGTGTGTGTGTGTGTGTGTGTGTGTGTCTGTGTCTGTGTGTCTGTGTGTGTGTGTGTGTGTGTGTGTCTGTCTGTCTGTACTTGAGTGTCTGTGTATTTGTTTGTCTGTGTGTCTATGTCTGTGTGTGTTTGTGTGTCTGTGTGACTGTATCTGTGTGTATGAACATGGGGGGAGGGGGGGGGGAGAAGGTCATGCACGTTAAAAAGAAGTGGAAGAGGAAAGAAGATCAGTAAGTTGGGAAAAGGAGTAAAAGAAGAAAAATCAACAGGAGGACAAAGTAGAAGTAGAAACAGTAATGGACGAATTGGATGAACCGGAAGAGAAGAAGAAGAAGAAGAAGAAGAAGAAGAAGAAGAAGAAGAAGAAGAAGAAGAAGAAAGAAGAAGAAGAAGAAGAGCGCGCACAAGAAAAACAAGATGAACAATAAGAGCAGGAAACAGAGGGAGAAAAAAAACGAACAATAAGAACAAGAAACCGAAGAAAAACAAGAACACAAAGAAAAACAAGAAGAGAGAGAAAGGCAAGCAAACAAGAAGAAATATAGACGACAAAGTAGAAGAAGAATACATAAAAGACGAAATGGAAGAACCGGAAGGACGACGACGAAGAAGAACAAGTAGAAGACAAACAAAATGAACAATAAGAGCAAGAACAAAAACTAGACGGACAGTGGCAAAGCAACAGAGGGAAAACAAACAGAGCAAAAGGAAGAAGAACAACAAGAAGAGAAAGAAAGGCAAGAACAGCAAAAAGAAGAACAAGAGTACAGCAAGAAGAAGAAAATACGAAAGAAGAAGAACAAGAGCAGATGAACAAAAAGAGAAAGAAAGATGGAAGTGGACGAGGAGGAGAGGGGGAAGAGAAGGAGAAGAAGGAGGAGGAGGAGGAGGAGGGGGTAAAAGAAAAAAAAAGATAAAAAGAAGATCAAGAATATCAAATACAATACTAGTTCCACGTCACAACATACTGAAAACTAACATGCACCGAGAGAATATGGATACAAGCGACAACATTCTATAGTTGTTTTGTTACAACCCGAAAGAGCACTTAACCTACTTTCAGTTTCACCAAGGAAGACCCATTTTTATTTTCAGGAAATTGCATTCATTTCCTATATGAATATGATATGCATCTAAATACGCCCTTTGAAATCTCTCTCTCAGAGAGAGAGAGAGAGAGAGAGAGAGAGAGAGAGAGAGAGAGAGAGAGAGAGAGATTCCATTTCGGTACGTGTTTAGCGAAAGAGTGAATGCCATCATGCTTACAGGGAAATGTAATCATGCTGAGTGAATTTCGTTTTGATAATGAAAAAGGAGGAGGCTTTTAGTACTGGAGAGAGACAGAGAGAGAGAGAGAGAGAGAGAGAGAGAGAGAGAGAGAGAGAGAGAGAGAGAGAGAGAGAGAGTTGTTGTTCTTGTTGTTGTTTCATGACAGGAGAGTATCACAGCTTGTCTTTGATAAATAGATATTGACACCATCAGTGTTTGAGTTGGAAGAGCCTCACTGTTCCTGTTTGAGTAGGAGAATGTCAGTTTTTCATGTTTGATGATTAAAAAGATGCTGTTCAAATTTGAGAGAAGGACTGCCACACTATTCAGGTTTGGACACAGGAGTGTCCTTTTTGTTTTTGGTGACTGGAATGTATCACTATTCATGTCGGAGTTGGGAGAGTGTCACCTTTCAAACGTTTGACGTAGGATAATGTCATTGTTTGTGTCTGATGATTGGGGAGAGTCACTGCTCGGGTTTCATATAGGAGATCGCCACTGCTTAAGTGTGAGATAGGTGAGTCTCAAGGTTGAAATGTGAAATAATAGATTCTCAGTGTTCAAGTTTGATATAGGAGTGTGTCTCTGTTTTAGTTTGACAACAGAAGAGCATCAGTCTTCATGTTTGAGAGATAAATATACCAGTCTTCATGCTTTAATCAAGAAAAGTGTCATCGCTCATGCTTGAAGACAGAAAAATGTTTACTGATTGTGTTTGAAGGAGAACAGTCACTGTTCGTATTTAAGGCAGAGAAGTTTCACTGTTCGTGTTTGAGAAAGGAGAGAGTCACAGTTTGTACATGAAGACAAAGGAGCTTCATTATTTATGTTTGATGTATAGAGTGTCACTCTTTGTGTTTGAAAGGCAGGTGAGTGTCACTGTTTGTGTCTGAAGTAGCCGAGTATTACTGTATATGTTTCCAATACAAGAATACCATGGTACATGTTTGAAATTTGAATGTCCTTATTTGTGTTGGAACGGGAAGGTGACACTTTTGTTCGTATTTCGAAATTGGAGAGCGTCATTGTTCGTGTGTGCGACTGTGAATGTTCATGTATGACATTGAAGATTACTACTGTCCATGTTTGCTGACTGGCATAATGGATCTGCTTGATGACTGGAGACTGTCAGTGTTCACTAGAGAGCGTCACTGTTTATGTATGATGGCTAGAGCTTCATTGTTCGTGTTTTGGATGAGAGAATGTTACTGTTTGTTTTGAGTCAGGAGATTGTCGCCACCTGTTTTTTGAGTAAGGAGAGCGTTAGAGTTCGTGTTTGATAATTGGAGAGCGTCACTGACTGTGTTTGATGATGACAGATTATCACTGTTCGAGTTTTATTACTTTTGAGTGTCACTGTTTGTGTTTGACGATAGGAAAACGTCACTGTTCGAGGTTGATGACTGGTGAGTGTCACAGTTTGATGACAGGGGAGAATGTCGCTTTTTGATTTGACAACTAGAGTATGTGTGTTGGTGTTTATACAAAAGCACTGGTCGTGTCCGATCGTATGTCACTCTTCATGTTTGATGACTGAACATAACGGTGTCACTGTTCGTGTTTGATGACTAGAGGATATCACTGTTCGTCTTTGATTATTGTAGAGTATCACTGTTCGTGTTTGACGACTGGAGATTATCACTGTTTGTCATTGATAATTGTAGAGTATCACTGTTCGTGTGTGATGACTGGAGAGTGTCACGCTTTGTGTCATGACTAGAGAGAATCACTGTTCGTCTTTGTTTATTGTAGAGTGTCAATGTCCGTGTTTGACGACTAGAGAGTGTCACTGTTCGTCTTTGATTATTGTAGAGTGTCACTCTTCGTGTTTGATGACTGGAGAGTGTCACTGTTCATGTTTGATGGCCGGAGAGTGTCACTGTTTGTGTTTGATGACTGGAGAGTATCACTGTTCGTGTTTGATGACTAGAGAGTGTCACTGTTCGTGTTTGATGACTGGAGAGTGTTGCTGTTCATGTTTGATAACTGGGGAGTGTAACTGTTCGTGTTTGATGACTGGGGAGTGTTACTGTTCGTGTTTGATGACTAGAGAGTGTCACTGTTCGTGTGTTGATGACTGACTGGAGAGTGTCACTCTTCGTGTTTGATGACTGGAGAGTGTCACCGTTAATGTTTGATAAACTAGAGCGTGTTACTGTTTATGTGTGATGACTGGAGAGTGTCACTGTTCGTGTTTGATGACTGGGGAGTGACACTGTTCGTCTTTGATTATTGAAGAGTGTCACTGTTCGTGTTTGATGACAAGAGAGTGTCACTGTTCTCTTTTTGACGACTGGAGAGTGTCACTGTTCGTGTTTGATGACTAGAGAGTGTCACTGTTCTTTTGACGACTGGAGAGCGTCACTGTTAATGTTTGATGACCGGAGCGTGTCACTGTTCGTGTTTGATGACTGGGGAATATCACCGTTCGTCTTTGATTATTGTAGAGTGTCACTCTTCGTGTTTGATGTCTAGAGAGTATCACTGTTCGTGTTTATGACTAGAGAGCATCACTGTTCATGTTTGATGACTGGAGAGTATCACTGTTCATGTTTGATGACTGGAGAGTATCACTGTTCGTGTTTGATGACTGGAGAGTATCACTGTTCGTGTTTGATGTCTAGAGAGTGCCACTGTTCGTGTTTGATGACTGGAGAGTATCACTGTTCATGTTTGATGACTGGAGAGTATCACTGTTCGTGTTTGATGACTGGGGAGTATCTCTGTTCGTGTTTAATGACGGGAGTATCACTTTTCGTGTTTGATGACTGGGGATAATCACCTTCCTGTTTGATGACGGGGGAGTGTCACTGTTCGTGTGTCGATGACTGGGGATTATCACTGTTCGTGTTTGATGAAGGGGGGAGTGTCACTGTTCGTGTTTGATGACTGGGGAGTGTCACTGTTCGTGTTTGTTGGCTGAGCTGTTCGTGTTTGATGAAGGGGGAGTGTCACTGTTCGTGTTTGATGACTGGGGACTGTCACTGTTCGTGTTTGTTGGCTGAGATCTTACACATCCTCTGAAAGATAGAGGGCAAATGTGTGAACTCGAAAAGCCAGACTCTCAGCTACTTAACTACAGACCAGGTTTTCTTTGTTGAAGACCTGGGACCCTGGCTACCCTGAGCAAATCTGGTAGTGAAGAGACACCACAGCCCAGCAGGTCTACACAGCAGGATCAGTCACCAGCCACAAGAGAGAGATCAACTATCCTCTCCAATATCAGATGAGACTGATTTTTCAAGTGGACACCAATTCAGCTCATCCAGTACTTCCCTTCACTTAATGATGAAACAGTGAGAACCAAAGTTCAGCCTGAAAGAACTGATGTTCCTATTGTGAAATAAACCAAAACAATTCATCCTTGGGTAAAACAAGTAAAGTTGATGTGTGAAAGGTCATTTCACTTGTGTCAGTTCTTTGTTGTTCAGTCAGTATTTAATGTTTGAACTTCTCTGCAATCTCTCGGAGCTACAAGTACTTTTAAGAGTACAAAATCTCCCTGAGCCATCATTGAGTATTTTAACAGTCCCGAGAAAACAATTATTTAATTGATAGTACGGGAACGTTGCTTTTTTCATCAATAGTAAGAGAGAGGGTGGAGGTGAAAATTTAACATAATTCTCTTAGAGAAAATATTTGAAGTCCATCCCCTAGAGGACACACCGGCCCATCCCCAACTCTTGTCACAATCTGAAAATTGTTTTGATAAAACAAGATATACAAGCCATGTCATCTTCCTCCCCAATTGTATAAGGACCACGACCATCCTCCAGGGCTTCCAAGCGAAATTCCAGCCTTCTGTGATTTTTCGTCCTAAAGTAGCAAAATTAAGAATATTTTCTTTGCAACCAGTCATCAGTTTATACAGACCACTGTGAGTACCTACAACACCCACCTCCTACAGACAGACACACCAAACTACAGCACCTCAAAAA
>JADBJO010000085.1:839604-854604 GCA_016801955.1 Conus betulinus | reverse complement strand
AAAATAAGTTCTTTTATTAATAATAGTATTATTATTATTTGTTATTAGTATCATCATTATCATCATCATCGTCATCATCATTATCATTAATAATAGTAGTAGTAGTGGTAGAATTATCATCATCATCATCATTATCATCATCATCATCATCATATCATCATCATCATCATCATCATCATCATCATCATCATCATCATTGCTGTTGTTTTTAGGGAGTAATCCGTGGGACAACAATTCTGTAAAAAAAAAAATACACTTTGAGAGATCAGAGAAAAAAAATGTGGCACTGTATGATTGCACGTTCTTACCACTGCACCATACCATACGCTATTCCCATTGCACTATGTCCACACGGTATTTTCGTTGCACCATGACCACATGCTATTTCTTCTGTACTGTGACTATACGCTATTTCCACTGTATTATGACCAGACACTATGTCCACTGTACTTTGACTACGCGCTATTTCCACTATTTTATGACCACAAACTAATTCCTCTAAACCATGACAATACGCTGTTTACGATGACCATAAATGTTTTCCAGTGTAGTATGACCTTATGCTATTTCCACTGTTCTATGACCACGCTCTGTTTCCAGGGACATTAACCTGAATTTTGCACAGAGCAGACTGTTGTGACAAAGAAGTTATAGATTAATGCAATGCAATACAATACAGTACAGTACAATACAATACAATACAATACAATACAATGCAATGCAATAGAAGAGAAACTTAAAAGGGAATCTTTGACTGCTTCTATGACATTACCTGACAGTTTCTGTCTTGTTCCGTTGTCGTATATAATTACGTCGCCCATAAAATCGTGTCGCAGTAACAGTATTTCCTAAGAACAGAAATGTCGCTGTTCAACAGTATGTTCCGTGAAATAGTGAAGCACAACAGGAATTCATGAGAAATGTCCATAAATTGGTGTCGTCGCCCGTAGAAATCGTGTCGCAGCGACAGTATTTCTTGTGAAATACTGCAGGTCGTCATGAAAATATATGGCTTTGCGACAGTATCTTCCGTGAAATAGTGAAGCGTGACAGGATGTCACGAAAAATGTCCATAAATTTGGGAAATTCCGTCGCAGCAGTTTTGGAGTGACGTATGTGCGCGTGTCTGTGTATGCATGCATTAATTAAAATGACTGTGGTTCTTTGTCCCTAATTTTAACTGAAATGGTTTGCATAGCAGATTGCACTGATCCTTTTTTAAAAGGGAAAATAAAAGGAAGGGAAAAAAAATCTGGCGGTTTTTTTTTTCAGTGGCAGTTCTTGTAATGTGTGTGTGTGTGTGTATGTGTGTGCGTGCGTGCGCGTGCGTGCGTGCGTGCGTGCGTGCGTGCGTGCGCGCGCGCGCGCGCGCGTGTGTGTGTGTGTGTGTGTGTGTGTGTGTGTGTGTGTGTGTGTGTAAAATCATTACAAAATTTTTCTGTGGTTTATGGCTGATAGTGAGTTTGAAACTGAATAGAAACTGACTATGCATATTCATATTGATTATTCTTATAAAGAATACATTTATTTTGCTTGTTGGGTGCGCGTTGGGGCTGGAGGAGGCCATGTGAAAAAGGGGGGAAAGCTTCATTTTTGTTTAAGAATGCTAACTTTCGACTTGACAATACACTTACTGATTATAATGGGTGCAAAATACTGCAAAGTTTCTAGTGTAGATTTGTCAATGTTATTGATTCTAACATGTTCATTTGAGTACGGGCTTTAAATGGAAACATTTTATTTCGTATTAAGTCCTTATACTGTGCAAAAATTTCATGTGTCTCGTTAGATCCAAAAGTATGAAAATGTACAATATTCACTCACTAGCACTGCTACTTTATTTTTTCCAGCACTGATACTTATTTTCTCCAGCAGCGCGACTGTTCGGTGCTTAACAACATCACACCCACATATGCTTGCGCGCGCGCGTGAACACACACACACACACACACACACACACACACACACACACACACACACACACACACACATCCTGTCCTCCAACACACACCCCCCCCCCCCCCCCCCCCCCCACACACACACACACACACACACACACACACACACACACACACATCTCTCCATCCGTGAAGTGACTTTGCACTTTCTGCTGGAAATGCAAACATAGATGCTACACTTTTTTGTATGGCAAAGCTGCCTCATTTACAGTGGCATTTTGACGTTCAATCACGGCGGCGTTATCTATTTTGCAGCCAAAAGCGTTGCTATGATATGTTATCGCTATGGTCTATTCCATAGAAAATATAACTCAGAAAGCATATTTCACACGGAAATTCGTCGCAAGCGACAGCATTCAGTGTCTACATCATTTAACAGTGTCCTGTCGCAAATCACTTTCACAAAATGAGCTGCGTCAGTATTTTATGGATAGCAATTACAATTATTCTATGGGACAAATTTCGTGAAAAGGTGCCGTGCGACTTATTTTGTCAGAAAATGTTGTTACTGTGACAGTATTTCACGGGAAATCACGCTGCGACACGATCCGACGGCGACAGTATTTATACCATACTGGAAGTAGTTTACACGGTGTTGCCCAGGGAGAGTGCCAACGCAGTGACGAACGCTGCGACGCTGCACATCTGTGTATGTTTGTACACCTGCTTGTCTATTCGTGGACAGTCATTCCAAGAGAATGTGAGCCTAACTTTAATGCAGCAGACCTTTAATATCATGTTAATCACTACATTGTGTTAAAAAAGCATATTGTCAGTTTGCAAAATATTTGTAAGTATTCGTACAATGACAAATAACTAAGAGCAAATTGTTTTTCAGCTGGAAACTATCAATGGAACAGATGGCCCACAAACAACTAATACTGCAATGCTGAGCACTATACTGATGTAGTTCTGCATTTCACAAGCATGCCAAATTTAGTGTTGGAATATATACTTCACAGACACACACACACACACACACACACACACACACACACACACACACACACACACACACACACACACACACACACACACGGCGTGTGTAAGCCTGTGGTTCTTTCTTTGATAGAAACCGCGTGTTAACGTATGGTTGAGCTCCAATTTAGTGTTGGAATATTTACTTCACACACACACACACACACACACACACACACACACACACACACACACACACACACACACACACACACACACACACACACACACACACCGCATATGCAAGCCTGTGGTTCCTTCTGTGATAGAAACCGCGTGTTAACGTATGGTTGAGCTCCAAACTCAGCAACGCCCGACTCGACGTGCACAGACACCCGCCTTATGATAGTCATATCAGGGTAGATGTCTTGGCAGCTGTTTCCATCACTGGGGGACTTGTCACTCCACCGCCCTCCAAACTGTGGATAATGGCCTTCAGATTCTTTTATTGGTATACTCTCTCTCTCTCTCTCTCTCTCTCTCTCTCTCTCTCTCTCTCTCTCTCTCTCTCTCTCTCTCTCTCTCTCTCACTGATACTAAGCCCCTCACTCACCCGATTGTTGGAGTGCAGCGGCCAATATTTTCATCGTGAAGGATCTCCACAGGTCTCTGTCTTCAGTCATCTTCACCAGGATACACGGAGTTGTATTCAAACCAGTCTTTCATACCATCGTTCCAGGCCTTCATGCTTCAGCAATGCCCTGATCACAACAACAAGGATGGATAGTATCTCCACCCCTAGGAAGACCAGGGCCAGCGTCATGTTAAGCCGACCGTGGACTCACAGCCTGTTAACTCAGCAGGAGCAGGCAATGAACTGGCCACGTTGTGTCAGCTTTTGCTCTTCTGAAGTTGTCAGACTCCATTTCCTTCGCCAGTTCCACATGAATTCTGACCATTCTGATCATCCTTAGGCTGAATTTGCGACACTCAAGACTGTGGCGCTACAGATTGCCAGAAGTGCACATGGGTGACTGCTAGTTGACCCTGCCACACTTCCCTAGTGACGATGGAAATCTGTCTGAACATTATCAAATCCACCAGCACCTACCAGTGACGTGTTTTGTGGTCAGCCATTGAGGGTAACACGCTGGAACCTCCAGCGGATTGCGTTTTTTTTTTTATCTGAATTAGAGGCGTCCATTTCTGATTGAATAACAAGGAAAAAGAGTCAAGAACTTTAAGCTCTGGCTCCTACCTCCTCTCACCCATCCGTTACCTACCTCCAGTCGTCCCCCCCTCTTCATTACCTCGTGTTCCTTACAGAACAGTTTTAAACACAGAAGATAATGACCTGATATACATCTGCTCCCAAATGAGCTTAATATATAAACAGTTGCAAGAGGTTCCTCTGTGTGTGCGCGCAAACAAGTTGATTGTTAACAGGTGTGATCATTGATCTAGACTACCATACACACACAAAAAACGTAAAGGAACCGCAGTCTATATACAAACTGCAAAGAAACACTTGTTCTGTGTCCGTTTTCAATGTCCGTCCGTCACATCCAGACTCATAAGATGAAGAGCATCATTGATGAAAGAAAGGAAAGACATAAGAGAAAGTAAGCAAAAAGAAGAATAAAAAGCAAAAAAGCTGAGGGTAAAAGGCAAAACCAACGCGGGGGGTGGGGTGTGTGGGCTTTAATCAAAAGCAAAACCACCCTTCGACGCTGCCACCAACATTGTTATGAGGATAATAAAAACAAACATCCAAAGTTGGGTCTCACACCAACCCATCCCTTCTCCACCTCCCCACCCCCATCCTAAGCGACGAAGTGCCACAAGTACCGCAGATGAAAACCGTGCTTACTTTTCAAGAGCATCATGAACGCCACCATCAACCTTTACCAGTCAATAATTGTCCTGCACTATTCCAGTCCAGCTTTGTGAATATGCATATTGGGAAGGAGAGAGACAGCAAGAACGGAAAGTTGATCATGAACAAATTGATGCGAACAAATCAGGAAGATCATTTTGTATCATCGGAGATGGCTTCAGGATAACGAGAATGAGACCATCTTCGATTAAACGGAATCTTGCCTTTTGAACTTTTGCGCTGCTAATATGATATCACACAATATTTTTTATTCTTTCGTACTTCTTTCTTCTCTTTTTATATATTTAATTCGTTTTCTTTCTTTTGAAACAAAAATTTCTCAACACAAGGGAGGATCAATGGGAGAGTACGGTTTCATGCTTTTTTTTTTTAATCAAAACAACCACTGTAAAGATCATAAGTCCTCCGTTTAAAAAAAAAAAAAAAAAAAAAAACGCTTCAAGAGATTTGGATTTATTCCCCTTTAACCCCGTTTTTGGGCATGGGGAATACAATATACTGAACAGTCCAATAGTTTACACAAGAGCAGTAAACATTTGAAACGGAAAAAAAGAATATGAAGACCCAGATAATCGGGGCACAGATTTCTAAATCGATGAATGAACCTAAATTGAGCGGTACTGTATTTTCCGCGACTAAGCAATTATGGTCGTCAGTAGGGAGCTTAGTATGTGGTGTCTTGCGTATGTTAGATCAGAACAGGCGCCACTGAACACCACCCAAGTGACTCGGCAGCAGTGCAGTGTCTCCTCCGGTGGGTTGCCTCTTGACGACTTGACATTGACTGCTCCCTGTGGATGGTCGGTGCCGGGGCTGCGGCGGGGCCGACCGGGCTTTGGCTGTGGACGGGGTGTCGGAATAAGCGGCGTGGGTGCACTACCTCTGAGGTGGAGCACAGGCTGGGACAGAAAAAAACAAAAGAAATTATTTGAAAATTGTTTACAGCAACTCTGGAAATCTTATTTCTTTCATTTTCAAACATGGAACTGTGCAGATATTTTAATTTTTGAGATATTCATTATGATGTCTTTGACTCTTTCAATTTTTTTTTAGATATTCATTATGCCGTCTTTGATTACTCTTAGTCCTTGATCGCCATCTTGCCATTGTCAGGAGTTGGGTAACACTGTCCATGATTTAACTAGTCTGAGTATTGTTGTTGAGAAAAGACATTCTCTGTCATTATAGGCTGCTGTGCAGTTTCTGTTCTAGCTGGGTTGCTTAAGACGACATTGATATTTATTGCTCCTACATTCTCGATGTTGGACTGCGACAGAGCGAACCTTGTTGTGCCCTTGTATTGGCTGACTAGACCAAGTATCATAACATGGAAGATAAGATGGGGAGAAAAAACACAAAAGAACACAAAAACAGTGCAGACAACGAAACAAAATTTGTCATGCCACATCCATGGTTGTCAGATCTAAGGTTAAAATATTGTATTTCATCCTCATTCTCATCGATCGGCTAAAACGTCTCAAATTCTGTGGCCTTTCATGCCCTGCTCTCATGGTGACCTCAGTTTTGATGTCCTCTCCACGACTGTCGCCTTGGTTTAGTTCCGTCGGGGTCACTGTTATCGGCGAGTCCATAGGTACTATCGTTGGACGGACGTGGTGGCGCTCTTCGGAGGGAGAGCTCACTCACGCGACTACGCAATTGTTGTCGTCAGTAGGGGGCTTAGTGGGCGGTGCCCTGCGTATGTTGGATCAGAACAGGTGCCACTGAACACCACTCAAGTGACTCGGCAGCAGTGCAGTGTCTCATCCAGTGGGTTGCCTCTCGACGACTTGAAATTGACTGCTCCCTGTGGATTGCCGGTGCCTGGGCTGCGGTGGGACTGACCGGGCTGTGGCTGTGGACGGGGTGTCGGAATGAGTGGCGTGGGTGCAATGCCACTGAGGTGGCACAGAAGATGGGACAGCCAAAAGAAAATTGTATTTTTGTTCAAGAAAAATATCTTCCAGGTTCAGATCGGTGCAGTGTCTCTTTTTGTGGGCTGCATCATGACAGTCTCATACTTACTGCTCCCTGTGGATTGCCAGTCTGGGCTGGGGCTGGACGAATCTGGCTGTGTATAATATGACCATGGAATTGCCCAGGAGAAATGCCAAGACAGAGCACACAGAAATAACAAACAGACGTCCCCCTGTCTCCTAGTTTATTTTGTGCACTCTGTGTTTTGCGGTTCTGCTAGGCGATTCGATGTTGTAAGCGCATTCATTTGGAGTTATAGACGTGTAATTTTCATTGGAGCAAGGGTTATCCTACTTGTTCGTTATTTACTGTTTGATGTTTCTCTGCCTCATTTGAAATTTTCTTGCATATTAACATTAAACACAGTCATTGTTGTTACTGTAACAATCTGTTAAGTCACATCCAGGATTTGCGGGCGTAAGGTTAAAGGATTATTTAGCCAGCGTACATATTCTATTTCAATTTTCATGTCAACGCCTGGCTTTTCTGAAAGAGAAAATTATTTTTTTAACTGATCTATGCTGTTAAGGAAAATATGTTTTTCAGCAACTTTCGCGTGTCTAAATATTCTGGTTCATTGTTTCGTTAATTTGTTTTTCGAACAGTTGTTTAAGGAACTGTCTTTGACGAGGTGACAGTCCTGACATGACACCCCCCCCCCCCCCCCCCCCCCTTCCCTGTCCAGCTGGGCTATGAACATGAAATTAGTTGAAGTCATTCCAGTGATTTGTTTCATAAATAGGTACTGAAGACCTTTCTTCCGGCTTTACCGTCAAATTCACGCTTTTCAATGGTCGAGAATCTAAGTAAAGTACGCGGGCACTTTTTCTGTTTGTTCCTAGAGGCTTGTTGGCCTATGGCTCCACTTATCATTGACTAATGAAGGACTAACCATGTAAATTGAGGAAAATTAGAGTCTTGGGAAAGGTTGCTGAGTACTCGCTTCGTGTGTAGCTCTTGATCAGTACTGTTGGTGGCTGATGACTACGATGGAGAATGAGAATCGCGGAAGTCTGTATTAACAGTTCACTTTTGCAGCTGTATTATGTGGAAGGAAGCTTGAAGTTTCTGCAAAAGCAGATGGGACCTCTCTCTCTCTCTCTCTCTCTCTCTCTCTCTCTCTCTCTCTCTCTCTCTCTCTCTCTCTCTCTCTCTGGAGTGGCTTCCCTTTCTTGGCTACCAGCAAGAAGCATTTCAACGAAGCTCTGACCATTTTGTTGTCCTTTTGTCAGAAAATGAATAACAATGCAAGTCATAGGACTTCCAACATCACTAAATTTCACGGCGTGGTGCTTCTATGTCTCGTGACCCATTTCTTAAGTGAAATTAAAACATATCCAAGAAAGTCAAGATCAGCTTTCCATGTGTTCTAATATATTTCATTTCCCAGTATGCATGTGAGACATGGAACCTCACAGAGGATGTGGACAGACATGTATAAGCAATGGAAATTGCTGTTACGGCAAGATACCAAAGATCAGATATACAAACCATATAACCAATCAACAAGTGTGTCTATTGAGCAGGACATCAAACCAGATGCAGATCTGCTTACATCAGTAAGAAGAAAAGTATACTGGTTGTTCTGCCACGACCGAGTCCTACCCAGAGTTGAGTTTGCTACAGACTCATTTGCGAAGACTGGGACCGCAGATTCGAGTTTCATCCACTAAATGGATGCGTCAAATTTCTGATCAACACTGCAGTTGTCTGTATCTTTCGGTTGACGTCAGGATATATTATAAAAGTAAGCGCAGAGTACAGCCCTGTCATGCAGTTTCAGACCGAAATGGAAATCCGTAGCATCATCTTCATCTTCCTCATTCTCATCGATCAGCATTAAAGTCTCAATGTGTAGAGAAACTAGTTTTAGTGATATTAGCTTTCTATTTGTATTCATGACTGTGTCTGTTTTTTGTTGTTTTTTTTATGGCTATCCTTTTTTCTCTAGGTAATGATAATATTGGCATTCCTGTAGCGCACCTTCACACGGTGCATTACAAAATTACATTTTGGCTAACATGAAATCATTCATTGGCGAACACTTTCTTAAGTTGTATTACAGTTCAATTCAATTTATGTTGTTTATCACTCACACAATGAAATATATTCTTTTAGAGTGTTGGGACTTGCACGACGTGAGACACAACCATTTTACAGCAAACTCCATGAAAACCTTGTTCAGGAATGTGATCTTTGAATTTCTTAACAAGATTGATATTTTTCATCTGGTCTGAGATTTTACAGTCGAAAGATTTTTAACAAAATTTCGGCATGGACAGCAGGAAAGGTGGAAGAAGGCCGATTTCACAGGTAGTCAGTGAAGTCCCTTTAGCCAGACATTTCGACATATGCTATGTCTGTATGATGTGCTTGTTTGCGGATGATATTCTGTACTAACTTTGTGGTTCATAATGCTACACTGGTAGAGAGTGTCACACCAAGCGGCGTTCCGTATTGACAGGTTACACTTTAATGTTTACTACAGAACAAATCTCGCTTTGTGTGTGAGTTTACGGTTTTAGTACCTAATGGTCTTTTGTGATCCAAGTGTGGAAGGAATACTCGAGAAGACGAGTATACGTAAACGATGATTGTGGCAAATTTTGATTCTGGATCTCAAAAGACTGTTGGAAAATCAAAGGAAATATATATCATATGCAGTAATACAAGGTTAGCATAAGCTCATGTATGCGTCTCTCTCAAGACATTATTTCCTTATCTTAACTTGAATATCTTATCTCAGAAATAACTTAAACTTTATACATTCACAAATGACGACACTTTGTTTCACATTAAACATGGATGTGACCCGCTGGTACAAAATATTGCCAACATTCTTGATTCACATTTCGTACTACAAGGTCAGTGCAGAATGTCACCCGGGATGATATTCTACACCAGACTAACAGTTTTGTACTGAAACGTCGATACAGAATGTGACCGGCTTATATTTGTACTGCAACAGCTACCATGACCAACATACCACATGAATGCAAGAGCAAATCACAGTACATGTGGCTGGGAGGGATGCATGATGCTCGCATATGTAAATCCCAATTTTCAAAGGGGAAGGAAACTTTCATAGATTTAGTACGATCATTCACTAACGTGAATACGTTCATGGTTTTTTTTTTAATCTTTTTGCTTTTCTCCCTTTACTCTATTGGAATCACTAGGTCAGCACACTGAAGAACAATTCACAAAGTTCCCCAGATTCTGATGAATGTGCGCCAAGACCTGAGCCTTTGCAGATGTATTCCCAGTCCATCTTGCTAACTTGTTTGTCCACAATTTTTCTGCCTTCCCTTCCTCTACTTTCGACAGATCCATAAATGAATATTTTAGCAAGGCCAATAAATCTTATTAGGTAGCCATATCAATATAAAGTTTGTTGTGTTTGTTTTTGTTTTGTTGTCCCATCTTCTGTGCAACCTCAGTGGCATTGCACCCATGTCGCTTATTCTGACCCTCTTGTCCACAGCCACAGCCCAGCCCAGCCCGCCACATTCCTGGCACCGGCAATCCGCAGGGAGCAGTTAATGTCAAATGATCAACAGGCAACCCATAGGAGGAGACACTGTGCTGCTGCCGAGTCCTGTCGGTAGTGTTCAGTGGCGCCTGTTCAGTGCTAATACTCTGTCGTAAGCTTCTTTTGCTTTTTTGTCATAACTAACTCTGTTCGTTCGAAATTGTTTGTTTATTAGTCTAACTAAAGCTGTTTTGTCGTACATAAGCACCTTTTGCTTTTTTCTCATCACTAACACTGTTTATCTGCTTGTTTGTAAGAACCAAGCTTGAATTTTGTGGTGGGGGAGGAGGGGGGGGGGTGGCAAGGGAGACTGGCTTCACTGAAATGAATGAAACTGTTTCTTTTTGTTTGTTTGTAATAACTGAAACGGTTTGTTTGTTTCTTTGTTTGTATTTAAGGAAGATACCATTTTCTCTGATATTAGAGGCTTGTCTTGGGATTATTTCTAATTGTGTGTCATTATTTGTTCTACCACCCTGTCTTTGCTTTTGCGCCTGTGTCTGTCGTAGAGCTTCCAAACGCCACACCATGAATGCAGTGCTCCATGATTGCATGTCTGTCGCACGCTCGTCCAGGTAATTTGTGGACGTTGATCCATTAACACCAGCTCGTTTTCCAATTTTCCGCTCCAATTGATGCTCTTCTCTGTTGGCTTAAAGTTCAGACCTCGTCTGGGGATCATGTGATTGTCCCACTGTCTGCAAATCAACGTGCAGCTTACATTTACCTTCCTGTGAATAATTTTCCGTTTCCGCTTGCTGACGAGGTAGTGAACGGGCGTGGTTTTTTGTTCTTTGTTCTTTTTTGTGTGGATATTCTTGTCTCGCTGCTTGATTATTTTCACAGCGTAATGGCGGAACAAAGGCAACTGCTAAAGAACACAAAGAGGTAAAAAGAAATTGACGCATTAAAAACAAGCCAATAACTGACTGACTGACTGAATGAATGAATGAATAAAGGAACAAATGAAAGAAGGAAAGAATGTACAGATGGTAATGAATTATTAATGCACGAACGAACGAACGGACAAACGAATCATTTAATTTATGATTAATTAATTATTGATTGATTGATTAATTAACTGATTGAAATAAAGGAAACAGTACTCTGGCTGAATCATCCTCCACTCTAGACGGGGATATCGTGGATACGACTTGACAAATTGTTACTTTCACAATGACGACTATCTTTAACCATGAATATGCCTGTCGACAACAGCAACCTTCTGTATTCTTAATCCAATCCTATATGTCACTTGACAAATAGTACGTGGGAGGAGAAGGTGGAAAATGTTAGCGGAGGGAGGTTCTTATCAGCCATGCTTTCGCAGTGGCATAACTCCCACGCGCCAGTCATGGTATGCACAACCCATCATAGGTTCGTTTTGCCCCAGCCCAGCACTGGCAGTCAACTGAGAGCAATCAACCAGGTCGTCATGAGGCAACCTACCAGAGAAGACACTGCATCGCTGTTGAATCTGAAGGATATTTCATTTGCACAGATTAGATCTTTGACCTTAAATCTGTCAGCCATGGAGCGCGACTTGACAAATATATTTTTGTAGTTGTTACAACGTTTGTTTTATTTACTCTCTCTCTCTCTCTCTCTCTCTCTCTCTCTCTCTCTCTCTCTCTGTGTGTGTGTGTGTGTGTGTGTGTGTGTGTGTGTGTGCGCGCGCGCGCGCGCGTGTATGTACGTATGTATGTGTGTGTGTGTGTGTGTGTGTGTGTGTGTGTGTGTGTGTGTGTGTGTGAATTTTCCCCCTTCTTCCCTTCCGCTCGGTCCAATCACCTTGAACAGCAAGGTTCGTCCTGTTGCACACACGACACCAATATTCCAAAGGAAGCAATCAGCATCTAGACTGAAATACTGCAACAAATCATTGGTACACGATCCCTGCATACACAACACAACAAATCTATACGTCTTTTGTGTTTACTGAAGTTTTGTGCAAACGCCTCCGTCATTGTTGTTGCTACAAACATGCACACACGAAGCAAAGATCGGAATGAAGAAGGCCTACACGAAAGCAACAAGACTACCTCATACAGGATCGGTCACAGACACACACACGCGCGCGCGCGCGCGCGCACGCGACACACACACACACACACACACACACACACACACACACACACACACACACACACACACCCCCCCCCCCCCCCACACACACACACACACACGCACGTATGCACGCACGTACGCACGCCCGCGCGCGCACACGCACACACACACACACACACACACACACACACACACACACAGAATCACTTGGTATTACGGCTCACTCCACCATGAGGGCAAGCATGGCGACTCGCTTGCACACACTCATTCTCATGTATGAACAGAGAGAGAGAGAGTAAAAAAAACACTTGATGGATGTATAATGCACATAAGATATGATGACACACACAAAAAAACATCTGTCTCAGCACCACGGCTCTATCCCTTCACTTGCCACTGACCAGCCAACTGATGAGAATGTACAACACCCCACTGGAAAAATAAATGAAGAATGCACACAAACATGGGCAGTCACACTTATATCAAAAGGCACATTGAAGGAGTACATTCACATGAATCACACACAGGGTAACTCATATCCACTGGTTATAAATGTTCAGCACAAAAAGCATGAAACACCAGAGAAAACATCGGCACAAGAATGGCGCATTTCTCGCAGTCTGCAAGTGCCACAGAGCTGTCGCCTTACTATGCGTTTTCACTCCCCAACGTTGAAGGTCACAGCGTGGGGTCATCGGCAGTGCATGGAGACTGGAAACCAAAGAGGGCGATTTTCGTTTAGGCCAGATGGCTGTGCATACCTACAGTCGTCTGCTATTATCACTATGGGTAAGTTTGTTGGGGGCAGTCAGGTCAACTCCTTGTAGGTCACAGTTTCCTCTGTGAAAACAGTTGGATCAATGAGTGACACTCTCAATATGGTGTCACACAACAACCCTATGTCACACAGTCATATGGCTCATCACTAATACTGTTTATTTGCTTGTTTGTAAGAACCAAGCTTGATTTTTGTGGCAGGGAGGAGGAGGGGGGGTTGGCAAAGGAGACTGGCTTCACTGAAATGAATGAAACTGTTTCTTTTGGTTTGTTTGTAATAACTGAAACGGTTTGTTTGTTTCTTTGTTTGTATTTAAGGAAGATACCATTTTCTCTGATATTAGAGGCTTGTCTTGGGATTATTTCTAATTGTGTGTCATTATTTGTTCTACCACCCTGTCTTTGCTTTTGCGCCTGTGTCTGTCGTAGAGCTTCTAAACGCCACACCATGAATGCAGTGCTCCATGATTGCATGTCTGTCGCACGCTCGTCCAGGTAATTTGTGGACGTTGATCCATTAACACCAGCTCGTTTTCCAATTTTCCGCTCCAATTGATGCTCTTCTCTCTGTGGCTTAAAGTTCAGACCTCGTCTGGGGATCATGTGATTGTCCCACTGTCTGCAAATCAACGTGCAGCTTACAATTACCTTCCTGTGAATAATTTCCGTTTCCGCTTGCTGACGAGGTAGTGAACGGGCGTGGTTTTTTGTTCTTTGTTCTTTTTTGTGTGGATATTCTTGTCTCGCTGCTTGATTATTTTCACAGCGTAATGGCTGAACAAAGGCAACTGCTAAAGAAACAAAGAGGTAAAAAGAAACTGACGCATTAAAAACAAGCCAATAACTGACTGACTGACTGAATGAATGAATAAAGGAACGAATGAAAGAAGGAAAGAATGTACAGACGGTAATAAATTATTAATGCACGAACGAACGAACGGACAAACGAATCATTTAATTTATGATTCATTAATTATTGATTGATTGATTGATTAACTGATTGAAATAAAGGAAACAGTACTCTGGCTGAATCATCCTCCACTCTAGACGGGATATCGTGGATGCGGGATCCACGGGATATCGTGGATCTCTCTCCCCTCTGCCCCCCCCCCCCCCCCCCCCCTGCTCCCTTCCTCCTTCACTGTAGTCATGGGAAAGATGGTAACTTGTATACATGTTCCACACGTGCAGGCCATGTAGCTTTGTTCATTCACGTAAAGGACGAAATACCCAAAACCGTCTAAGAGATGGTATTTTCAAATCTTTTACACAAAATCTCACACTGTAGGCGGTGGGGGATGATCAACACCACCACCCCCCCCCCCCCCCCTCTGCATACTATCACCCCCCCCCCCCCTCCCTCCTTTTTGTCTACAGTGACATGATCAACTGCCATGTGTCCCTGACAGCCTGTCAATCAAACAGGCAACAGAGACAGGATGTGTAGCTTGGCACACAGAAAGTGGAGACCAAGTCTCTTCACTTCACTGTTCCACAGAAGGCTGTAAGACTGATCGCCACAAGTGTAGCCACCAAGAAAACAGGTGCAGATTAGAAAAAGGATAGATCACCCCCCCCACTCTGAGTCTGTGTAAGATTTCACTGTATCCTAGAAGAATTGTAAGTTGAAACTATTTTTCTAAACCCTGAGAGTGTATGCCATATCTTTTAACAGCATAACTTTATGCCAATACTTGGTAACATTTATCAAGATGATGAATGAGTATCCTATAGTAATAGTGTGTTTGCCACAACTTGGTAAAAGCTGTTAAGACGCTTGATTAACAACATCTTATGTTAACAATATGACTTTATGCCAGTATTCCATACTATCTGTTAAGATGATCACTGAATGTTACCTTTGACAGAAAAAA
>JADBJO010000085.1:817104-834604 GCA_016801955.1 Conus betulinus | reverse complement strand
ATGAACGAGAAAATGTCACTGGTGTTCACTGTCAGTTCTGTAGACGACGGTCACCCCAGGTAAAACTGGATCAGTCCGTGGACAGCGTGCAGCACATGCATGCTTGGGTCTCTGCATGCTTCGTGTTGCCGATGCGTCTTCCTTTCCAAATGCAGGACAATTTAAGACATTCCTCTTATGACATGTGTCTTTCTTCCTGGTTGTTAAACCAGAAAAAGCGATCGTCTTCCGAACACGGATCGCAGGAATATTCTTGAAGGTCGTCGTCTGATTCACACAGCAGCACACTTACATCATCCGTTTGATGGAACACATCCTTCCGAAATACTTTTTGTCTATAGCTTGCTCCAAACTTGTGTCGATGTCCGACTGGTGGATTTCTGGGCCCCTGCTGTTGCGCACCGACGGATCGGGGTGCGAGCACCGAAGCGTATCCTGAATGGGCGTGGATGTGTATGTGCGTGCGCGCGTATGTGTGCGTGCATGCGTGTGTTTATGAGAGTGAATGCATGTGTGTACGAGTGCTCGAGTATGAGTGTGTGTGTGTGTGTGTGTGTGTGTGTGTGTGTGTGTGTGTGTGTGTGTGTGTGTGTGTGTGTGGGCGTGTGTAAGTCTGTGTGTGAGTGTGCAAGTTTGAGTGTATGTGAGGGTATGGGTGGTGTTCGTATTGAGATGCGTGTATTTGTGTATTTATGTAAGTGCGTACTTTGTGTGTGTGCGCGGGGGCACGCGTCCGTATGTGTATGTGTATGTGCGTGAGTACGCACGCGCGCATGTGTGTGTGCGCTTTGTGTGTGTATGTGTATGTGTGCGCGCGTATTTTGGTGTGTTTATTATGCTTCTTTGCTTTTTTTCTTAAATGTCAGTACAACTTTGAGTTAATCTGACAATAAATTGGTTTCAGTCAGTCAGTGTGTGATCATCAACATCATCAATCATGTTCATGATCATCATCATCATCATGCTCATCGTTTTCATCACCATCTATCATCATCATCATCATCATCATCATCATCATCATCATCATCATCATCATCATCATCATTATCATAATCATCATCATCATCATCATGATAATGATCATCATCATCATATGGACATTCACATCTGCTATTATACTAATCGTGTGTGTGTGCGTGTGACTATAGGGCGCGCGCGCGCGCGCGCGCGCGCGCGCGTGTGTGTGTGTGTGTGTGTGTGTGTGTGTGTGTGTGTGTGTGTGTGTGTGTGTGTGTGTGTGTGTGTGTGTGTGTGTGTGTGTGTGAAAAAACAAACGAGGGCAAACATGTCTCCAAATGTTCAGTAATGGCAATTTTCTTACAATCAACTTGCCACTATGACTTTATTTTTTCAAGAGAGTGAAAAATGGGGAGATGGGGGTGGGGGAGGAGACAGAGAGGGGGGAGAGACAGACAGACAGACAGACAGACAGACAGACAGACAGACAGACTGACAGATAGACAGACAGACAGACAGACAGAGACAGACAGACAGAGGGGGCAGAGCCAGAGGGGCAGGGACAGAGAGAGAGAGAGAGAGAAGGAGGGAGGAAGACAGACAAACGGACAGACAGACAGACAGAAGGAGGGGAGACCAGTGTTGTACTGCATACCGAGCAGCTGACTGAAGATCTTGCCAAGAGTTTATTTTCTGTGTTAAAAATACCAAAGCAAACAACCAGGATCGTGAACATTGCTAGAGGGATCTCTGCCGAATCAGCGTCACGTGGACGGCATGTCTGTGCTGCATGGTGATGATGGACACAGTGATTCTGAATGTGGCTACATAACCGCATTCCACAAGATGTGTCCTTAATAAGAACCTTCCAGCGTTCTTTGAGCAAAACTCTAGCAGCGCCAGGTTCTCTCTCTCTCTCTCTCTCTCTCTCTCTCTCTCTCTCTCTCTCTCTCTCTCTCTCTCTCTCTCTCTCTCTCTCTCTCTCTCGTAACACATATACAATAAAGCAGATCACCAAACCACCACCAGTGGAAACCAAATTCTCTCAATAATCACTTAAAAAATTAACTGGATCCATTATAAAATCGGATTCAGCATACGCAGCGAAAAACAACATTGCCCCTTCTTCTCTCCGAACGTTCTGCAACAACAGACTTAAAACGGATCATTCACTAAAACTACCTCCACTTGCTGTCCATGAAATCAGCGCTTTCATTACCGGCATCAAGAACAAAAAATCAATGGAACCCGATAAAATGAATACTTCCCTTTTGAAACTTGCACCACGCTGTCTCATGGAAAATACTTTCCGGTAATCGTTTAAGTCATCAGGAATTACAGATGTGTACGTTGTTTCCGCACTACTTATGTCAATAAATGATACCAGTCATTATCCTTACTCAGAGAGGAACGTTGCTTCTCTTGCAATAGTGTATTTTGTTTCTTGCCGATGCCATTACTGTCACCATCCTCATCCTGGGCGCGAACTCCACCAACAATCCCAAATATACAGCAATGACCATCACATAGTCACTGTTTATCTAATTAGTTTATATTGGAGAGAGAGAGAGAGAGAGAAAGAGAGAGAGAGAGCGTGCGTGCGTGCGTGCGTGCATGCGTGCGTGCGTGCGTGTGTGTGTGTGTGTGTGTGTGTGTGTGTGTGTGTGTGTGTGTGTGTGTGTGTGTGTGTGAAAGATGATTTTTCTGACTCGTTTTTCTTTATCCTTTTTCCCACCGCCGCCCCACCCTATACATCCACCTCATCCCCCACTGTCTACAGCACCTCCATTTTGTTACTGTTGGCGACAGCATTGATACCTTTATGAATACGTACATATGCATGCTTTTTGACAAGCCTGTGCATAAAAACGTGTGTGTGTGTGTATGCGTGCGTGCGTGCGTGCTGCGTGTGTGCGTACGTGCGTGCGTGCGTGCGTGCGTGCGTGCGTGTGTGTGTGTGTGTGTGTGTGTGTGTGTGTGTGTGTGTGTGTGTGAATATATTCTCCACAATGCTGTATGCCTATCACTTTCTATCATTTTTCTTTTTTTTTTAACTTATCCCATAACTTAGCTTAGCAAGGACAGTTTGGAACAATAGCTTTGCCTAAAATCTCAATCCTTGATCGACTAAAGAATTCATTAGTTTTGATTTCTCTCTCTCTCTCTCTCTCTCTCTCTCTCTCTCTCTCTCTCTCTCTCTCTCTCTCTCTCTCTCTCTCTCTCTCTCTCTCTCTCTCTCTCTCTCTCTCTGTTTTTGTTCACAGTGTTCAGAAATAGAGAGCGAAATACTCATATATAAAGGTCTCGGAAAATGATTGACAAATATTGTTCTTTCCGGCTAAAGCTAGTTGTGTGTTGACGTACTGCTAATTGAGTGACAAATATTGTTCTTTCCGGCTAATGCTAGTTGTGTGTTGACGTACTGCTAATTGAGTCTCTTAATGTCGTTGCTATTTTCAGTAACAGTTGTATGCCGTTGTCAGAAAATTCACGAAAACTCGGAATAGTATCAGAAATAGGTTTACGACGCAGGCGTACATGTGTCGGACTAACCTTGTTCGCTGGATCTGAATTCGGACACCCAGTAGACAATGGGTGAGCTTTGCGTCACTCATTCCGACAACTAGTCAGCTTGGACTGTTTCTGTTGTTCATCGACTTATTCCTTATCTTGACCCGTCAGAGTAGTCAGTGAAATTCAACAAGGATCATAACATCAACAGCACATGCCGGGAATTTCCGTTCGATTTAATTTGTGGATCATGTACAAAAGAAAAATCGGAGTGCTGACAAACAGGATCCAGATGAGAAGCAAAATCAGCTAGGAGAGTATACAGGAAAGTGCAGACCTCCACCAAGGTTGAATAGTCTTCGATCAGACCTTTGAGTCATTTCATGAGTGAGAACAAAATCGTTTTGCTACTAGGGTGAATAATTGTTCGTATGGACTGAAGGAGTTCATTTTCGTGTGTGTGTTTTCCTTTTTAAAACAGTCATACAAAAAATACAGAATGATAAAGTCTGTTGCACCAGAAAGTTTAATAATCCAATAGAAAAACAATATTTCGTAAGTAAGATAGCTATCGATTCATAACAGTAACATTACGGTGTACGAGTTTGAAAAACTTGTAGTAATAATCTTATCAATAATGTTAACAGATCCTGGAGCCATTGATCCAGATCCACAGCACAGATCCGCACCACATAGGCACCCCTAAAATTAATTTGTTTGTCTTTGGGGCACATTCCATCTTTTGTCCAGTTTGTCGCAAACAAATATACCCGCCTTTTGTTTAATCCTACTAGCAGACAAACAAACAACCAACAAAACAACGGCCGTGGGTGAAGATGTTACCGAAAGAGAAAACACAGTTACAGCACCGCTAAACGAGAGAACAAATCAATTGCGACCACAACGCGTTTTAACCTGTTGGGTCTTCTCCAGGCAAGACAAAATAACACCCAAGACAGTGGAAACAAAGGGACGATGAGACGCTCACTTATCTTTTCGACCTGGGTACCCCAAACCAAATTTTGCACCCAAATCGAGAGGATAAGTGACTGTTGAAGACCCAATTGGTTGAAACGTGTGTTTTTTTCGAATTTTTTGGTCCGTCCTTTAGTGGCACAATAATTCTGTTTTTGCATTTCTTTGGATTTCCACCTGCAGTCACCCCAGTTTGAACCCCTCCTTGACGGAGATAACTGATCTTGGAAATGAAGGAAGATCAGGATCCTTTGGGAGACACTGAACAATGAAAATTTCCAGCATAACTCTTCTCGCTTCTTCTGTTGCTGGTAACTTGCAGTTTACAAAAAGTACACTGCAGTCACAGTGCTAAAAATAGTTATGGTCCAACCGTTTATTGTGCAATTTCTCCCAAAGTACCTTGCTCCTCCACCACCCGTAAGGTTGTTGTTTCATGGATCATACTGTGGGGGAACTGTTCGCACATCGGGTTTGCACAGGTTTTAAATGCCATGTAGGCCAACAAGTGCTTTCTTATTGCAGGTATCGCTGGTGGTGAAGAAGACGAAGCATTAAAAAAACACACACAAAAAAGAGTAGACGCAGAACAGGAACAATGAAAATGGAGAGAATGAAAATGAGAAGGAAGAGGCAGATGAAGAACGAAGATCAGAAAGAATGCACATGGAAGACGACTGATAACGAGGAAGAGAATGAGGAATGGAAGACAAAGAACGAGGAAGAGAATGAGGAAGGGAAGACAAAGAACGAGGAAGAGATGGGGAACATGTAGAAAAAGGAGACAGAGGAAGAGCAGGGTAAAGAGGAAGACAAGGAAAGAGTAGATGGAAATAACATGAAGACGACGAGAACATATGCAAGGAGTCATGACTATCCAAATGGGTGTGGTGAAGTGAATTTAATGATCATGATGTTGGTTTTACAAGCGTTATTATCATCGCTCTTTAAAATTTGGACTGAGCTAGAACAAATATAAAGTCACCTTAGTCAAGACAACTCCAATTCAAAAACTTGTTCCCAAACACATGGAACCAAAATTTAACGCAACAACCTTAGCACATTGCTGCTGTCATCGTTTCTGGAGTGTACGTTCCATCAACCAACGCAATTTGCCTCATTTTTCACAACTTCACACGCATATTCGTTTTTGTTTGTTTGTTCGTTTGTTTGTTTCATTACAAAGCCTATAAATGAGCTTTTAAGTGGTATTCGATCAAAGAAAAGCTTGTTCAGAAAAGGATATCAATGGCATATCAAGATTCCAGAAATTGATATGCCTACCAAATCGAAATGATGAGAGAGATAGACAGAGAGAGAGAGGGGGGGGGGGGGGGGGGGAGTGAGAGAGAGGGGGGGGGAGAGAGAGAGAGTGTGTGTGAGAGAGAGAGAGAGAGAGAGAGAGAGAGAGAGAGAGAGAGAGAGAGAGAGAGAGACAGCGAGCTTGTGTATGCACCAGCGGGCGCGAGTCTGTCTTTATATGTTTATGAGTATGCGAGTGCGCGAGAATGTGTTTGTGCATGCGTGCGTGCACGCGTGCATGTGCGTGTGTGTGCGTGGATGTATGTGCGCGTGCGTATGTGCGCGTGGGTGTATGTGTGCGTGCATATGTGTATGCGGGCGTGTGTGTGTGTGTGTGTGTGTGTGTGTGTGTGTGTGTGTGTGTGTGTGTGAGTGAGTGTGTGTGTGTGTGTGTGTGAGTGAGAGAGAGAGAGAGAGAGAGAGAGTGTGTGTGTGTGTGTGTGTGTGTGTGTGTGTGTGTGCGTGCGCGCGCGCGCGCGCGCGCGCGCGCGCGCGCGTCGCGCTTCTCTCTCTCTCTCTCTCTCTCTCTCTCTCTCTCTCTCTCTCTCTCTCTCTCTCTCTCTCTCTCTCTCTCTCTCTCTCTCAGATTAAGAAAAAACGTTTCATGCTGCAGGCTGTTTAACGCGTTTACGGAGTTTCCACTCCAACGATTGTCTCTGATAAAAGTACACCATCGTCTGCTAGTAATAATGATAATAAAAAAAAGTTTAGAGAAATCCACTATAAACTGTGCACAATGCTTCCCCCATTTTGAATAAATTTATGGCAAGTGCACCTTGCTAAACACGATATGTGCATGTTATAACATCAGTTATTTTATATCCACACCGTGTCTTGCCCTCAGTATTATCATATATACTTTTGATGGAATGGTATAAATTACCATATAACCAGCCGCCGTGCGAAGTGGTTAGCGCTGCGGAGTGCCGGCTGGGAGGTCGCGGGCTCGATTCCCATCAGAGAAATGTGGGATTTTTCTGTCCCAAACCTGCTCCCCGTTGAGTTTGCTATGGGCTGTCTGCTGTGAAACAATTCATGACCCAGAGTTCCTTGAAGTTGGCACAACTACTATTTTACGCTTGACAGAGCTTGTCTTGACCCTCAACACTTTTGAGTTTGGCGATGAATTTTATCAACAGACAAAGGGAGTTGCAATGGGGACACGAATCTTATGCTTGCTTGCCTGTTCATGGTCTACGTTGAATCCCGGATCTTCTCCCAATTTCCTGGACACTTACCAGAAGTCTTTAGAAGATTCATCTATGATTGCTTTGGCACATTCACGCTCCCTAAGCAAGAACTTCTTGACTTCATTCAGTTTGTGAACAACTTCCATCCATCCATCAAGTTTACCTATGAAATTTCTGACTCGTCCCTTGCTTTTCTCGACATACTTATCAACATCCAGAAAGACTCACGATCCCTCCATACTACAGTACAATATAAACCAACAGATTCTCATTCGTACCTTCTCTTCTCATCCAGCCACCCACCTGCATCGAAAGACAGCATCCCTTTTTCCCAGTTCCTGAGGCTGCGCAGACTCTGTAGCTCAGTCAGGACTTTTGTGAAAGTGGCAACAACCATGGCTACTTTTTTTCACTGCCAGAGGTTACCCTAGCCTTGATACAATCAGCCCTAGAACGAGCCAAGTCAATTCCAAGATGCCAAGCTCTCAAAAGCAAAGAAGCGGATGCTGCAGAGACGGACCGATGCATACTGACTTTGACCTATCACCCACACAACATACCCGTGAAAAACATTCTATGTCGCAACTTCTCGATCCTTAGGAACGATCCAACACTGAAAGATACATTCAACCAACCACCATTTGTGGCTTTCAAGAGAGGACAAAAGCCTTGGTGACCATCTTGTGCATGCTGCCTTCCACTCTACGCACCCCCCTCTGCTCAAGCTTGCAATTTCCCTTGCAAGAAACCTAAATGTAAAACCTGTACTTTTATTAACCCTGCAAAAACTATCCAAGGCCCATCAGATCATAAGTTTCAGGTGAAATCCCATTTCACATGCCAAACTGAAAATGTTGTCTATGTCCTGACCTGTACCTTGTGTGCCATGATGTATGTAGGAGAAAGAGGGCCAATACCGCAAAAATTCATGGAAAACCAGCTAATACAAAGCCTTGGCACTTTGAGTCCTTATGGGACTCAATGTCAGGGAATAAACTTGTTTTATCTCAAGCTGCACCCCCCTCCCCCCCTTAAATGCTCCCCCCCCCCCCCCCCCCCCCCCCCCCCCCCCCATGTTCTATACCATGTTCTATACCATGTTTTCCTTACCACCCCTTCCCTTTCCTCTTTCTCTGTAAACCACCACCAGATGGTCCTCTCCCTCCCACCTTTTCCCCACCCCCTCTTTGCCCCACCCCCTTCTGTTCTGTTGACCATATTAACACAGTTCACCTTCCCCCCCCCCCCCCCCCCCCCCCCCCCCCCCCCCTACCTTTTTGGCTGAACTGTGGTCACAAGAAACCTGCCAGCTTCCTCTACAACCTCAACACTTCACTTCGTGACCAAGAGCTTACAGCACGAAACATTGAAGGGTTCTCTGAAAGGTACCTTTTTTCTTTACCTTTATATTTTCAAGTCAGTTGGGAAGACTGGAACCACACAGTTGAGTTTCAGCCACTTAAAGGATGCGTCTCTGAAAGTGTTGCTCAAATTTCCTGACCAAAACTGCAGGTGTCTATATCTCTCAGGCCTGGTTGACGCAGGGATATATTGTGAAAGGAAGCGTAGAGTACAGTCCCTGTCATGCAGTCTCAGACCAACATGGAAATCCGTAGCATCATCATCGTTATCATCCTCATTCTCATTGATCAGCATTAAAAAAAAGTCTGAAATTCTGTGGCCCTTCATGCCCTGTTCTCATTGTGACCTCAGTTTCGATGTCCTCGCCATGTCTGTGGCCTTGGTTTGGTTCCGTTGGGGTCACCGATATCGGCGAGTCCATGGGGGTTGTCGTTGCACGGACGTGGTGGCGCCTCCGGAGATAGAGCTCACTCACGCCGGCTACGCGACTACGCAATTATTGTCGTCAGAAGGGGGCTTAGTAGGTGGTGTCCTGCGTATGTTAGATCAGAACAGGCGCCACTACCGGTGGGTTGCCTCTTAATCACTTGACATTGACTGATCACTGTGGATTGCCGGTGCCGGGGCTGTGGCGGGGCCGACCGGACTGTGACTGTGACCGGGGGTGTCGGAATGAGCAGCGTGGGTGCACTGCCACTGAGATGGCACAGAAGCTGGGACAGCAAAAAGAATGAAATAAAATAAGATAAAAAAAAATTACCTTATATATCTTTGTTCTTTGAAAAAATAAAACTGACCAAAGAATGTTTGTATTTATAGTATCAAAAGCCTTTTCAAAATCGACAAGTGCAACATATGATTTTCTTTCGAAAGACAACTATTTTTTGCACAAGAGCAAACACAGTAAACGTGTGATAAATGGGTAAACAGTTCTTTTCAAACCCTGCTTAACCCACCAATGTTTTCTTTAACCCGTACTGTGAGTTTTATTACCAATATTGCATGACGAAATGCCCCTGTAATTGTTCGGGGTTGTTGACATCTCATTTTCTTAAACAGAGAAAGCGCAACACTATCTGTCCAGGTGTCAGCGAATATGCCTTTCTAAAACAAAGCATTAAAAATATGACAAAGAAATCTGCAACACAATAACTTGCATTTTTCAGCAACTCTCAAGTTCGTGCATCCGACACAGCAGCCTTTCCATATTTTTATCTTTCTAGCCGCTAAAAGAAATTCTTCCTTTAGAACTGATCAATTGAAATAATAATCATCACCATCAACGTTCAAGTCATCTTCATCTGCTTTACTTCTTTTTCAAGGACATTTTGAAGCGTTGAAATCAGTCATCCAGAGTGATATTGTTACTAATGTATTTTCTTTTACATGAAAGTTTATTTACGTTTTCCCTACATTGCTTTTGATCACTCACCGAAGAAAATAGCAACATGTCTGACAACGATTTGGGAAAATCTGTTCCTTTGCTCTTTAACGAATGCACATATTCTCTAAGTGCAATATATAAAGCGTTATCAATCTTCAGAATCGCCTGTTCGAAGGGTTATTCTGTAAAGCTTTTTCAAAATGTTTCCTTACTGTCTTACACTCTCGATCCTACTAGTCATCTGGTTTATTATGATCATCAATTTTGATACGTTTGTTCATGCATTTCACACTTGTTTTAATATAATTATTAAAAGTAGTCAAAGCTTCGTTAAGATCATAATCGATTAAACTTACAGTTAACTCTAATATTCTGCGAGCACCTTCAGAGAGCATTCAGTCAGTGAACGCCTGCGCTGGATTACTTTTTCAAATCATCCCATCAAATGTTTGTTTTTCTTCGTGTAATTTCATACTATCATGCTCTTCTGAAAACCAATGTTAGCATAATTCAAGTGGCATATTATCTAAATGAAATATATCCTTAATTTCAAGCTGACTGAAGGTTATGAAATAATTGTTTACACTACTGCCTGAATATGAGATGTGTGCATAACAACCTCAGCGGTTGCCTAACAATTTCCAAACAGAATACGTGAATATGTGGTACATGAATTTAACAGAAGCTTACCATAGCTATTCAATACTTGTCTTGCTATTTTCTCTTCGTGTTGATTGAATTACTTTTTTAATTACTTATTAAAATTTTCACTTCAGAATTCATCAGCATTTACATCGACAGTCTGATTGTTGAACAACATAACGTACACATCATGAAATGTAATTGAACAATCTGACAGGCGTTCTTACAAAAGACCAATGCCATCATTAACATAAAAAAGAATAAATTGGTAAACCCTCAAGCGGACCATATACACATATACAATAAATCCCTCAGGGTGCCTAATACAGCTCCGTCTATATGAAAAGCAATATTAGAGTGGTATAATCAATAGAACGGATAAATGGGGCATATATTCTCTTAAGAAGGCACTTCACCAGAAAATGACCATGTTTAGAAAACTTAATATTAGGTCTACAAAAAATCCCACAATCAGCAACTAAATCAGGTAGATCTATAAAGGTTCCACAAAACAAATAATATCAAAAGAGCGAAAATGGGAAATAATATGGTTATGTCTTAATGTAGGCTGTTGATATTCCTTCGCAAAACTGTAAAATGAAGAAATGAAAATGCTCGTGCATCACCATCGGAATTATCTTGACTTAATACAGAGCACGATCGTTAAAAAAATTCGCACGGCTGGACGGCCTTTAACCTGTTCGCTCACACATTCTTCACTGCCACTGGCAACATCATCAACATTCAAGAGGGACGTGCAGTATCATCTACACAAATGTTCACCAGTGCTTTCACAACCGGCGGCCTTTTTTTTTCTTTTTTTTTCAATGCTTCCGGTATACTAATGTTGAAGAAAAATAAGTTTCAAAACAAAAAGTAGACGTAATACCTTCAATAGAAGAGCGGCCACATTGTTGTCTCAGGTCTTTCAGGTTGCCATCTGTGTCCACAGAAAGCTTAGTGCCATCTATGATGAGATGACGAACACCGTAGACGCCTTTCTCTCTGTCTGCTCTTTGCTTGTTTCAAATAGGGCAACAGTTTGTGTTTGATTTTCCTAACTTTGAAAGAAAAATCTTCACCAATGAAAATCTTTGTGCCCTTTTGTTTCCTGTTTGCACTGAGTGTATCCACCTTGGCCCTGAAGAAGGTAGAGCACCCAACCAATGAGAGTTGGAGAGTTCAGACGATGTAGTCGGTCGAAAGAAGAATAGCTCCAACTTGTCAGTGAACAGTTCTCTGACAGTAGCCTCCAGATCCTCTGCCGACTCCTTCTCTGCTTTCTGGAATTCATGGATTTGACATTATTAAGCTTAAACCTGCTTTTAAATCGTAGTTTTTCTTCTCCACTTCTTCGATCCTCTTCTCCGGGCAGACTTTACTCTCCCTCAGTGCCGTGAAAACCTTCATTCATTCTTCCCTCAGGTTCTTCATTTCCCTGTGTAGCATGTTAAAATTGTCTTTGAGGCCTCTGTTATTGTTCTTAATGGCATCAAACTTGGTGTTCAACTGATGGACCATAGACATGACATCATTAGAACTTTGTTCCCTGTTCTAGATGAAGCATGAGAGGAACGTGAGGACTAAGATCCAAGCTGTGTCTGGTTTCGTAAAAGGATAGGGTTCTGGCTTTAATTCAACAAAGCCGTATTGAAACAACAGCAAACTCCTTCCACTCCTCACCACCACCCCACCCCACCCCTCCCTCTCTCTCTCTCTCTCTCTCTCTCTCTCTCTCTCTCTCTCTCTCTCTCTCTCTCTCTCTCTCTCTCTGTGAACAAATAGGGGAGGAGGAAACATACTCGTCACCGGCACTACAGGCTTTGCAATGTCAGCCCAGTCTTGTACAATTAAATTTATACGTTCCGTCGTAAATGCCACAAAAGCAAAAACAAAGAGTCCATATTGCTGTCTGAATTCCAGTGTTTCTGACGGCATTGCACTTGAAGACGATCTCTTCCACAGATAAGACCATAACAATGCCTATGACTCCACACTTTACTGTTTTAATAAGATGCGATCTTACAGGCCATGCACTGGCTGACATCCACTCCACCTCCCCAGAGAGGGAGATACAGAGACAGACAGACAGACAGACAGACAGACAGAGAACTCAGACTTCAGAACTCAGAAAGCTTTAATGCACATCGGCCTTGGGATCAGCAGTGGAAAGCCACACACAACGGAGGCAGTGGTGTCTACGTTAGATTTCCCGATGGAGAGTGCAGCAGTATCGCATTTCCTGGAGGAAAACTCTGTTAATTTCAGAGCTGAAGTTCTGGCCATCACAACAGCAGAAAAATTTCTCTCCTCCTGTGGAAAAACCCCTCGGCAAAACCTCCATCTTCACTGACTCCATGTCCACACTCCAGGCCATGACTCCCCTGATCCTGGTCCACTGACCCAGTCCCTCAAGGCCTCCCTCGCAGCCCTTACCCAAACAGCTCCAACAACCCTCCAGTGGGTGCCTGCTCATGTAGGCCTCCCAGGCAACGAGCGTGCAGACCACCTTGCTAGAGAAGAAAGCCAGCTCACAGTCGACCGTTCTTGCCACGTATGAGGAAGCCAAAACTCTCCTCCACAGCAGATTCCGAAGAGGCTGGGTCACCCTGAACGGAGGCTACCAGGCGCACCAGGATCCCACCAGGACACTGGAGAGGAGACACCAGAGAGTACCATCTACTGCCTTCGCACAGGACGCTGCGGCCTCCGAGCACACCTGCTGCCGTACCTACATGTCGTCGGTAAGTTTACTTCTACGACGAGATTAACTCCTGGTACAAACCGTGTGGATTCAGCGCATTCTACTTCCGTACCTATATCCTCTCGGCTTTGTCTCGGTTTCTACCTACGAAGTGTCCAGAAAGTAAACGGTGAAGGTCAGATAAAAAGAGGGATCCCCTCCTTCTGCGAATGTCTTGAATAACCCCCAACTTTTTGCGCATGCCCACAAACACACTGACACAGACACACGCATGGACTAAAAACGCAACTTAACTAAAACAAAGTTGATAAACTATTAAAAGGCCATAAACATGATGAAGTCACACTCACACGCGTGCGTGCACGCGCACACACACACACACACACACACACACACACACACACACACACACACACACACACATACATACACACACACACTGACACTAAGTAACAGTGACACACACAGGCACGAAGATAGATTTAGCCTACACACACACACACACACACACACACACACACACACACACACACACACACACACACACACACACACACAAACACACACACACACACACACACACACACACACACACACTGACACTAAGTAACAGTGACACACGCAGGCACGAAGATTGATTTAGCCTACACACACACACACACACACACACACACACACACACACACACACACACACACAGAGAGAGAGAGAGAGAGGGAGAGAGAGAGAGAGAGAGAGAGAGAGAGAGAGAGAGAGAGAGAGAGAGAGCGAGCGAGAGAGAGAGAGAGAGAGAGAGAGAGAGAGAGAGAGAGAGAGAGAGCTAAGCCAACTATCGTAGCAGACGAACTTGGGAGCTACAGACACACTTGTGTAGAGCAGGGGGCAGAGTTCCATGTCTCAGTCTGTGCAAATCAAATTCAATGTCTTCTCGGAGAGTGTCTGTCAGCTGGAAGATGTTGTGACGACGAAATCTTAACTTTGCGTGAAGTTCGTGGTCATTGAACGTGTCCAATGGCTTTGTTCTGATCTAACCCAGGACGAACTCATGCCCTATCCTCGATGTAGGTTACCAACCCCTCACCCATTGCAAACCACGAGGTTAAAGGTTACTATCGACATATGGATCCGCAAGTAACGGACCTTCGAGCTTACAACGAGGTATGTAGGTCACTTTCCCGTTACCCACGACACGTAAGTACGGCTCCTGAAAGAGGATTGGAGTGGCAGCCACATCCCTATGTGATTGCGGCCAGGCTGACCAGACCCCATCCCATATTCTCCAAGCTGCCCCCTGCACGAGGAGACGCGGCAGCAGTCCTGGCCCTGGCGTGCGGACCTCAACACCAAGCTCAGGGGGATAGCAGCCGATCTTTCGCCGGACGTCTGATTTTGTGGCATCCCTCGGACTTAGTCCCTGACTGCGTAGCTGTCGAACGCAAAAGAAAAGAAAAAGAAAGAAAGGCCTTGCGCCACAATACAAGGTACAGAGGGAAGGGGGGGGGGGGGTAGGAACGGGAGGAGTTAATACATATGTTATTGCAAACAGAACAGAAAAGCATTGTAAAATTAATTCCTCAAAAATGTATGTAAAAGAATATTACATTATTCAGTTACGTTTTAGAATACAAGAAAATACGATACAAATGAAGTCAGACATTTCATGGAAAACCTAAGTGGTGGTAACTGTCCTCAGTAATTTACCTACTAAAGAATTGACTTTATCCTTTTGTTTATCGCATGAAAAAATATACCTTGATTGGCTATATCTGTGCGAAGCACTGGATACCTTCAGAAGCAAATGAAAGGGACAGCTGGCCAATTCTTTGAGATATTTTATTCCTAGGGTCTTATAGAGTGAGCATTGAGATAAAAAAAAAAATGTTGCTCATTCTCTACCTTGCCGTGATTACAGAGAGAGAGAGAGAGAGAGAGAGAGAGAGAGAGAGAGAGAGAGAGAGAGAGAGAGACATAACGATCGTTGGGAACAGAGACTGAAACAGAGATCTATGGAGACCGTCTTCCCCCCAGTACACCTCAGCCATTGCTCCTTCTCACCCTTCACGTTGCCGGCCGTATACATCAGCCGAGAACGGAAGCGTGGCAAAATTGACAGTGCTTTCCACCTTTCATCCCAGCCCGCCTCTCTTCCTCCCTCTTCCCGCCCAGGTCAACGTCCAAACTACGTTATGGCTTCAGGAGATCAACGGTTCTGGATTCACCATTTGCTATGAGCATCTATTAGACACTGGTGCCCGATGTGTTCTTGTGAACTGACCCCTGTCTCACACTCGATCTCCCACAAAATGTCAACAGGGATTTCCTCTAGGACCCTCGATCTGCTCTGCTCTTCCATGGGAGAAGACACAAAAGCCACGTTCCATCTCTGTGGCTGTGGCTGTATTAGAGGAAGCTGGAATGATGGAGGTGGGGACAATGCCATGGAGAAATCACAGTTCCAGTAAGGATAGAGCCAAGAAGAGAATTCCATGTTCAGCTCAGCCAACATCAAATCACGGGGGTTCTGAAGACTTGCTGAGACATGGAGGAGAAGGTCGGAGATTTGGTCACAAATCTAAATTTGCATTCACTTTAAAAGGAACAAAAATATTCCTGACATCACAAAACATGGGGTTAATCATCATCTGTCACAATTGGGAGAGGAGGGTGGGGGCAGGGGTAAAAACGAAAGGTTAGCTTGTTAGTTATTAACATATCAATTTTGAAATTTTTTAGAAGGAATAGAGTAAAGGTAGTGACTGAGAACTGCTGTTCAATCGACCATTTTTTTAATCAATTTCATAGGATTTTCAATTCTTGTATTTTGAAGACCTTTCGCTTAATCTCACGATTATACATTTTTTATTTCACCTCTACATTCCAAACTGAGGGGGGGGAGAGAGAGAGAGAGTGTGTGTGTGTGTGTGTGTGTGTGTGTGTGTGTGTGTGTGTGTGTGTGTGTGTGTGTGTGTGTGTGTGTGTGTGTGTGTGTGAAACAGTAAAAAGAGAGTATTTCGACTTGCTAAGACTACATGCACTCTAGCTCTTTGTTTTTACTATTTTCATAGATATGTCTGTCCATCTGTATATCTGTTTCTCTGTCTGTCTATCTATCTATCTATCTATCTATCTATCTCTCTGTCTGTCTGTCTGTCTATTATCTATCTACGGTGTAATGTTTACGGAAATAAGGTATAATGGCAAGGAATATACATGTATATAATGACAGTAGTAGTGACGCAAAAAGATCTCCAACAGCAAGGAATTTGAAAGAAAAAAAGAAAAAGATGTGTAATTGCAAGCGATGGTAACGTATGAAGTATGTAATGGAAATAAATAATTATGCACATAATCATAGTAATGGAACGTAAATTGAACTATGAAGACAATTACATACATACGTGTAATGACAGTCATGGTAATGAAAACAGTACTAAAATTACAAGGACATTTAACATATGCAGTGAGTTCTGTAAGTCTGTCCGTGTATCTGTCTGCCAGTCTGTCTCTATGTCCTCTTGCTCCTTTTACAAATCCACTGCTTTCTTCTGATCTTCTTCAGCTTTGACTCATTTATATACTGGGCAGATCAACAATGAATCACAAATGTGTTAGACAGACATACCTTTGTGTTTCTCGTTCCCTATGCAAATCCAGTTTTCGTCTAGTCTTCTTCAGATCTAGCATGGCGATTCATTTATGACGGGGATTCATTATGACGGTGATTCATTATGACGGGGATTCATTATGACGGGGATTCATTATGACGGTGATTCATTATTTTGCTGGACAGGTCACCAGTAAATCACACCTGTGACAGAAGACTGTTGCTTAGTTGCATTACAAGAGGGGGTGTAAATACCTCTAATGGCCGTAACTGTAACGTAAAAGAGTACTATAACTGCAAGGAACACACATAGATATAATGATGATCGTGACAACCCCAAAGACATAATAGCAAGGGAGTACGCCAGACAGACCTGTGAGTCGGAATGTAGAGACTTAGGGGAAAAAAGGGAAAGGGGAGAAGTAAGTGCATTTTGTCGTTGGTGGACACTGTTCATTTCTGAGGTCTGTCTCTCAGTGGGTTGGCTGATGGAAAGGGAGGTGTTGAGTGGAAAGGAGAAGTGGGGATGGTGAGGGATCTCAAAGAAAACACATCGCCTGGTGAGCGTCTCATTCCGTTCCCGTCAGATCTTTAGTTCACCCGCTGCCTTTGCAGGCGCGTTGCTTCTTCTTCTTCTTCAACCGTGACTCCAGAAAGAGTCATTCGGTGCTGCTCTAAAGAGCAAGGTTATTCCAGATCTAACGGTTTCGTACTAAGACCAGTCTCTGCATACAGTTCCCCTGTCCGTTCTTCAGTGCAGTGAGTCCATCTTTTTTTTTTTTTTTGGCTCTCTCACTGTCGTCCTCCCTCCACTGTTAGATGGAGAATTATAGCTGCTTCTTAATACTTTTCACAGTATGAGAAGAAAC
>JADBJO010000085.1:809604-814604 GCA_016801955.1 Conus betulinus | reverse complement strand
CCGTCCTGTACTTTGAAGTTTTGCAGCAAGTTGCAGAAAGTACCATGCCATCGGCTGCGCTCGCTTCGCTTTTTTTTTTTTTTTTTTTTTTTTTTGGAATAGTTTGTGGCTGTTTTTGCCCAGTTTTTCAAGCCTTCGTGTAAAGAGAGTAGGGCAGAAGAGAGGACTCCACTTCGCCATGTTGACAGTGAAGCAAAAGCAGACGGTGCCATGCTGGGTTTGCCCCTCTTGTATTTGTACTGGGTAGCTTACTACGTCGCTGCGGGGACGTTGAAAGTAATCCTTGTCCAACCCCTCTCAGAACAAGGACAGCATGAGGCAGTTTCGACTGACCAGTTGCAAGATCAAACAGTCGCAGAACCAGCTTGGACAAAATTGACAACCTTTCGCGCAGCACTTCAGGGGTAGCAGCAAACCAGCCTACCCTGTCTGACGTTATGGGCATGCTTAACTCCATGGGTACCAGGTTGGACATTAAGATTGGAGGGGTGAAAGAAGAGATCCGCGTCATGCACGAAGACCACATGGCAACGAAGGACGAGCTGAGGGAGCTGAGAGAGGAAGTCGTCACACTCCGCCAACAGAACGTGGACCTTCAGAGGAGGAACGACGATCTCAGCCGGAGGATTGCTGACCTGGACATGAAGACGGACGACCTCGAAGGATGGTCCAAGCGGAATAACCTCATATTCTACGGCTGGACGAGGAGGGACAAAAAGACACCGGCCCCAGTGTGAAAGTATAATAGTAAAGGAGCTTCTCACTGATAAGCTAGAAATGTCCCATGATGTGGAGTTTGACAGGTTAACCACTTAAGCGATGAACAGTAAGCAGACGTGCTAAAGGCAAACGGCAAGTTCGGGGATGTCAGAGTTTTGATTGGTGAAGACTTTTTCCAGTCGTGTTAGAGAAGTAAGGAAAAGGTTGACTCTACACTTTAAAAGTAAAGTTAAAAGTAAGCGGGCCGTGATAACGTTTAACCCCCTTCTGTTAGAAGTCAGTTCGCCGGCTTTGCTCTCACAGTGTAACAGGTGTGACAAGAAAGTTGCACGTGCTAATCGTGAAACAGTTGACCAGGTTTACTGCGCCAGCAATATGAACATGCGTGTGTAAATACTGAGCGCGTGTTGATTGAATCTGTATCGGATAAGGTGTGACTCATTTGATCATGGCACGTGCAATGTGTTTTCCATGTATGCCGACAGTGCTAATCCACTCTGTTCCTTTCTAAATAACTCTAAGTCTACATTTTCTTCACTGGAATGTGAATGTTTTTACTGTCTAAATTAGGCTACAAGATGAGGTATTTGTCACTTTCGTGTGTTCTTTTACATTATATGTTTTGATAAAACGTTCGTGGAATATTTTCATTCATCTGTATTTGTAGGGCACAGGAACTTTTGCAGACCTGCCTTTAAACTTACAGCTCGTGGAAGGCGTTCTGATGGTCTTTATGCCTTGTTAAGCACGAACTCCTCCCATTCATCGAGTTATTACATACTAAGTCTACTTGCTCTCTTGCTTTCATCATCAATAAATTTCTGTTTTGTGCAAGCAGAAATATTCCATACATCTGTGCCTACGTACCACCTACTATATGCATTTTGACATTGAAAATTTTGTGACAGAATGTATACTTGCTCTTGATGTTTATGGTCTATTACGTGGTGATTTAAACAGTCGGACTTCAAACTTTTCACATGAGTGAGAAGATAATGATTTAACCTCCTGATAATCAGTATTTAAGTAGTCCTTTATTGGCAAACAGGAATTCTGAAGATAATGTATTAAACAATTATGGCAGAATGTTGATCAATATGTGCATCGCTTTGAATTCATGTATTTTGAATGGTATGTGTCAGGGCGATCTGAATGATCGCTGCACATATATTTCTGAGAAAGACAATAGTGTAAATGATTATATTATAATCTCACAAGATATGTTTTAAAGGTTTTCGAATCATTATAAATCACAACTATCAGAGAGAATCGAATCAAATCATGTGCCTTTAGCGATTAACTTCAGTATACCCAATGACAGTATGAACGATACAAGAAGAAATGTTTCCAATTTTTTAACTGAAAAGTATGTTTGGAATGCGACATATGCCAATATATTTAGTGATACAGTTTGCTCCCCTCAAATGCAGCAGAGAGTTGAAATGGCGATCAGTGTAATTAATGTGGGTATGAATGAAGTTTTGTGTATATTAAACAGCTGCTTGAAAGATACAGCTGAATGCATGAAACAAAAAAAACATAAATGCAAACATGGTTATGCTGATGACTGGTATGGTGTTAAGTGTCAGTCTGGAACAAGAAAGGCCCGTAACTTGTTAAATTGATACCTTCGCACTTTATTTCCAGCAGATCATGTATCTTACTCTAATGCCAGACATGACTATTTGCAGCTTTTAAAAACAAAATGTAAACAGCTTACCCGTGCTATGTTGGAAAAAATTGATATCCTTTGACTGCGCGTTCAATCTCAAAATTCTTCTTTAATCTTTTCATAACAACAGTACAGGTGGATTTTCCTTCGGAGTTACAGTAGTTCTGACTCCATTTCCCAAACAATCCTTCGAATGAGACAATAAACCAAGGCTCCGTGTGTGAATGTATGCATAACATCTTGCGCACACGTAAAGTCCCATCACCAGCTTTCGGAAGAGAAGATCAGTTTGCCGTTAGTATGGTTGACATGTTAGACAAAGCATGCGCTCTGCGTGAGATTTTTTTAAAAGAATGACGAAAGTAAGGAAACTGAGTGAACGATTCTGACTGGATGACACGGGAAGACACTGAATGAAGTGCAGGCAGGCAGCGGCAGGCAGCTCTTTAGTCGGCACTACCCAGGTAGGCAGCCCGTTGTGTAGTCGAGAGTTGATTGTCAGCGCCTGGAACCTTTGACAGGACGCTTTATAAAAATGCTATGTTTATTATCAGTAGTAGTAGTAGTAGTAGTAGTAGTAGTGTTTTTATAATTAGTATTGTTGTTGCTGTTGTTCTTGTTAGTTTAGAAAACTGCTTGAAAAAGAAGTAGATATTTGTGATCTTATGATGATGAAGGCAGTAATGATGACAATAATAGCAACGATATCAATGATTACAATATCAGTGGCGACAAATTAAATCGGCCAGTTCAAGGTATGAGATTCTGATGGGTCTAAAGAAAGTAAAGATCTGAGAAGCTGGTGGCCCTAAAGGAATCATTGATGGATGATAAGTAATGCGTGTAAATCTCTGATTTGTTGTTTTGTCACAAAGTTTTGCCATGCTCTGCTTGACAGAGATGTGTTTTCTGAAACTGTGGACTGAATCTATTGTTCTCGTTTTATATGAGAAAGGTGATATTGATAATCCAAGTGATCATAGAGGTAGTTCTTCGTATATTTTTGATAAAGGAAAATTTAGAAAGAGTGGGGGTTAGTTGTCGCCAAGGACATTGACAAACAAAGTACAGGACAAGACACGATGCATTTCGACCTCTTAGGTCTTCTTCAAGTAAAAAAAAAAAAAAAAGATCACATTTAACATTTAGGACAGTACAAACAAAGAACGAAGAGAGACTTATCGATGATGTCCATGTGGTGTGCTGTGAAGAATGGCCGACAGAAGGAAATGACAGAGGGGATTATGGGAGAGGAAAAGGAGGGGGGGGGGGGGTTGCGTGAAGGGAGGGGATGGGTGAGGCGATGGGGTTGTGTGGTTTAGTTAAAACCTCACTCATCCCCTCCCTTCACGCAACAACCCCCCCCCCTCTCTCTCTCTCTCTCTCTCTCTCTCTCTCTCTCTCTCTCTGATCTTTTGAGCTACTTCAGTAGCATTACTCCAAAACCGCTTATTACGGATCTCCGACCACTGCCACATCGTGCTTTCTGTTTTCGGTCGCATTCCCTGCAATCCTCAGGAAAGCAGTCATTATCAATCCATCAGGGGGAAACCCACAAGAAATGCTGAACACGTACCGAGTAACTTCGGCAAATCAAACTTGCGCAGGACATCAACTACCACCCATCCCCACTCCCACCCCCATCCCCACCTCACCCACCCCCAACCCCCAACTGATGACGTGAGTGAGTTTCCCGCTCCAGAAATGTCACCCCATCCGTCCAACGACAATCGCCATGAACCTGTTGGTACTGGTGATTTCCACACGAACTCACCACCGGTGTAGGCTTGGAGAAGAAATCGAGAGTGAGGTCATCATGAGAACACAGGTTGAAAGGAAACACAATTGAAGGGAAACCTTTTATGCTGATCGATGCGGATAATGATTACGGATTATTGTTTCTATTACCATTACTTTTATTACCATTTGTAGTATTACTATTACCATTAGTATTCTTGTTAGTATTATTATAATTATTACTATTAACAGTATCATGATTACTTTTAGCATTATTGATACCATTATTATTTCTGTTATTTCCATCACCATCATAATCATTATTACCATTAACATTACCATCATCATCGCCACTAACATTGTTGCTACTACAACCAAGCTGTTCGATAATCCTTCCACCCTCTTCCTTTCTCCCCTTCTGTGTCTATAGCCACTAATAATACTACAACCTCTATCGTCATATATTATCACCGAAGTGTGGTAGTAATCCTCTCTTTATTTTCTTTTAATATTTTATCATCATCATTATCATTATTATTGCTATCGTTATTATTATTATTATCATCATCATCATCATCATCATCATCATCGTCATCATTATCATCATTACTATTTTAACTCGCATTGTCTCCTTACCAACGGCCTCGTTTTCATTCAACGCCCATCTTGAGCCGAATTTGAGAAAATTGGTGATTGCTCCGTTCTTCGTTTTCATTGTTACTCTCGCCTGAAGAAGACCTAAGAGGTCGAAAAGCGTCGTGTTTTTATCTTGTATTTGTTTGTCCCTGTTATCTAATGGACTTCCTTTAAATTCTTTTTAAAATTTAGGAACAGATTTAGTTTTCTTCATAAGAGACATATCAAGCGCGCA
>JADBJO010000085.1:787104-804604 GCA_016801955.1 Conus betulinus | reverse complement strand
ATTTTGCAACTTTTTACAAGATTTTGCTGCTTTGCCCCATCCTTTGTTCTTTTTCCTGTCTTTTGTCACTGTTCCCTTCTGTTTGAAACTTTTTTCTAACCTTTGCTATTTTTTCATACTTCTTTATATCTTTCCTATCTTTCCGACTTTTTTTTTCCATTTTTACTTTTTCGTACCTTTTGCTACTTTATCCCCTACCTTTCGCCATCGTTACTATCTAACTTTGTCACTGCAAAAAGGTGGCCGCCTGAACGCAAAAGGTGATACATTTTGTTACGGATACATGATACGAAAGTTAGATGTGACACCGGAAGACGAGCTTACTTCCAGCAGTCATGACATCATCACAAGATCATATGCTTTGCAAATATAAAATGCTCATGATGCCGAACGTTTAATTCTGAGTGATCGGGTAGATAGATTGTTTTAAGAAAACAAGAATACAAACAAAAAATATACAACCAATACTCTTTTAGATTTTTTTCGGTAGTTTCTGATAGTGTATTGTATGGTGTATTTCTATGTCACAACAGAGCCTTTGCGTGAATATTCAGGTCTGTCTTTGCAAGAGGAGTCTTCGCCAGTGTTTGGAGTCAGTTTCACAGTTTCTGGTATGGATGCAGGATGGGGAAGGAGAGGGGGCGTTCGTTTGTTTGTTTTTGCCTGAAAAAAAAATGACTTTGTTTACGTTCCAAATCATTTTTTTTGTATGTTTGTTTGTTTTTGCTAAATTTTGCTAGGAACAACTTCCTTGTTGCCGTGGAGTACGTTGCATGTGCTGAGCGCATACTGCCAATGGAACGTCAGTAGCTCGTCCACTCCAAAAACATGGTACTCACACTTTCTTCAGGTCTAACGGACAGAGGTGCTGGTAAAATAGACTGCATGTGGTACAAAGTAGTACTGTCTGAACGACACGCGTAGCAAGAAATAGTGCTGACTAAACAATGCACGGGACAAAATAATGATACTGGAAGAATGACGCATGTCGTAGAAAATAGTAACGCCAGAATACTACATATCATGAAGTCTTCTCGGCCAAACGATACATATCACAACGAATATTTTGGGGTGAATAATAATGTCATAAAGAGTATTGTTGGCTGAACAACTCATGTCATCAGAGCATTTCTGGCCGAACAATAGATGTCATGATGAGAATTGCTTGCTAAACGATACATGTCATAGAGAGTATTGTTGGCTGAACAGTACATGTTATAAAGAGTATTGTTAGCACAACAATACATGTCATCAGAGCATTGCTGGCTGAACAATAGATGTCATAATGAGAATTGTTGGCTCAACAATACATGTCATAGAGAGTATTGTTGGCTGAACAGTACATGTTATAAAGAGTATTGTTGGCACAACAAGACATGTCATCAGAGCATTGCTGGCTGAACAATACATGTTATAGAGAGTATTGTTGGCTGAACAGTACATGTTACAAAGGATATTGTTGGCAGAACAATACATGTCATCAGAGCATTGCTGGCTGAACAACACATGTTATAGAGAGTATTGTTGGCTGGACAGTACATGTTACAAAGGGTATTGTTGGCAGAACAATACATGTCATCAGAGCATTGCTGGCTGAACAACACATGTTATAGAGAGTATTGTTGGCTGGACAGTACATGTTACAAAGGGTATTGTTGGCAGAACAATACATGTCATCAGAGCATTGCTGGCTGAACAACACATGTTATAGAGAGTATTGTTGGCTGGACAGTACATGTTACAAAGGGTATTGTTGGCAGAACAATACATGTCATCAGAGCATTGCTGGCTGAACAACACATGTTATAGAGAGTATTGTTGGCTGGACAGTACATGTTACAAAGGGTATTGTTGGCAGAACAATACATGTCAGAAGAGTAATGCTGACTGAACAACACATAAAGTAAAAAAGATAAACTTGTCTAGTAAAAACAAAAGTAATGCTGCTTGAACAACCCATGTACTAAAAAGAAATGTTGCCTGAAAGTAGTACTAACTGAAATGATACATTAGCAAAAGGTCGTGCCACACACACAGAAAACAGACAATGCAGATTTAAGAAAGGTACGGCTGGCTGTACAACATATGTAGCACTTGCTCAAATTTACCTCTGTTGGTCGGGTTTTCGCCTCAAATATGAAATGGTTTAACTGTGTGAAAACTTCCATCGTTATATCTCCTAGCGTTTCTGTGGATGACGTATATTATTATGTATAATTGTAGGGATAGGTGTCTAATGCCTTGCGTGTAGTGCTTAATCTCTTCCTCTTATAAACAGGTTCAGAGGCGTATCGTTGTTCACTCGTGCACGTATGCATGTTCTCTCTCTCTCTCTCTCTCTCTCTCTCTCTCTCTCCTCTCTCTCTCTCTCTCTCTCTCTCTCTCTCTCTCTCTCTGTCTGTCTGTCTGTCTGTCTGTCACACACACACACACACACACACACACACACACACACACACACACACACACACACACACACACACACCACCACTCACACTTGCTAGGGATCAGCAATTAAAAACAGTGTATGAAAAAAATCATTTTGAACTGACTTCAATAAACACTTGATCCAGCAACACAAAACAATGTGAAAGAGAATCACACTGTTGCCTGCACTTTCACGCTGGAACATGCAGCATGGTGAGCACGTGAAATTGCGTGACCCCCCATTCTGGGGGTAAACAGGGGGAGAGGTCAGCGTCACATTTGCTGTTTTGGGACCGGAAAACAGTGGTTCAGTGTGCTTCGGGCAGTGTTTATCGCACCACAATGGAACAGCAAGCACAAAGACGACGCCTTTCCGCAGAAGATATGGCGAGAGGAGTTGGGATGCTGCTGGGTGGGTCATCACAACGAGAAGTTGCTGGAGCCTTGGGCGTATCCCAGAGCGTTGTTTCCCGTTTTTTGGAATCGATATCAAACAACAGGGACAGTCACTCCACAACATTCTGGAGGTCACCCACGTGTCACAACCCAGCGAGAGGACCGATATCTCCTTGTCCAGGCACGAAGAAATCCTTTCCACAATGCCACACAGCTGCAACATGACCTCCAGAGCGCATCAGGGAACCGGGTGTCAACCCAGACAGTCGGGAGAAGGCTTCACAATGGTGGTCTTCATTCAAGGGCCCCAGCAATTCGGGTTCCATTGACCAGACAACATAAACAAGCAAGGTTGCTGCTGTGGGCACTGGAGCACCAAGGCTGGACTGCTGTAAACTGGACTCCAGTTTTGTTCAGTGATGAGTCCAGGTTTTGTTTGGACGTGACTGACCGGAGAAGGAGGGTGTGGCGAAGGCAGAATGAACGACTCCACCCCAACTTCATTGCTCAGCATGACCGCTATGGTTGGGGCTCAGTAATGGTGTGGGGAGGCATTTCAATGCAAGGCAAAACCGATCTGCTGGTGATGGAGAATGGCACCATGAATGCAGTCCGATACTGTGACGAGGTTCTTCACCCCATTGTCCGACCCTACGCTGGTGCCATGGTCCCGACTTCATCCTTGTGGATGACAATGCCCGTCCTCACCGTGCCCGCATTGTCAACCAGTACCTTCAGACTGAGAGAATTGCACGCTTGGAGTGGCCTGCATGCTCACCAGACCTCAATCCAATTGAGCATGTCTGGGATATCATTGGGCGAGCTGTCCAACACGTGAGCAGCTGCCTCAGAACATCCATGACCTTGGAGTTGCCCTCAAGGAAGAATGGGCCAGAATCCCCCAGCAGCAGATCAGGAACTCATCATCTGCAGCATGAGGAGGCGTTGTAGAGCTGTGATCGCAGCCCGTGGTGGTCACACACATTACTGAGAGTCCATCATTCTCAATGCCACACAGACAGCAGTGGATTGTTCAGGTTGACTCTTCCCTTCCATGCCCTGTTTCAGATGGCTTTTAGGGGTTGTGTGTCATTTGTCCATTCTGTTTCATGGTTTATCTGATGGAATTTCCCTCATTTTTGTTTGGTTCCGCTGACAATGCTTGGGTTATTGAACAGCAGAGCTGACCACTCAGACTGTTCCGTATCTTTTGATCTCCCTTGCATCCTTAAATGGATCCTCAAGCATAGGATCAAAGATTGTCATTACATTTTATACTGTTTGCGTAATGTTTTTAGTTTTCAACAACAACTTTTTTCCTCTCCACACTTTCGTTTTGTTTGATTCTACTACCTTTCGCTGGCTGCTTTCGGGGTGCTGTTGCATTCTTTTTTCGAACCCTTGGCGGTCGGAACACCACAGAATTATGGACCGTGGTGTGTCTCTATCTGACGCCAAGAGCACAGCCACAATCAGCCGTGTCTTTTTGGTGAGTCGATCCGGAACAGGCGACACATATAGATCTGTCTTCGAGAGGGAGGAAGTGCGATAGTTTCCTCATGCAGCTAGTGAAGGAGTTTTGATCATGCAGCTAGTGAAGGAGTTTTTCATATTTATGATATACATTTTCCTATGTATTTCATCTTCAATTTTTATTCTCTCCTAATTTATCATCTTTGCCAAATCATTACTATAATGATGGAAAAAATTGTTAACCTGCACTTGTTTTTTCCCCCCACTACTTAATTGTTCAGCGTTATATATATATATACACATACACTCGTCTATCTATCTACACACGCGTACGCTCACCATAGACAAAAGGGAAGACAGGTAGACACATTGAAGGTCAGAAAGTGACAAAAAAAATGACACAGATAAAAAGAAAGACAGAGGCACAGAAGGTAGGCAGAGGTTCGCTGGGGAAAGGTTCAGCGTGGATTAAACACACCCAAAATGTTGTTGAAGATATTTCCACTGTAACATTTCAGATCAGATGAAAAATGTTAATCTGTTTCAAAAATTCAAAGATCACAACAAGTGAAAGATCTCTGAACAAGGTTTTCATGGAATCTGCTGTAAACTGTTTATTATAATGATGATGACGACGATGATAGTGATTATGAAACCATAATCATAACATACTAGAGAGTATGAATGTAATTCATTTCCGTGGAAAACTACTCATTACGCTTTCATTCATTCCTATGTACCAGCTGACTTCCTATACAAATTATTGTGTACACTTACATTGGGAACACTATATATTGTTTACAATACTTGCCTGGAAAGAAAGATTTTCGATTGTGCTTTGAAGAAAAGCAGGCGAGCTGGGCAGATTTTGTAAAAGTAGGAGGCAGTGAGTTCTAAACAGTCGGACGGGCAAATCTGAAAGAATGCTGACCAAACGGTGGTAGGTATCGCTTTCAGGTCTCAAGGAGTTTCTGACTGGAAGAGCTGAGAGCATGTGATGCCTGGTAAGTGCGGCGAGTACTGGACAAATACGGTGGAAGAGAGTCATCAAAGAAACGGAAGGCAACAGAAGCCAGTTTGCACTGGCAACGGAATTATGTACCACCAGCTGCCAATGAGGCTCCTTCAGAGGCGGAGCCACAAGATCACGCGCTTTCTTTTTATTAAGACGGCACGCGCTGCTCTGTTTTTGAACTTGCTGGACCCATGAAATGTGTTCTACAGGCAAACCGTACAATTTTCAGTTGCAGTTTTCAAACCAAAAGGTGATTATGAATTGACATTTATTTCCATTGCCTCCGATGAAAGATATTGGCGAAGTGACGCAATACGGCAGAGTTCCAAGAATGATGCGTAACACAAACTGATGATCTGATCTTGCCTTGGGAATGTCTGATCAAATTCAACTGTGACATATCTGGCAGATATGTCATCGTCAGCCATGTTTGCTGACCCACTTTCTGTCTGCTTAACTGGTGAGGGGATACCGACAAACAATACAGCAGAACATGAGAAGAGACGGAGATCGAACGAGGGTCAATTAATGCGATAGAAATAATGAAGACTACGAATAGTTGATTAAATACAAAATAGTGAACTAAAACTTTAATACAGGTACAGATTACCTGCATTTCAGGTAGGGGTGTGTGTGTGTGTGTGTGTGTGTGTGTGTGTGTGTGTTGTTGTTGTTTGTTTTTTTGTTTTTTGTTTATTTTTTGCAAACACCGAAACATTGATTCCCAATATTATGAGTTATGTCACCAAACTCTTATTCAGTCTATGACCTGAATGCAATGCATGCATCTTGAACATTTTGAGTGCAAAAACCTCAAAATACACTGTTATATTGTTATATGTCGAAGTGTCATGGTGTTTTACAAAGATGCAGTTTAATTCTAACGGAAAACTTTGTATGTCTGAACATAATGTTGTTAGCTTGCCTTTCCTTTCCCTCATAATTATTAGAGGGAGAGGCACGAGGGACATGAGGGCAACGCTGGTACATACTGTTATAAAGAAGACAAAGGCAAACCAAAATGAAGAGAGAGAGAGAGAGAGAGAGAGAGAGAGAGAGATTTAACACGACAGATGTAGTTTATCATTAATTTTACAAGGACTACATCCATCGATACGTTGATTTCGTGCCGTTAAAGTAAAACGGACAAAATGATTATAAAAGAATACATTAATCAACCAAAAGTGGAGGTTGCAGTCATAACCCGACTCATGAAAACAAAGATTAATTGATATCATTCGTATCATATTGGCCAGAACAGCACACACACGCACGAGAGAGAGAGAGAGAGAGAGAGAGAGAGAGAGAGAGAGAGAGAGAGAGAGAGAGAGACAGAGAGAGACAGATACAGACAGACAGAGACAGACAGAGACAGAGGACAGACACAGAGAGACAGACAAGACAGAGGGACAGAGACAAGACTGACAGGCAAAAAGAGACAGAGACTGACAGGCAGGCAAAAAGAGACACAGATACAGAAAAAATAATGCTGAAGAAAAATTGCGGAAAAAATGGCACTGAGCTAGATTCAATCAAAACTTTGGCTTGATGTGGTAGTCAGTACGTTAGCCATTTTGCAGAGAATTTAACTGCCACGCAGCATGGTCAACGAAGGCTGCAATGACAGACGTCCACTATTCCCAGTCGTAAAGCGCCGATCTCGCGGACACCTCTTTCCCCCATCTCTAAACTGTTTCCCCACCATCTGGAAAAATCTGATGGTAATTTCCCCTGTTCTGTCATTTCCTTTAAATTATGCGAGGGTGGTGGTGGTGCTGGTGCTGTGTGTGTGTGTGTGTGTGTGTGTGTGTGTGTGTGTGTGTGTGTGTGTGTGTGTTTCATTATTGTCGTCCGCCGTTATTCCGCTTTTCGTGGTCCACTCGCCTATCTGTGCTCTGGAAAATCTTTGCCCTTTTTTCTCTCGTAACAAACTGTAATATGAAAGTTTTTTTTTTGTTAAGTAACGAGAGTGTAATAAATTTGAGACTGTTCACAGTGGACAGTATCTGTCTATTCAGAAATGTGCGATTTTCCAGCATGGTCATTTTGTTTTGTGTTAGTGGCACTGTTATCTTGTTGATTAATTGTTTTTTTTTGTTGTTGTTGGTGACATTGGGACAAAAATCAAGCGGAATAGCTGATACCCCCTTGCAAGGCTTCGTTTTATCACAAGCTGTGAACTGCTTGGCTGTTAATGAACGATTGGGTGTGCATATGTGTGTATGCAGTGTAGGTCTCGTTGTTGTTGATACTTTTGTGTTTGTGACAAAGCTTTCTTTTCTGCGTTATCATGGCCTTCAAAGGGCTCTGTGCAGTCGGCTAAGCTATTAATGGACAAAGCTCTCAGATAGACAGCGAGACGATCCTAGGCTGTTTGTTCAGATATCCAACGCGACAACTTTTTTTTAAAAGCAGGTTTATTGATTCGTTTTCAAAGCAAATTAGCTATAGAGTTAGCACAACGAAGGAAAAAACATTTCACTGCAAAAAATCAATAACGTTGATCTAAAAGAAATATAATTCAGTCACATAACACAATGCAATGCTGAGTACGTAACAAAATAACCATGTAGTAAAATGGTGACAGAAAATGCACAAAAAGAACAATACGAAAAGAAAAAAACGTACCAGAAGGAAATGTAAACAAGGAAAGTGACAAGACTAGACCAAATAATCAGACCCTGATATAACTCTGTTACATTAGCTTACCTCTGCTACATATTAAATATTGGGAGGGGGAAAAAGCATTTGTACATGTTCACCCCTTTGTTTATTACTTAATATGAGTTGGCAGTAATAGGCATGTTTTCTAACTGGAAAGAAATCGCCCGCCACAGCTATTTTTCCTCTATTCTCATCCTCGTCCCCCTTCTATACCCCTCCCACTCCCCACCTTTATCCCTCTACGCTTCTCTATTTAACCTGAATTGATGGTCTAGATCAAACAACAAAAGACCGGAGATGACTCGTACATCTAAGAGCTGAGATCTTTCTTCGGTGCATTGATCATTTGCCCACAAGTTAAGGCATTTTGAAAATGTTTGTTTGTTTGTTGCTAGTTGCAGGCTTCACACATCCAAGGCGTAGAATAGAATGTCAGTTAGTCCCTCTCTTTATCTGTCCATCGAAAGGAAGCCGCTTCGATCTAGTGACCCAGGACTCTCTCTCTCTCTCTCTCTCTCTCTCTCTCTCTCTCTGAGTTTCCTTTTGATGTCCTAGAAACAGTTATGTGGGTGTCGTTAGAGAGCTGTCGTGGGCTGGTCTTTTTTTTCCACTCAAGCACGTGCACATGATGGCCGCGAGGTGTAGGGCGGAAATGGCACTGCGTTATTGACCGACCATAAGATGGTGGCATGGCGTGCTGTAGCTCAGCGTTGACTATCGCTGCTTCGTTGTCTGTCCTACAGTCCAGCAACGTTCACCACGCACTCGGTACTATCGTTGAACACTTATCAGCTGTGCAGTGTCTCCTGTGGTATGTGGTTTTATAGCGACCCCATTTTGATAGCTCCCGGTGGACGTCCGTTGCAGGGGCTATAGTAGTACGTTCCAGAGCGTGGCAGTATGTAGGCATCCATGTCATGATGACATGACATATGTGTGAATTTGATTGTATTTGTTGGTATTGTTCAGTCATCCATCGTCCTCCCTCACTGTCCCCATGTGAATGGGCACAAAGCCGAACACATGAAATATTTCGTATTCGTATTCGTATTCACATTCTCTCTCTCTCTCTCTCTCTCTCTCTCTCTCTCTCTCTCTCTCTCTCTCTCTCTCTCTCTCTCTTTCGGAGGAGAGAGGACAGGATCCAACGGTGGATCCTTCGGTTCTCCCATTGATTTTGATTTAATCTCTCTCTCTCTCTCTCTCTCTCTCTCTCTCTCTCTCTCTCTCTCTCTCTCTCTCTCTCTCTCTCTCTCTCTCTCTCTCTTTCTTTTTTTTTTTTACGGAGGTAGGATTTTTAACCAAATTCCCGGTGTGCTTTCAGAAGGTGTGTTTTAATTGGTTGTGTGAATGACTTTTTTGTTGTAGTTTGTTTCTTTGTTTTTTTTGTTTGTTTTTATATATGACTTGTGAATTGACTTCAACGCGGTAACATCCATGATATGGCCGTTTGCGGTCGGCTGGGCTATAAAAACATTACCATAACGCTCGCGCTTGCCCTCTCTCTCTCTCTCTCTCTCTCTCTCTCTCTCTCTCTCTCTCTCTCTCTCTCTGTTCAGTCCAGCAGCCATACAGTCATCAGGTGGTCCTTTATCTTGGCATGTATATGTCAGAGTGGAGATGGACATCTGGTAGAATTGGCAATTCTACTAGTAGAGATGGCGACTGCCATTTGAACCAGTAAAAATAGCGATTGCCATCTCTACTGACCTTGGAGTAGAGACGGTGATTTGGTAGAATCGGCGAATCTACTAGTAGAGACCGCAATTGTGTTTAATTCCAAGCTCAACTTATAAGAGCAAGTATGAAAAGGCGCTTTAGACTCTGAAGCTACAGAAAGGCGACAAATGTGACAATGGATGTCAATTTAAACACTGGTGTCATAAAAAATTCAAGCTGCAAACAATCGGCCAGCGCGACATCCTCTACTGCAAGGTCACGTCCTGCCCGGTAATCACAAAGGAGGATGTTTTTGAGACCATCAAAAGGTAAGACGTCTCTGTCTCTGTCTGTCTGTCTGTCTGTCTGTCTGTCTCTCTCTCTCTCTCTCTCTCTCTCTCTCTCTCTCTCTCTCTCTCTCTCTCTCTCTCTCTCTCTCTCCTATTTACCATTCATGCATTTGATATTTCTGCATTCTTTTTTGTGTAGAGTAGGCATGGCAAATTTGTGAATGATGTTACTACGTTACTACTGATAACTTCCATCAGGGATGAATAACAATTTCTCCTTTTCGGAGAGATCTGGATGTGGAGGACAGTGGGTGGCGGGTGGGTGTGGGGGGTTGTGGGGAGGCGGCTAGCAGGCCGGTCTTACTCTTAGGGTCTTAGTAGTCTAGCCTTCCTTTTCGGTAACTGCAAAAAAAATCAGAAAGCAATGGGTGGGTGGGGGAGGAGGGGTATGGTGCTATTGAGGCATCTTAGTAATATGACAAATAATGGTTTGTTCGCTCTCTCTCTCTCTCTCTCTCTCTCTCTCTCTCTCTCTCTCTCTCTCTCTCTCTGTCCTCTTCCTTCTCCGCCCCCCCCCTCCTCGTGCTCCTCCTCCTCTCCTCCTTCTCTTCCTCCTCCTCCTACTCCTCCTGCTCCTCTATTCTCACCCTCCTCCTCCTCCTGCATGTTTATTCTTCTTCTTCTTTTTCATTATTCAGCTATAATTTCAATGTTCACCGATAGAGAAAGTTCTGCATTTGTGTCTGTTTTGTTAGTTTTTTTTTACGCTGATCAATAAAGATTAGAATAATAATGATGATGACACTATGTGGTTCCATTTTTTGTGTTAGAGACAATATGACATGGCTGTATTCTATGCCTCCTTTCATTGTATATCCCGGCTCCAACCAGGTGCGTGTGGTATACATACCTGCACTTAGGATATTTGAGTAGTAGGCTAATCTCTTAGAGACGCGGGTTTTCTTTTTCTTTTTTTTTTTTTTTTTTTTTTTTGTAGATGTGTTGTTCAGTCCTTCTATGCGCGCCTACAGCAAATTCAATTCTGGCTTGGAGCTGGTTTGGACAAAGAAAATCCCATAAAACAATGACTCTGATGGGAAACGAATCCACGACGTCCCATGCTGCGATATGCAACGCTAAACACAGCACCGCGGCGGCGGACTTTGTGTCGGTTTTATTCTCACCATTCAAGCGGCACGCTCCGGTTATTATGTCTAAACGCAGCACTAGCGCATTTTGGTCAGTCTGTGTTGGGACTCGCGTCTCTCTCTCTCTCTCTCTCTCTCTCTCTCTCTCTCTCTCTCTCTCTCCTCTCTCTCTCTCTCTCTCTCTCTCTCTCATTGTGCGCGCGCATGCGTGTATGTGTGTGTGTGTGTGTGGGGGGGGGGGGGGGGGGGGACTGGGTGTGCGTGCCTGTGCTTGTGTGCTGTGCTTGTGTGTGTGTGTGTGTGTGTGTGTGTGTGTGTGTGTGTGTGTGTGTGTGTGTGTATACGTATGTGTGTGTGTATATACATATGTGTGTGTATCTGTCTATCTGTCTCTGTCTGTCTGTCTGTCAGTCTATGTGTTTTGTGTGTCTGTATGTCTGTCTATGTGTGTACGTTTGTGTGTCTGTGTGCGTGATCCACCCCACCGACACATGATATTGTAGTGTTCTACTTAGAATGGAATGAGATTTATTAGGGGGGAGAGGGGGACAACGTAACAGATTGGGATTCCTGTTGGTTTTGCATGTTAATGTTTTGCAAACTGTTATGAATGTGTTCTTAGCATTGCCAGGAAGTGGAAAAATGTTGTCGCCATTTTTTCTGTGGACCTTCACTAACCTTGACACAGCGTCTAAGCTGAAAGGTCATTTTTGATCAAACATACTGTATCAATCACGCTTTGTTTCAGAGTCTGGAGTGCCAGAATGTTACATCGTGTTTTCTAAAGTGTTTCTGACAAATATTCAAACTGAACTAACAGTGTCTTCATTACAGAATGTCTGTTTCTCCTGTTTATGATCATACTGTAACGGCTGCATTGAGGGCAGCTGGTAATGTCATCGAAGACAGTGGGCTCGACGAGGCTTGGAGTGAAGCTGACATCTATGGTCCAATCACAAGACAGATCCTAGAAGCCAAACACATGAAAAGAGCTCTGGACGCGCGCATGACTACAGTCCTGGGCTTCTATGCTCTCTTTGTAGAAGAATTCTCCCTAGATCATCTTTATCGCACCCCAAGCTGTTTAAATGATTACCGACCAGTTGCCCTCACATCTGTTGCAATGAAATGTCTTGAAAGAATTGTTCTCTGTTCTGTTTTAAAAGATACTTCACAGTACCAAGACCCGTTTCTTCGCATACCAACAGAACAGATCAACAGATGATGCCACACTCACACTTCTCCATCATGCTTTTTCACACCTCGAAAAAACCTGTCTCCTTTGTACGCATTCTCTTTATTGATTTCTCATCAGCATTCAACACCATACAACCACATCTGATGGCAAAGAAACTCATCAACATAAATGTGTGTAACAAGCTCATTCTTTGGATAATTGATTTTCTTACACAGAGGACACAGTCTGTTCGATATCAAAGTGTTGTTTCGTCTTCCAGAGTCATTTCAACTGGCGCACCCCAGGGTACTGTTTTATCACCAGTGCTTTTTACTCTGTACACAAATGATTGTTCAGGAAGTGATTCAACTTTGTACATTAAATATTCAGATGACTCAGCACTTGTGGATCTCTCCAACTCTGATTCTGTTTACTTCAAGGAGGTTCAAAGATTTGTTGACTGGTGCGATCATAACTATCTTGATCTGAATGCAACAAAAACGAAAGAAATGTTGATTGATTTTAGAAAGAATCCAAAAGCTGTACCACCACTTTTTATCAAAGGTGCTGAAGTAGAACGTGTTGAATCATACAAATATTTAGGAACTTTTATAGATAATAAGCTGAATTTTAATCCCATGTTGGGTATGTCCACAAAAAATGTCAAACCAGATTATATTGTCTTCGCAAGCTGCGATCATTTCATGTGAATACTGACATTCTTCGGACATTTTATTCATGCTTCTTGGAATCTGTTTTAACTTTCTCATTTATGTGTTGGTATGGGTGGGTTGACTGTGAAGAGTAGAAATGTGCTTGAGAAAGTGGTGAACGTGGGAGGAAAAATCGTTGGTGAGAGACAAAAAAGTCTGAGTGAGCTGCACAGGTGCCGTGTTGTTTGTAAAGCGAAAGAAGATTGCGTGTGACCAGACCCACGTTCTTGCAAATCAGTATGACCTTCTTCAGTCAGGACGAAGATATCGATCGGTTAAATGCAGAAGTGTCAGATTTAAACAAGTTTTTATTCCCCTGTCCATTGATTTTATGAACCGAGGAGATGTTTAATTGAAATCCAAATTCCTTTATATGAATGTATGTCATATGTGAGAAAATGGGTAATGTGACTAAATTATTGCAGGCTGGTTCCACTTTACCTTGCTGAGATGACAGCCCTTCAGATCACAGATCCAGACATACATCAATCAAGAGTTCATGGATGGAAACTTTGTAGCCAACAAAAACCAGATCCCATTCTGTGCCATTGGAGTGGATCATGCTCTTGAGCACATCAACCGCATCATGAAAGTCACTGGAGGACTCGTGGGCATTACACAGAATGCCAATGCTCGGAGAGATTCTTCCTTACAGCTCCAGAGCTTAGTAGGCTTGCTGAAGAAGCACATGTGATGGCTGGTTCACCAACAACTACACGTAAGGAACATCATGACCTATCACTGGCTGTCTGGACAAGACAGGAAGAGAACATTGCTCGACTCAAGAGTGTGCTCATACCGTCCATGAATCCTATGAAGTGCGAGGGTGAAGACCTGAATCCTATGAAGTGCGAGGGTGAAGACCTGCCCAACATCACCACACAGATTGTGATGCCAGCTGAGGTACAAAAAAAAATGTGTGCAACCATCCTGGCGCAGTGAAAGTAGTCCAGTCACAACAGCAAGGAAAGCTACTATCTCCTCTCCGGGGAAGATCAGGAGATCATCGGAAGGCTGCATATTATTAATATTGACAGTACTTATGTGAATAGCCTCGATTAGAGGCAAATCTCTAAGCGCTTTACAATTTTATACGAGTTGCCTACCTAGATTGAGCCGACTGAAGAGCCGCCTCCTGGAGCTGATCAATCGTTCTCCGTATCACTCAATCGAACATCAGCCACTCAGTGTTTCATTCATTTCATCGACTTCTTTTGTTTTCAGATTTTTTTTTTTTTTTTTTTTTTGGGGGGGATGCATGCAATATGTATACATGTCATACATACCAACGACCAAGCTTACCTTCTCTTCCGGAAAGTTGGTAATGGGATTTTACGTGTGCGTATCATGTTATGCACATGTTCACACACGGAACCATGGTTTATGATTTCATTCGATGGAGTTTTCAGATATGGGGTCAGAACTAAGGGGTAACAAAATTTTTACCAAATCGGCCCTAGGGAGATTTGAACCCGGAAACCCACTATCACCAGGATCACAAGTCCGGCGTTCTACCAAATGAGCATTCTCTGACCACAAATTGAGAATGGAACACTGGCACAACAGATTCCGCTTAGTTGCACATCGCTGACTTAGCTTTGTGCCTCTGAGATACTTCCCCAATTAAAATGGAACACATTTTTCGACAATACTCCATTCGGAACCTTCGAATTAAATCTTGGTTTGCGGACACACATGTGAGCGAAAATTTGTTGACCAGTGGAGGAGCTTCGGTGGACTGTAGCAATCATCAGAACCATTGGCCTGAGCTAGAGAAGAAGAAGAGATACCTGTGGTGCATGTGTAATCTTTAGTACAAATTCTAACCTGGCGATTACTCCATATAGTTTTAAACTGATACCCTTTAAGCAAGACCCCCCCCCCCCCCCCCCCCAAAGCAAAAAAAAAAAAAAATCTAAGTCTAGAGAAAACCATTGACTGATATCGACGTGTTGTTCTTCGTTTTCATTTTTCATTAATACAGTGTATATACATGTACACAAAGATGCATGTATGCATGCGTGCACGTGGGTTGATGAGATAAAAATACAGCTTATTTTCTGTTATGAGTTATTGTTATAGCTGTACATATGGGGGGTGGAGAAGGTGTGTGTGTGTGTGTGTGTGTGTGTGTGTGTGTGTGTGTGTGTGTGTGTGTGTGTGTGTGTGTGTGTGTGTGAGACAGAGACAGAGACAGAGAGACAGAGAGAGACACAGAGAGAGATAGTTTTCTTGGCTTAAATTGGGAACGTTGTGACAGAAAAAGTATACACACCAGCTTATGCTATCTGACAATCACAAAAGCAGAAAGGCTACAATTACACGGTCATAGTTTTACCTTTGGCTTCGCTTAATCAATGCATGCTTTACAACTATACAGCAAATTCTCAGGGTTGAGAATTTGCTCTCTTCACTATACCCCCAGTCCCCATCATTGCGCCTCCTCTTCACCCCCCAGCACGCAACATTCCCTCTCTCTCTCTCTCTCTCTCTCTCTCTCTCACACACACACACACACACACACACACACACACACACACACGGGATCGGGACATCGGGATTCTCTCTCTCTCTCTCTCTCTCTCTCTCTCTCTCTCTCTCTCTCTCTCTCTCTCTCTCTCTTTCTGAAAGTGATCTTTGAAGTGTGGGCTGGAAGATTTTCGCTCTATGATATATTGGCATTTCATAGCACTTTATCCAGCAACAACACTGGAAGTCCCTCTGGATGCCTACTTCAGCACAAACACATCACCTCCTGGAAAATCACCGGAGAAGGAGACAGCATGGTTGCTGTCAACCGACTGAGGACATCCCCAGCAGCAGGCATATGGCGTGCCAACAGACCTCTTGTGTCGGCCAGTGTTATCTTCGGAAAAAGCCACCCTGCCCGATCAACTGGGACCGAAAACGAGCAGAAGAAAGAAACTGCCAGACAAGAGAAACTTAAGGCAAGTGGTATTTCTCATTAATTTTTGAAGATACGTCTCGTAAACACACCTCCAGTGCGTCACTCTGACTCACTGTGCCACCAAACAATACACCGCTACAGAAATGTGAACGGTATTCCCATCGAATGCCAACCGATGACACGGTGCTGGACATAGTCACATACATTGAACAGCAATGCCTCTGGATTTGTTGGTGCGTTCGCATCAGAATATTCCTCGGAAATGAAGCCTACCGCCCTTTGGCAAAAGCGCGTGAAGCTGATTATAGTGTCAGTGTCATCAGAGATTATGTGGGTCAGTTGGCTGACCGATCACTGCAGAGAAACCGCAGAGACACATGCAGAAATACCAGTTTTGTAATGTGTTTACTTCTGATGAATATCCGGATACTATTATTTGCGAAAGTGATGATGTAACCTTTCAGTTTAGCTGGACTGACATCAAAGATAAACCATCTGATTTTTATAGGTTCTTCAAGAGAGATCCCAAGCAGATGACCAGTTAGGAACGCATGATCCATTTCAAGCGGCTGCTCTGGATCCCTGTGGATCGGGAGAAAATGTAGGCTCGAATTGAATCTGGACTCGGTGTTTTGCATTCTATCATAGATGTAGTTAGATTTTATCCTGGTTGACTGTGCATGTGACTCCTAACCCGTCTCCCCCCCCCCTCCCCCTTCCCCTCCCCCACTCGTCCTACACGTGTTTCCCGCACCTCTACCCCCTTACAGCTCCCTTCCCCTTTTCTCAAAGTGCTTTTTGGGTCTCGAGGTTAGACGCACACGTGTTGCTGCAGACCTGTCACCGTGTGGTGTTGCACGGCATAAACTGGACACTTCGTGCAACGCGTGACATGGCTACCCTGTCACTGTATATCCATTTTAATGTGTCTGATGTCAGTTCCTATAAACTTTGTGTAAACACCCCGACGCCCCGATCCCCCTTTGCAACGGGCCAAATGCCAAGCAATAAATCATTGTCATTGTCGTCTCTCTCTCTCTCTCTCTCTCTCTCTCTCTCTCTCTCTCTCTCTCTCTCTCTGTGACGAGTCTCCGACGTTTCCCCTTGTTATCAAAATACGATTATCATATACAGGGATGCAGGGACGTATGACAGAAGCATTCATATCCTAACAAACAACTTACGCTCTCGCATAGGCACACGCACACTGTCACTCACATCGGGCCCGCACAAAGGTGACGGGAACCAATAACATTTCCTAAAATGATGGGATTTTATTTAACTTGACTCTGAGCCCCCACCCATCACCACACAACACATTTATCTGTATTATACAAAATGAAAACATCATACAGATAATCAAACTATTGCCTCTCTTTTCTTTAGTTACTCTTAATTAGCCAGGTAAGACAGCATTCTAATAATCTGGTTGCACGCCTATGAACACGATGAAGAAATAAACATTCAGAACTTCCCAGCGTTCCCTTGGTTGACCAGTCAATCCTTTCATCACTCAGTGTGACTACAATCGCTGAAGCTGCCACATTGTTGTGTCCGTCCGACTGGCCAAATTCCAGTTGGGGGACACTGGCAGCATCTCAGACCGAGTCCCCGGACTCCACTGCACTTC
>JADBJO010000085.1:777104-782104 GCA_016801955.1 Conus betulinus | reverse complement strand
TTAACCGATGGTTTTCGCCTTCAATTGACAATTACACAAGATACCTCCTGACAAAAAGTAGGCACGTGTTTCTGCAGAGCCTTGCTGTATCTACGGCGCCGACGACCAGCGTTTTCTCTCTCTTCACTTCAGTTACACATCTTAAAGTAACAAATCTCCATGAGCTCCTTATTCACCGTTCAGCATGCATGCATGCTGCATGAACAAGTTAGTGCTGGCGCAAGATTCTAAAATCCTTCGGAAGGCTGCTTGACAACTTGACGCAAATTGCTCACTGTTGATTGCAGACCTGGGGCTGTGTCAAATATCAGTCTATATGTGGCTGTGTATGGGAAACAGAATGAACGGCCTAGGAATTATGCCGCTTGGAAGGGGGCTGGGGAAACATGAAACAATAAACCTGAAAAATCACTAGCCTTTTTTACCAAGATACTGCTCCCCGTCCCCAGAACATTCTTGTTAAACGTTTTGAAATAATATTTCGCACAGCCGTCTAAACTGCTTTACCTGTCTCCCATGCCTTCAAGGCGCGCATCATCCACGTGTCATTTCTACCTTCACCTCTCTTGCCATTCACAGTATGTTCCTTTGCAGCGTTCACCGTAAACTTCTAACGAGTTATCACCTCCGCGTTCCAGAGGGCACAGGCTGACTTCCATGGCTGAGGTGGAAATACTATCTGGTAAGAATTGTATATTTCACCTTTACAGAACAAGAGTGCCTTTCTCAATCACAACACCAAGGCCCAGGAATGTCCTCCCTTTGTTTCTGCTTTGACCGTCGTGAGTTTAGAACGGTATACAATCATCTGATCTTGTAGATATGTTAAATGAACATATTTTCGGCCAGCCTTCTCCACATCCTCTGATCACATCCCATTCCCCACCCTACCACCTACTCCACCCTACCCACAACCCACACTTCTACTCTGCCTTCAGCATGATCATCACTGCGCAGTAACATTGCGGAGAATAATCAATCCCTTTGTTTTATGTGGTAACAGCTGCATGATGTAATGATATTATCAGCAGGAACTTTGGCATTTTGCATTACGCACATGTGCACACACGTGGTCTCTCTCTCTCTCTCTCTCTCTCTCTCTCTCTCTCTCCCCCCCCCCCCCCCCCCCCCCCCCCCCACCCTTGAGGAGGAGGAGGAGGTGGTGGGAGTATGAACTAAATTCATCAGCGTCGGACGTGTTAGAAATAAGCTCTGTACAAATTGTTTAAGTATCCAATAATTTGACAGTTTCCGAGCCCTGAAATTGGCAGACATCTCTATGGAGGATCATGTCGTCATCACAGCTGGACTTTCGATCAAAATGTGGCTGTTTTCTGCCAACATTTGTCAAGTTTATGTGTGAAAGGGCCGAGAAATATGTCACCATGTTTCAGAAGACACTGAAAGTGAAATCGCTGACCCGCTGTGCCAAAGGGGTTGCTTCCTCTAGTATGTGTTCTTTGGTGCCAACATCGAACAGAACCCCAGGCCTCGGAAGGAAGTTTTTGGCAAACCTACGTAACCAGTGGTACTCGGAAGATTCAACACTCAGAAATCAGGAGCCGCTACTGTCAACTCCACTTCGCTTCCCGAACCGATTATTGAACCGACCATGCAAAATTAATGCCTATGCTCTAGACCTCGAGTAACAAATTTGACTACATGAACCAAGGCATTTAAGATTTGAAAGACATCATCAGCAACATCAAAGACGATACGAGGGACATTCGAGATGATCACTCCGCACTGCAAGAGGAGGTGCAGTCCCTGAAGGATAAAGTGGGCGATCTTCTACGGGAAAACGACGCGTTGAAGAAGAGGATGGAGGACACCGAACGGAAAACTGACGGTCTGGGAGGACTCAAAGAAGAACAATCTTATTTTTAAGGACTTCCTCGTACGCAGAACGAGACACAGTCTGAATGTCAAGGACGCATCAGGGATGTGACTGCTCACAAACTCGGACTGACACATGATTTCCAGTGTGATTACGTACATCGTTTAAATTCCAAAGCCGAACTCACCGATCATCACCCGCTGCTCTCTCTATAAATACCGATAAAAAAAAAATTCTGAAGATCAAACATAAATTGAGTGAAGTTTTTGTTAAAGAGGACTTTTCTCTCCGGGTCAGAAATGTGCGACGGACACTGTATATTTTTCTGAAGAAGGCAAGACAGGGGGGTATACTGGCATCGATGATATTCGACCATCTCTTTATCGAGGGAAAAATTTCTTACCTGAATGAAGGGCAAACTCTAAGGGAGTATGAATAGGGGATGGCCCGCCCAGCTTTTGACACCGGCAATGTGCGGCAGGAGGGGGCGTGACAACCCTGTTAAACAGGCGGCTTGTAGAGATGTCAGGCGTGTCTACGCAGTGAGTAAAGAATCGGCTCACAAAGTAATCATTGGATTGGTTGAGGTACAGCGGAGGCAAGTGACAGTAGATGATGGGGTGTTAGATTATACTTTTTCAAGTTTTCTGCTATCATACTGATTTAATGTAATGATTTTTGTTAAAACACTTGTGATGTAGACCCGTCACATTATAGAATGCATCGCACGGACGAAAAGAGAATTGTTCACGATCATTTCCAAGGACCGAAATGTTACTTACTGTCAGATGTACATGTTTGTGGTTTTAAAACATGGGGGCATGTCAGAAGCAAAATGGTAACGAAAGGCGTGCAACTTAAGACGACTTCAAACAAACAAGATTCAAATCAAACTCTAAGATCCCAGAATGGAAGACAAAGTACGAATGGTGGTATATTATACTATGTTAGTGATGGTTCTAAAAATGCGAGGTTTCTTTTCCGTGTATACACTGGAATATAAATGGACTGCTGTCTAAGGTAAATAACAGATTTTCATGTCTTATATGTTTAAATTTGATGTCATATGTCTTGTAGAAACTTCTGTAGATGATCAACATTTCACATTTCCAGGTTATACTACTTTTCCAGGCCAGCCATTAAATTCACTTAGAAAAGGAAGGATGTCAAGTGGAATACTATCTTGTATCCGAAATAACCTTATGTCTTATACTCAACAAGTTAAGACTTATTATCCATATGTTCCTTTGTTTCTGATTGACAAGTCTTTTTGGTTTAACAGCAGATGTTATATGTGCATATACCTATTTCCAACCAGAGGGTTCACATTATTATACTCATTTTGATATTGATAACGGTAAAAGTACACTTTACGAATGTATTTTTTTGATTGTATATTGAGTTTGATGACGCTTATGTGATGTTATCAGGACCTACTTCCTGTTTTTCTTCTAATATGTTTGATGACGATGGTATATTTGGAAATCATTTTAACAGCCATTCTGTTTCTACCTGTCATGTAAGAAAATCTGCTGATAGTGTTCTCAGTTGTTATGGAAAATTTGTGTTGAACATGTGTATAGCACTTGGTTTATGTATACTCATGGTATTTGCATTGGTGATACTAATGGCAATTACACATACATATCAGAAACAGGAGACAGTGTTAATGATTATTTTCTAACCTCAAAAGAAATGCTAACTCTTCTGTTTTCTTCTCGTTAACTGATTGTGTCAAAAAGATTGGACTCAAACCATTTACCCATTGAGTTATATTTGAAATTGTCTGGGAGTTCTAGCAAGTATGTGTTTCCACTCTAGTGAATGAACAACACTGTATTCAAAAACTCGTGTGGAACTCTGATTTGAGAATGTTTATATTAATGCGATGCAGTCTGAAGAAACATTATCGCTCCTCGATCGCGCGATTAATTTGGTTGATCATAATTGCAACGATGCTTTGAACATGTTTAATGAATGCATTAGTAAACAAGCTAGTTTGTGAAAAGAGAATATTTGCCCGTCAAAGAGTACTAAAATGACTGGCATTTAAGGAATGCAGATTAAGTAAGATTAGAACCAAAGGTTTGCTCTCAGTATTCTGGATAAAAAAAAAAAGGGATAAAGGTGACAGTGATGTTTACTGTATTGCAAGAAGAGACTATAAGAATATTTTGAAAAGAAAAGAGAAAAGCAGTACAATGATATGTTATTGGAAAAAGCTTGTCTCTACAGTCAACAGTCAAAGAGAGTTTTGGGAAACAGTTCATGAAATATCCTTTAAATATAAACAAGTTCACAACAAATTAAATGTTTATGGCTGGTTTAAGCATTTTAAAGACCTATTTGAAACAGAGGCAGCCACAAGCGAAGATATTACATATACTGATTTAGAATATACTTATGTGAACCGCCCTGTTTTCAGAGAATTAAGCTTGCAATAAGTTAATTGAAAAACGGCAAAGCTGCAGGATCAGATGGTATTATTGGGGAAATGCTAAAATATGCAGGGGGTCGAAAGTTGACTTTTTGGTAAAAATTGTTTCCTGTGTTGTTTAACAAGGGTATTTTCCCAGACAACTGGACAGATTTTATCCCACTCCTTTTATTTAGAATAGGTGATGTAAATAATCCTAGCAATTACAGAATCATATCTTTGTGTGACATCAGCAGTAAAATTCATTGTGCAGTTATAAATAGCAGACTTTAAGAATGGGGATAGAAGAATATAATTTGACAGGCGTACATCAAGCGCATTGTAAAGGAGGCCATTTTATAATTGATCATATATTTGCTTTGGCGGCATTAATACAAAAACAGTTTTGTTTCAACCGTAAACTATACGTTGCCTTGACTGATTTTGAAAAGGTGTTTAATTCCATAGAAAGAAGCTTGTTACGGCCGATCCTTTAGAAAAAATGGGATTATGGGCAAGTTGTATAAATGTATTCGTAGCATGTACATAAATGTTAAAGCTAGGGTCAGATGTGGAGCTGAATTGTCTGAGTGGGGTGAAACAAGGTGACGTTTGCCGCCCTATGTTGCTCTCTTTATTCATCAATGGATTAGCATTGGTGCAATCTTTACGCATGGTTACTTTGGACTGTTTATATTGTTGCTGGCTGATGGCGTAGCTTTGTTGTTTGGAACAGTTATTGGCCTG
>JADBJO010000085.1:759604-772104 GCA_016801955.1 Conus betulinus | reverse complement strand
TGCATCGTATCGTATATGAAAAACAAGCAAACAAAGAAAAATAACCACACACACACACACACACACTTTTTAAGACAGCTATCCTTGTGTGTTGTACCAGTGCGTTGTTGTACACAAATAGCTGTCGATAAGCACTCCCAGTCCCCTCCCAAAATAGGCGAGAGCGATCTCGTCTTGAAGACTCCTTGATCTTGGAGCACTGCATCACAGGAGTGCCAGCATGAAGGGGGATCCTCCTAGCCGATTTTAGTGTACTTCCAAGATTGATTGTTAACTGAATTGTCTTCTTCATCAGTGTAAAACGCAAGGGCCTGTCACGCTTGCTAGTTTAATGCGCAAGTCAGGCATCTCCTAATCTAGTCCGTGAGACTGTCTTCCCAGATCTGTTCTCATTCTTTGTTCATGTCTCTATTTACCTGGCTCTAAACCCTGTGCACCATGGTGCCATGGCTTTGCAGATGTGTACCTCTTTGTTAACACTGAAACTGTTGGAAAGAATATGAACATGCTAACTGAGATGGAAAAAATAAACACCCCTTCCGGTCTTCCGTTCTGAACTAACCCACGACTGTTCAGGAAAATAAGCATTGCTGAGAGAATTTCATTTTTCATTGTACTTGTTTGCATGAGCTTTTTAGCTTTTTGTGACCATAAGCTCGTAATAGAAAAGGATGTGTACGTGGACTGTTACGAGATTACGAGATGCAGACAAAGAAATATGAATGAAGTTGGAGATTATTTCCGTTTCGATTTATTCCTCCAAAGTAAACGACAACACGTCATCAGTTCCTTCCCAAACGTGATCTAAGTGTGTGTTTAATGTTTATTGCTTGTGATTTGTTGCGCAATTCCTCCAATTGTCTCTTAAAGTTGTTCAGATTCAATTCGTAAATTTGAGCAAGTAACTGCAAAAACTTTGACATGCCATGCTTAGCTTTTTCTTCACTTATATTACTGATAAGCTTCATACTCATGAATACTGTATGATGTGGATGTTTTAAACACAATAATTTGCACGCGTATGAAACTGTTCTCTCATTTTCCTTTACTTTGATCATGGCGTTGCTTTTTTTCATGATCCCACATCCGCCACGAGTGGAGCGAAAGGAAATAACAATTTTCCTTGATCATCGATATTCATTGCCTTCTGAAACTAATTTCTGACTTAACCATGCTATTCTCTTTGAAGGACACTTTCTCCTACCAATCGCCACGGAAACATTTCGATGAGATAGAGAGAGAGGGGGGGGGGGGGAGAGAGAGGGAGACAGAGACAGAGACAGAGACAGTCGGAGAGAGAGATAAAAGAGAGAAAACATAATAAATTCGGCCCTTATCTCTTCCACAGAGCCTACGTCTCTCTCTCTCTCTCTCTCTCTCTCTCTCTCTCTCTCTCTCGTCATAAAAAAGGTCGGAGTGTCACACTCTGGACTTGTCTATAAAATCTCTCTCTGTGAATGGGCAGAAGGTGTAGATAGAGACAGGTAGGAAACATAAAAGTCATCAGGCACTGATCATCGCTTTTGAGAGTTATTGATAGAATGTCACAATTGACAGAGCATGCGCAGTTGTCACTGTCGCCCTGCAGCGTGTGTAACACAGCACTGGTCAGCCTGCATAATGCAACACGCTGCAGCCCGTGTAAAACAAGCAAACACACAATTACATGATCACCTTGAGCAACACAAAGAAGTCCGTGTAATATTACTTCTCAGCCTATAAAATGCAATACTAAGATGCCAACGTAATGTAGCGTGTGTAATGTAGTACACTAGAGCCTGTATAAATTGCACTCGGCAGCCTGTGTAATGTAGCACTCCGCAGCATATTTAATATAGCACTCTGCAGTCTATTTAATATAGCACTCTGCAGTCTATTTAATACAGCAACCTGCAGCACTCCGCAACAGGTTAATGTTGTACTCTGCAGCAGGCGCAAGTCGCACTCTGCAGCAGCTGTTATGTAGAACTCTGGAGCCTGCATGTTGTAACACTTGTCATCCTGCGAAATGTGGCTTTCAACAGCCTGCATAAAGTAGCACTCTTCACCCTGTGTAATGTGGTTTTCAGCAGCCTGCATAATGTAGCACTCTGTACCATGTGTAATGTGGTTTTCAGCAGCCTGCATACTGTAGCACTCTGTACCCTGTGTAATTTGGCTTTCAGCAGCCTGCATAATGTGCACTGTGTACCCTGTGTAAGGTGGCTTTCAGCAGCCTGCATAATTCAACACTGTGTACTCTGTGTAATGTGGCTTTTAGCAGCCTGCATAATGCAGCACTCTGTACCCTGTGAATTGTGGCTTTCAGCAGCCTGCATAATGTAGCACTGTGTAACCTGTGTAATGTGGCTTTCAGCAGCCCGCATAATGCAGCACTGTGTGCCCTGTGTAATGTGGCTTTCAGCAGCCTGCATACTGTAGCACTGTGTGCCCTGTGTAAGGTGGCTTTCAGCAGCCTGCATCATGCAGCATTGTATACTCTGTGTAATGTGGCTTTCAGCAGCCTGCATAATGCGGCACTGTGATCCCTGTGTAAGGGGACTTTCAGCAGCCTGCATAATGCAGCACTGTGTAATGTGGCTTTCAGCAGCCTGCATAATGCGGCACTGTGATCCCTGTGTAAGGTGACTTTCAGCAGCCTGCATAATGCAGCACTGTGTACCTTCTGTAAGGTGGCTTTATAGCAGTCTGCATAATGTAGCATTGTGTACCCAGTCTAATGTGGCTTTCAGCATAATGGAGCAGTCTGCGCCCTCTGTAATGTAGCACTCTGCAGCCTGCGTGATGCAGCACTCTGCAGCCTGTGTAATATAGCACTTTTCAGCCTGCATAGAGTAGCACTCTGCTGCCTACATAATGTAGCACTCTGCAGCCTGCATGATGCAGCACTCTGCAGCCTGTATAAATCAACTCTCCGATGCCTGTGTGACGTGAAAAGGGTGCGTCCTGTATAACGTAGAACTGCACAGCCTGTGTAATGTAGTTCTCTGTAGACAGTTTGATGTAGCCTGGGTAATGTAGCACTCTTCAGTCTGTATAACGAATATTCCTGTGTGATTATGCATTCTATGCATACACACACACACACACACACACACACACACACACACACACACACACACACGTATGCACGCACGCACGCACGCACGCACGCTCATACATACACAAAGCCATCCTGAGGTATAAGGGACAGATGGCCATTCACTGTCAGCCTCGCACACAGAGCAACACCCAGACATCAGGGATGACTTCAGGACCAGTGCCAATGCTCCCTTCACACATGAAAGAGTTCCCGTTATAAAGGGAGGGCAATCATGCCGCAGTAGGTCCAGAGCATCAGAGTGAATGTTTTCTATTGATTGACGGAGGGCTGATGCCGGGGGAGGTCAGCGATGGTGTCGGGTTTATGGTTGTTACTGCTTTCCGAACGCGCTCTCTCTCTCTCTCTCTCTCTCTCTCTCTCTCTCTCTCTCTCTCTCTCTCTCTCTCAATGCGCGCACTCATGCACATACACGGAGAGAGAGAGTACTTGAAAACTGGTCTGAACCGAAGAACAGAGGTCACATTCACTGTAGCGGAACACGCAAAAACAGTGGAATACCTTGTTTTCGCGATAGCAGTGTAGCCACGCCCAGCATTCAAAAACCATCAGGCGGACAAGTCACGGTGCTTGAGTGACGAGTGTTGCTGTTTTCAGTGCCTTCCAACTGGTTGACGATGACTACTGGCATGAGAATTCTACCACACAAAAAAGGAAGAAAAAAGAAGGAGAGTAGAAGTAACACGTTCAGAGCTTTTTGTTGTGCATATGATTCTTGTCATGACAAATTTTGTAACATAATCTTGACTTTCCCCTTGAGAGGACATTGTAGATATTGGTACAATCATATGCCATATTGTGTATCCGTCTATCTCTTTGGTACAACCACCATACACCATCTTGTGTGTCCGCCCGTTTTTTTTACCTCTTTGTACAGGCAGACTTTTTATTTACGATACATGTAAGTAAATATTTCTTACATGTCTTAAACACTCCCGAGTCCACCGCCACATCCGTCCCACCCCACAACCCCATCTCTCTTTTCTTGAATAAAGACTGGTCTGATTTCTTAATTCGTGTCTTGGTTGGTCAGTGGTTATGTGAGTAGGTTAGCAGGTGGTTGTTGTTAGGAAAGTGAGCCTTGGGTATTTGTTTCATTAACCTTTTATAGCTGCCGCTCACGTGATATGCACTGAAATCAATGATGTTTAGCGAGGGAGGGGGGTAGAGCATCCGATAGATATTTGTTTTGTCGTACAATAGTAGAAGTCATCTACTTTCATGGGTCCAATTTTTCGCTTGCACAGAAAATGACGGACACGCATGTGGTATGGGGATACTTTGGCTTTTCAATGAGAAAATAGTAAAGTTACCGAGTACCAAACACAGGCACGTTTACAAAATCCTGCAAATTACACAGTAATTACTGATCCAAGCAACGGCTGTCCTGCACAATCCTTAGCTGCTGAAAATGCTTAGGTTATTTAACACTGGAGCTGATCACTCTGACTGTTGACAGTTTTTGATCTCCTTTGCATCCATAAATTGATCCTCATCCAAAGGCTCAAAGGTTTACTTATATCTTATACATGATTTTGGTTTTCAGCAACTTATTTCTTTACCATACTTTCTTTTCGTTTCACTTCTACCTTTCACTGGCTGCTTTGGCGTGCTGTTGGATTCCATTTTTTCACCTTTGTGGTGAGAACATCACGGAATTGTCGACTGTGACATATCTTTATTTACTGCAAAGGGACCACAAGAACAATAGCTGTGTGTCTCTGATGAGTCCCATCCAGTAGTTACATGACATTGGAACAGACGACATGAACAGTTCTACCGTCAAAATGGGTAATGATGGGTCCCTATGATCTGCTAGCGAAGGATTTTGTATTTAAACGTTTGCCTGACTTTTCATTTTTTTTTAAATCCCCATTTCAATCTCCTCCCTTCTACTTTGGTTTCCTTCTTTTAACTCTTTGTTGGGTCATTGTAATGAAAGAGAAATCATTGTCCTGCGCTTATTTTCTCCTACTACTAAATTTTTTCAACATTATTAAGTCTTGGTCATTTGGTGGGAGATACTTTCTCTTACAAGATCCAAATAAAGGTCCTCCTACACAATTCCTGGCAACTGAACATGACTGGGTTATTTAACAGTTGAGCTTGACAGTTGATACATTTTGATCTCCCTTGCATCCTTAAATGGATCCTCAACATCTCAACATAGGCTTAAGGAATATATATATATATATATATATATATATATATATATATATATATATATATATATATATATATATATATATAGTTATTTTTTTTCAGCAACTTGGTTCTTTGCCAAACTTTCTTTTCATTTCACTTTTCTTCACTTTTTTTTTTTTTTTTTTTTTGCTGTTTTGGAATTCCATTTCCCTAATCCTTGGTGGTGAGAATACCATGGAATTGTCGACTTTGGTATAACTTTATTTGATGCCAAGGGACCACAGAACAATCACCTGTGCCTCTCCTGGATGAGTCCAATCCAACGGACGAAAGGCCTCGGAGCAAACAAAATGAATGGTTCCATCTTAACATGGGTTACGGCGTCCCCATTAATCTGCTAGTGAACGATTTTCAAGTTACAATATATTTCCCTGATTTATTTCATTCTCATTTTCTTTATTCCCCATCTCAAGGGCCCCCCCCCCCCCCGCTTTTTTTTTTTTTTTCCATTAAATCTTTTTGCTGGTTAATTAATATAATGATGGAGGAATTGTTGGCTTACAATTGTTTTCTGCCACTACTAAAATGTCTTACAAACACACACAAACAAAGTCTTAAATAAGAAATAAGACAGTAAATAACAAGCAAGTAGGGGAACTTCTGCTCCCATGTTGAAATAAATTCACGCCCGTAACTCCAAGCAATTGCTGCTTACAACTCCGAATCGCCTACCACATATGACAGCAAAGAGGACACAGAACTAACGAGGAAACATCCCCAGAAAGGGTTGTTCCAAGCTTGCCTTTGTCCTCAGTACTGGGCACATCTACACAACAACATATGCTGGCATTCTGTCTCGAAAAACGATGATGTTGCGCCAGGGATCAGTCAATCGTGAAGTTGCAGCGCCTGCTGTGGCTGAAGAGCCCGATTCTCGAGTGACAGACTCGGTTGCAGTTGCTGCAGGCGAAGTCTCGGCCATGAGTGTCTGCGACGACTCCGTTCTTCCCACCGGGCCTCTCTCCAGTGTGTTCTGCTTGCTTGATGCCGACCTTAATGGCTGACTGCCAGCTGACCCGGTCAGAAGCTGCTGTCTCCAGGTGTGCTGCGTCGAGGCTGCCTGCCCTCAGGTTACCAAACCGCCTAGCAGATATAACAGCACAGCGCACACAGAGCAAACAATGAGACATCCCCAAAAGGGATGTTCCAAGCTTGCCCGTTTACTCCGCACAGGATACATCTACACAGTAACAAAAACTGGAAAAATGAACAAATATCAGTAAACTTTTATTCAAGACTGGTACGGCCTTTTCGATCTTGAATGTAGTCAAAAAAATACACGGACAGGTAACCTCGACAGATAGATAGATGTGTGTGTGTGCATGTGTGCACATGTATGTACTATAGATAGATAGGTAGATAGATAGATAGGGTGTGTGAGAGAGAGAGAGAGAGAGAGAAAACAATCTAGAGAGAGAGAGAGAGAGAAACAATCTAGTAGTAGGGGAAACAGGTGCAGGCTTACAATTCCTCTGTCATCACATTAATGACTTGACAAAGATTAAAAAGAAATGGGGAAAAAAAGGTAGGAGACGAAGAAAAGAAAATGGGAATGAAAAATCAGGGAAATATATTACAAATATTGAATTCTTCACTAGCAGCTTACGAAGACCATTGTAATCCATCCTGAAGATTGAACCATTCATATCGCCTGTTCCGAGGCTTTTCAGCCATTAATTTAGATTCATCGGGGATACACGGCAGATTGTGTCTGTGCTCCCTGTAGACAGACAGACAGATAGATAGACAGATGTAAGAGTTAGGGATGAAAAAGAAGAGACGGATTTAAAAACCATGTTGACTCAGTTTCTTTCAGCTTAAAAGTCGTCGGATATCCTATACAATCAAGATGAAAGTTATGGCAGAGACCAGGAAAGAAAACTCTTCTAAATCAGTACAACCATTATTGTTTTCCAGCGTAACGTCCTCTGATTGGCAAAGGAAATGATAGAGATTCTCTCTCTCTCTCTCTCTCTCTCTCTCTCTCTCTCTCTCTCTCTCTCTCTGAGGCTCTTACTGCTTGCTACCACAGTACCTGGTGCACCCTGTTGGCATCTCGTTGGTCATAAAGAAGAGCAACTTCCGCACCTTCGTCTCGCTGCCATCAAACGCACGTGTCTGAGTGGAAATCGGCCAGTGAACAAGCAGCATTGGAATGACACTTAAATCTGTTGAAGCACGAAGGGTGAAAACATGAATAGATGAAAACACATGTGGCTGACACTTCCTTGCTGGCTGCTTTAGGACGAGTTGCAAAAATGACATGTTAACGAAAACCTTTCTCTGTGCATATCAGTTTCAAAAACACACACCAGCTCTAGTTTCACACAGAGACCCGAGTAAAAATACTTCAGAAACTGTCACTTTTCATCATGTCAATAATCTGACTGTTGCAAACATGGTTGCAGTAATGTAAAATGTTCTCTGCCATTGAAATGCAGGCTGATTCCACACAATATCCAACGAATTTTGCCAAGGCCTTTGTCATCTCTCCTGACAGGCTGGTCTTCACAACATCTTGTGTGTAGGAAGAAGGGGAAGCCTAGCAGGCAGGGTACGGGTTCAGATGTATGCAAATACGTCTACATTGATGGCAGCAAATAAAAAGCTGCATGTTCAGTTGAATGCCTTTCTTAGACGCATAACAGAAACTAGCAAGGAAAAAAATATGTTTCAATTCAATCAGCTCATGTTGTTTATAATCCAGCCGACCGCAAAAGACCCAAATTAGGGCTGTCCCTCGTCATGATTACCCTCTGCACATTTTTTTTCTAATTCACTTCATAAAAGTCATTTTTTACAAACATACTGAAATGAATGTTTCAGCTCCGTCTTAAGTTGCCAACCAAGAAATAATGGCCTCAGAAGAAAAACGCACAACATCTTTTAGCTGTTTAAAAAACATGGGAAACCCAGGAACAATAACTGTAAAAGTACCTCATTCTTCACGCTCCGAAACCAATCCACAAAATTAAAACCATCTCCAAACATGCAAAACATAGTATCACGAGAAAAAAAAGCATAACTTTAACTGATGAGCGTAAAAAAGTATACTTATTATTTGGGGTGTACTTTTATCCGTATTTTTACGCCCGGTTCTTAGTTTGTTGACCAAGTACAAACGTCAAGGCGTTGAGAAAACTGTCGTTTATGTTTTAAATGATCTGACTCTAGCTTAGACTATGTTTTGTGTGGTGCAGACTGTTTTGTGTTGCAGACATGTTTTGTGGTACGCACCGTGTTTTGTGACGAAGACATTTATTTTTATAGTGCACACACCAAGTTTTGTCATGAAGGTTTGTTTTGTAGTACAGATCATGTTTTGTGATGAAGACATGTTTGTAGTGCAGACCATGTTTTGTGATGAAGACATGTTTTGTAGTGCAGACCATGTTTTGTGATGAAGACATGTTTTGTAGTGCAGACCATGTTTTGTGATGAAGACATTTTTTGTAGTGCAGACCATGTTTTGTGATGAAGAGATGTTTTGTAGTACAGACCATATTTTGTGATGAAGACATGTTTTGTGGTGCAGACCATGTTTTGTGATAAAGACATGTTTTGTGGTGCAGACCATGTTTTGTGATGAAGACATGTTTTGTAGTGCAGACCATGTTTTGTGATGAAGACATGCTTTGTGGTGCAGACCATGTTTTGTGATGAAGACATGTTTTGTGGTGCAGACCATATTTTGTGATGAAGACATGTTTTGTGGTGCAGACTATGTTTTGTGATGAAGGCATGTTTTGTAGTGCAGACCATGTTTTGTGATGAAGACATGTTTTGTGGTGCAGACTGTTTTGTGATGAAGACATGCTTTGTGGTGCAGACCATGTTTTGTGATGAAGACATGTTTTGTGGTGCAGACCATGCTTCGGGGTGTAGACCATGTTTTCTGGTACAGATCAAATTTTGTGGTGCCGACGAGGTTTTCTGGTACAGATCAAATTTTGTGGTACAGACCAGGTTTTGTGGCGCAGACCTGGTTTTGTGGTGCAGACCAAATTTCGTGGTACAGATCATTTTTTGTGGTGCAGACCATTTTTGTGGTGTAGACTAGGTTTCTGCCTCAGTCCAGGTTTTGTGGTGCAGACCACGTTTTTGTGGCGCGACCAGTTTTCGTGGTGCAGACCAGGTTTTTTGGTGCAGATCTGGTTTCATGGTGCAGACCGGATTTTTGTGGCGCGACCAGTTTTCATGGTGCAGACCGGGTTTTGGCACACACCAGGTTTTGTGGTGCAGACCAGATTTGATGGCGCAGATCATTATAGCTCGCTGTACAAAATACTATCAGCGCGTTTGGTTTATAGGCAGGTCAACATCTGCAAAGTGTCGTCCCTGAGACCCTCTCCTCAAATCTCTTATATTATTTTTCTATTCTCTGATCTACTTCTCTGGCTGTATCCCCTGCAAGCTGTGGCCTTAAGGTTTTCAAGACTGTATGCACCCTAAATGGCGCTGCAGCACACCCAATGGCGTCTGATCTGATTAATCTGGAACTCAAACAGTTCCATTAGATCACTGTATGTGTGTAATGGGAGGGGGTTAGGGGTGGGCGTGTACCTTTCAAAAAAAGCGTGCACCATTCTCAAAACACACCAGGACAAATACATAATAAAGTGATTCTTTAGTGGGTCTTTATTCCATTCAAAATGATTAATGGTAAAAAAATGCATAAATTCATGAAAAAAGCAAGTTTCTATATCGGGGTATTTGAATGAAATGAAGGTAACAACAAGCCCATAAATGGATGTTATACAGTTTTCAGATCTGGCATTCACTTTTCACGAAGCTAAGTTAAAACTGAAACCATGGCAACAACCAGTCATCTCTACTGCTCCCACCACCACCATCAGCTCACATTCGCAAATTATGCTCGTCTACCTATTACCTTCAAATGAGACAAGAAAGAAACGAACAGGTCCGAATTCTTGAGACACATTCTACACTCTCCGCTCACTTCTCCCTTCCCTTTCCTCTCCGCCAACCCTCCCTTCCTCCAACATCTCCCCACTTACCCCCCTTACCCCAGCCTCGTTCTTCTCACTCCACTCCCTCCTCCCCTGCCCTTACTCTACCTGTCTCAATGATGGAAGAGTGTGTGCTTGCCGAAGCTGGTGGACAATCACGTTGGGGGAAGCAGTGACAAATAGCCTCAATAGTAGGCAGAACAAGTCCAATAGACCTGAGAACCTTGACTGATCGCAGCGTGGGAGGAGGAGGGCTGTTGTGTAGGACAGAGAGCTGGAGGGTGAGGAGGTCAAGATGGGAGGATGAGAGGTGTGAATGGTTATTGGGCAGGGAGGTTTAAACTGAAAAAAGAAACGAGAAAAAGAAATATGATGGAAGATGGCGGTCAGGTGGGAAAGAATGAGGTAGGTGATCACGGGAACTGCATTTGATGATAACTCATTTTTGATCACCCCCGCTGGGAACAGAATGGCGAAAGGTGGGTGGGTATCAGGTCCATTTCCAAGCGCACATCTCCAGCCTTTACTGGATGCAGTGGAACCAGAAAAAAAAACTGTGTCCTATGAAAACCAAAGACCATAGAGTATGCTGCCCTGGACGGCAAAACCGGACAGAACAAAAAACACATTTTCGCGTAGATATGACTGGATGATACCATTATTGTGATAATTAGCTTCTCTCTCTCTCTCTCTCTCTCTCTCTCTCTCTCTCTCTCTCTCTCAAGGATTATGCCCTGGTATTCAATCGTTCCATGTGCTCTCAAGATGTTATAGAGAAGATGGCAACAGCAGAAGGTCTTATACATAGTGATGTAAATGAAGCAATACGCAGATTTGAGGTGATCATTAAAGATCAAGCTGAAATTATGAAGAAAAAGGCAGTTTTAAATAAAAGTATTCCTAGTGATGATAGTTGGTATGATAAGGACTGTAAAACATCAAAACGTAAAATGCTTAGTCTGTGGAGATTTTTTTTTGTAAAACTTTGGATAAAGGTGATCGTGTCGCGTTCTGTGTTGCAAGACGTGAATATAAAAATCTTAAATAAAATGAAAAAGAAAGAACACAACGATTCATTGCTAAATGTATTGATTAATTCTGTGAAGAGTCAACAGGAATTTTGGGAAAGTGTACACAAGATTGCAAGGAGAAGATTTTCAACCGTCAAACAATATTTCTGTAATTGAATGGGTTCGAACATTTTAGAAGCTTGTTGGAGAAAAATGAAGGAAATGATATTACAGAGAACTTAGTTCACGAAAATAAGGAGGAATTTCCGCACGAAAGAGCAATATCTCGAGAAGAAGTGTTGCTCGCAATCAGAAATCTGAAAAATGGAAAATCTGCTGGCCCTGATGGTTTGATTGGCGAATTTTTTAAATATTCTGGCGAGTATGTCTTGAATTTCTTAGTGAAGTTGTTTAACTTCCTCTCTTTGATAGTGGCGCTTACCCTGACAACTGGAAAGAATCTATAATTTTACCCTTGTTCAAAAAGGGTGATGTTAACAATGTAAATAATTATAGAGGTATTTCATTATGCAATATTTGTAGCAAACTTTACAGCTCAGTTATTAATAGTAGATTGCATGAATGGGTAATTCAGAACAATACAACTGGAGAGCATCAGGCGGGGTTTTTAAAAGAGGTTATTCTACAATTGATCACATATTCACCCTGCTTGCTGCTGTTCAGAAACAAACTCGTCAAGAATCAGAAGTTATATGTTGCCTTTGTGGATTTTGAAAAGGCTTTTGATTCCATTTCTCGAAAATTGTTATGGCCTGTTTTGTTAAAAAATGGAATCAGGGGTAAGTTGTACAGTACAATAAAGGGTATGTATTGTGAGGTAAAAAGCAAAAATACGATCAGGCGCAAAATTATCGGAATTCATCAAGTGTACAAGTGGGGTTAAAAACAGGAGATGTTTGTAGTCCGATTTATTTTCCTTATTTATTAATGAGTTAGCCTTAGAAATAATTGAAAATGGCCGTCATGGAGTAACTTTTGATCTTTTGGAACTGTTTATGTTGCTTTTTGCCGATGATATTATTCTAATTTCAGTATCAGTGGTTGGTCTCCAGAGACAACTAAATAATTTGTATTCTGCAGCAGGCAGACTAGAACTAAATGTTAATATGAATAAGACCAATATTGTTGTATTTCGTAAAGGAGGATATTTAGCCTGCACTGAAAAATGGACCTATGGAGGTGAGAAAATACATG
>JADBJO010000085.1:744604-754604 GCA_016801955.1 Conus betulinus | reverse complement strand
TGCCTGCTTGTTACTACTATATTTTGTGAAAGGAAGGACTAGAGTACAACTCCTTCACATGGCCTCTGGTCTGAATGGAAATCCCGAAGCACATACTATCTGAATGGACTATAATAGACAGAGAGGTCAAAGAGAGCGGTAGAAACGTTTTGGCGTAAAACGGAATTTTGAAATTGGTTTCTTTGATTTATGGGAATCCAGCCAATGGCTTCAGGGGCATGTAAGACAACATTAAGTTTCCGTGCTTGCTAAAACATGTATGACGATGAGATTTAACAAGTGTCAGTCGTCAAGATAGGTAGAGCCACTGTGGGGGCTGCTGACTTCGCCCTACACAGCCCAGGATGTAGACCAAGAAGTCGTCAGTGCCTGTTGACACTACGTCATGCCATGCCGTGAGTCATTTAAAGATGACGCTACAGAGAGGACAGAGCGGGGACTTGAAGAGTAGGAATAAGGAAAGGAGGGTGGGTGATGAACACTGTACGAGGGTAAAAAAATATCAGCACAGACATTTTCATCAGTGAGTAAAGGTGTCGTGTGCTCGTTTGGCTCAGTAACAGAGCATAATTTACAGTCTGAAGTTTCGAGTTGGAATCACGTTAACGCCCAAAATAAAGCTTTGCCAATTTCACTGCTCATACTTCTCCTGGGATGGTGATCCCCGACCTGCTATGTCACCTTTGGTAGGTGTTGATGCACACCTAAACGTAACGTAACTAACTCTTTAGATACCCGTCCGCCAATATCACCCCTGGTAGATGTAGACGTTACACCTAAATATATCTGACCCTTTAAATACCTGTCCTGCTCTGTCACCTCTGGTAGGTGTAAACGTTACAGCTAAATGTAACTAACAAACTCTTTAGATACCCGTCCTACTATGTCACCTCTAGTAAGTGTAGACATTACACCTAAATGTAACTATCTCTTTAGATACCCGTCTTGCCTGCTATGTCACCTCTGGTAGAAATAGACGTTACAGCTAAATGTAACTAACTCTTTAGCTACCAGTCCAACAATGTCACCTCTGCTAGGTGCAGACGTTACAGCTAAATGTAACCACTCTTTAGATACCCGTCCTACTATGTCACCTCTAGTAAGTGTTGATCTTACATCTAAATGTAACTTACTCTGTACATACCCGTCCTACTATGTCACCTCTAGTAAGTGTAGACATTACACCTAAATGTAACTATCTCTTTAGATACCCGTCCTACTATGTCACCTCTAGTAAGTGTAGACGTTACACCTAAATGTAACAAACTCTAGCTACCCGTCCAACAATGTCATCTCTGATAGGTGCAGACGTTACAGCTAAATGTAACCTACTCTTCAGATACCTGTCGTACTAGGTCACCTCGAGTAAGTGTAGACGTTACATCTAAATGTAACTAACTCTTTAGATACCCGTCCTGCTATGTCACCTCAGGTAGATGTAGACGTCACACCTAAATGTAACAAACTCTTTCGATACCCGTCCTACTATGTCACCTCTAGTAAGTGTGGACGTTACACCTAAATGTAACTAACTTTAGATACCCGTCCTACTATGTCACCTCAGGTAGATGTAGACGTTACTCCTAAATGTAACTAACTCTTTCGATACCCGTCCTACTATGTCACCTCCCATAAGTGTAGACGTTACTCCTCCTAAATGTAACTAACTCTTTAGATACTCGTCCTGCTATGTCACCTCTAGTAAGTGTAGACGTTACTCCTAAATGTAACTAACTCTTTAGATGCCCGTCCTGCTATGTCACCACTGGTAGAAGTAGACGTTACACTTAAATGTAACTAACTCTTTCGATACCCTACTATGTCACCTCTAGTAAGTGTTGACGTTACTCCTAAATGTAACTAACTCTTTAGATACCCGTCCTGCTATGTCACCACTGGTAGAAGTAGACGTTACACTTAAATGTAACTAACTCTTTCGATACCCGTCCTGCTATGTCACCTCCCATAAGTGTAGACTTTACATCTAAATGTTTCTAACTCTTTAGATATCAGTCCTGCTATGTCACCCGTGGTAGGTGTAGACGTTACGCCTAAATGTAACTAACTAACTTTTTAGAAACCTATCCAGCTATGTTACCTCTCGTAGGTGTAGACCTTACACCTAAATGTAACTAACCTTTAGAAACCTATCAAGCTATGTTACCTCTCGTAGGTGTAGACGTTACACCTAAATGTACTCACTCTTTAGCTACCCGTCCAACACTGTCACCTCTCTGGTAGCTAAATATAACCACTCTTTAGATAGCCGTCCCGCTATGTCACCTGTGGTAGGTGAAGACGTTGCACCCAAATGTAACTAAACTATTTATATACACGTCCTACTATGTGATCCCTGGTAGGTGTAGACCTTACACCTGAAATGTAACTAACTCATGAATGGTGACTTATCTATTGCTCCCGGTTCGTTTAATGAACTTTGAATCTTGCTTTTCCAGAGGTGAGATGTCCCTCTAAATAATTCGCTGACTTTGCGTTTGAGTGACAATCTGAAGACAAAGACATTTTCATCGCACTGGTCTTGGGTTTTTAAGACCATAACAGCCGCATAACTACAGACTTGTATTCAACACACTTTCTAAACTTGGCAGCATTTCTTTGAAATATTTTTGTTTGTTTGTAACTTTTTTTTCAGAACTCAGTGACTCTCTGCTACTTTTGAAAATGTTTTGCTGGTGGTTGCCTTGCAGAGAGAGAGAGAGAGAGAGAGAGAGAGAGAGAGAGAGAGTCAAAATGAAAGTGAAAGTACAAAATGTTTATATGTCAGGCCTCTGGCCCTTAACATAGGAGCAGTAGCACAACAAGAATCATTGAGATTGAATAGGCTGCACCTGTAAGTTTAACGCTTTGTAAACAAAATGGGATAACCATAAAATAATACCTCCGTTTTTACTTGACATGAGTAGGCAGAATTTAAGCATACGTGGTTTCTGGAAGAACTTGGGCTACATAAATCGTTTTCTTATTTTATTGTACATTGGACACACAAATACAAAATGTCATTCAGTTTCTGGTGTGTTTTTGCAGACTGGACACAATTTATCATTTCACTGTTCGCTATATACTGTAATAAATGTAAATTCAGAGGAGACATTCCAGTTTGACATCTTGCAAAAGTTCTTCGAACTTGTATGTTCTTAACAAGGTACATGTAAGAGCTGAGAATCAATGCGTTCTTGAACTGCAAATAAACTTTGTGAATTCGTTTGACTGCAGGGAAGCATGCCGGTTCTGTTTATGACAATCGATCAATCTCTGTTTGAATTCTCTCATAAACAAATTAATGGTACCAACACTCTGTGCCTCACAAACGACACCAAAGCCAAATTCATATAACATTACGAATTTGTAGGCCCAAGTGGTATAGTTTTGCCTTTGCAGAGACAACATCATTTTATAAACCTGTTTTTATACCTATTATCATTCATACACACTACCAGCAGCCAAAATTTCACGGACCAGATTCTCCATATACCAAATGTCTTGGAGACCCACAAACCTTTTCAATGCAGACTGATGTGCACTTTCAATGGACTCTTGGTCCTCTGTCAGTCCTCAAATTTCTGAGCCATACGTCAAAATGGGCTGAATCTGACAATTAAATTTTCAAGGATACATTTAGAGAATGTTCTCCAATGGCCTATAGACGTTTCATGATAACACAAATACCCTTTCTAGCACGATCTGCGAGATCTCACAACGTAGGCTGAAAAGACAGCTTGTTGTTAGATATATTCCTAGATATTTATACATGCTGACAAATTTTACTTTTCTTCTCCAAGATACCATTCTTCATTTATGGAAAGATAACCACCGTTTATGTAGACAAAGATGTTAGATTTATTCTAGTTAACTACCAGATTTAGGCGTTTAGATGTGTTGTAAAGTATATTTAGCTGTGTCTGCAGACCTATGACACTATCCAAAAATAATGCCACATCATCAGCGAAGAGCAGAATAAACAGTTCTACAAGATCAGAATGCAGCTGAATGTCTACCATTACTGATGATGACTTTAGTCAGTTCATAGATGAACAAAGAAAAAAGGACAGGCGAGCGTACATCACCTTGCTTAAGGCCATTACTGATGATGTCTTTAGTCAGGTCATAGATGAACAAAGAAAAAAAAGACAAGCGAGCGTACATCACCTTGCTTAAGGCCATGAGGACAGAAAAAAGATTCACTACTTGCCCAAATACGAGTCTTTACAACAGCGTGTATGTTTTTAATTGCACAGGCAATTTTTCCCTTTAATACAAATTGTTACTTAAGGTTTTCCATAGCTTCTCTCTGTGAAGTGTATCAAATGCTTTACGGATATCGATAAAAGCAACAGACAAGTTTCCGTGTATTATAAGCTGTTTATGAATCAATGCCATGCGCGTAAAAACATGATCGGAGGTACTATGTTTTGCTCTAAATCCAGCTTGTTCTTCACCGATTGTTTTGTTACCATCGATCCATTTAGTGATTCTTTCATTTAACACAAAGCTATACAGTTTGCTATATATATTCAGCAGTGACAGTCCCCTGCAGTTGTCAAGCACAATCATATCCCCACTGTGTTTCAAAAATTCGCCTATCATACCATTCGGTCCACTTGCTTTTTGTCTCTTTAACGCTTTGATTGCACCTTTTTTTATTTCATTACCAGATATTTTTGTTTTAGAGGCTCATAATTAATATCAAAGCCAGTGTCGGAGACACATTCAAATCGGTCACAATCAACATTGCTTTAATGAACTTCAATGAAAATCATTGGTGGGTAGATTTAGGTTTGATAGATCGAATTATATTCCAGAATTTTCATGGGATTCTTCGCGTTACCTTGCACAGACATTATGATATTATCTTTATGGTATTTTTTCTTTTCTCTAAGTAATAACTCCTTATATGCTGTTCTTTTTGCACAATATGCTGCCTTGTCCTGATCATTATGGGATCTGAAACTCCTCTGTAAATCTATTCTTAGTAATGTTCTGCTTGTTTTACATTGAAGGTCAAACCAGACTAAATTTTTCTCTTTTCCAAGGAATACAGTTTTCTTCATACTTTCCCCCCACATATCTGAAGCAATCATGAAGTTTGCATAGAGCAAGGTTTACATCAGACTCAATTAAAAATGTTGCCTTATTCAACAGACCTTGTTTATACTCGGTTAGCATATTTTTGGTCTTACCATTTGTACGTCAAAATGATAGCCTTTTTGATTTCATTACTTTCTACAACACGTTTATTGCTGTCACTAGCATAACCTAAAATCACCACTGCATGTTTAGATTCAACTCTATGAACTATGTTAAAGTGGGCACATTGAGAGAATAACCGCATGAAACAATGAAATGTCCTACCTGTTGGAGAAATATACATAAATCGCCTGAACATTTCGATGCCCACAATAGACAAACTCAACATTTCACACACAGTAATTAATAGCGGCCAAAAGGGTTCATAATATTATCTATTGATTCCCTTGTTATACCTTCATCCGTCCTTTATGAACACTGGAAGTCAAAATGAGATACCATATCAAACAATTCGTCCACAGGGTCAGACCTACTGGCATTATGTTAACAGAACCAGTTCTTGAATTTAGGTCGCCAAATACAATTAATGGCAAATCGCCATTTACACTTATTAGTTCGAAGGGGCAGTCTTCCAGCACAGAAACTCTGCTATATACATTTGTTTCAGCATAATATACAGAATTTTCAGGTGGCAAGTAAACCCCTAAAACTAAACAATCAGTGTTTGTGCCTAGTAATTTATGAGACAGCTTCAGAACAATCATGTCATCATATTCGATATTCAGCCTGTAAGTATGTTTAACAAGGTCGTTTTCTCACGAGCGTAATGAGATCACCGGACAGACAACCATGAACGCTGTCTGAAACCTTCACACCGGAGGAAAAAATAATATCTTAAGGGAAGGGAAAAGGATTCTGGCACAGTTACAATGAAGGTGTCCACCAAAATAATTATGTCATAACTATTTGCAAAGCAGGACAAATCCATCTCTTGGGTAATACTCCAAAATCCTTCAGACCTAAAATGAAAGTGACGTGTTTTTAACTCCAATTTGTTTTCATCTGTCTAATAGTCTGTTTTTGACTGATTGACTGGCTACAACCTTGGAAAAATGAACTTGGTTAGCATTTATGGGCTTTGGTCCGACCTTCATTTGTCACACTTATCAGCATTATCAATGTGAATTGATACAGTGCCAGTCGCTGGGGAGCTTTCGCTGCTTTGGACAGAAGAAGTCTGTCCACTGGTAGACTGGCTTCTGGTCAACACTGTGACGGCTGACTGCCATTAAGTGTTCAAGGTTTAGGTTGTCGTGAACCCATAGTCTTACCTTTACCCCTCCCCTTCCCACCCACACCTACATTTTTTGATGGAGTGTTTTGGAAGGGGAAACTTCTCCCAATACCTGTCGGAAACGGCACCAGGAAACTGGTGACAGAAGCTGATGAAGTGAGATGGTCAAGTTAGCTCTTCTGGAGCTAAGGCTGATATGTCAGTGTCGGCAATAAGGCCAACACCAGCCTGAGGCTGGCAGGCGTCGATATGATGATGATGGGATCTGACTGTGGTTGACATCAAGACGCAGATGACCGGGAGTGACGTCATGAAGAAACCTACTGGAGCTGGCCTCATGCAGAGGATGACTGGGGATGACATCTTGGAGGATGTGACTTGGATTGACGTCATGTAAAAGTTGGCTATGGGTGACTTCAGCAAGGACTGACTGTAATTAACGCTTAAATCGGGCCGATCGGTGACAACACCATGAGGAGGCTGTACAGCAACAGCGTCGTGAGATGACTAACTTGAGGTGGCACGTGGGGACTGATTTTGGGTGATGTCCTGTTGGGGCTGCCTGAGGGTGACTTTATGCAGAAGCTGGCCGAGGCTGGTACTGTGACTAGTGCTCTGGTGCTGGCTGGTGTTATCGTGGCAATCGCCATTTTCCCCCCCCCAGAGTGTTGCGTCGGCCAGATCTGGCCGAGTTCCACTGGCATGATGATGCTGCTGCTGCTTCAGAATAGGACACAGCAGTACCGCTCGTGGAGATAGAGAGTCACTGGGTAGCTGGTTGGATATCTTGCTGAAAAAATGTGGATAGGGTGGGGGTGGGGTGGGGTGCATGGGAATCATTCATTATGAGCCTTCTATTCACATAGTATGCATGCTTTCCCTGCTCCTTGAGATATAGCACGATGTCGCTCTGTATTCTGGTCAGGTCAGCCCCAACACGAAGTCCTTCCCGTCTACGGATCCTGTCCCTACCATCCCTGTCCCTCATGATGGTCATGGCATCTCACCATCTGCTTAACTTGACAAGGGTGGGGCGTGGGAGGCTGGACAAATGGGACGTGGAACCCAAACGATAAACACTTTCTTTGTCTACCTCTTGCTTGTTTGTTTGTGTATGAGGTTGGACATGTATAACTGGATGTTTTCTCCTCTTTCTTCTTTGATGTCATAAAATATCAGATTAGAACGTCGTGAAAGTCTGTCTTGATTTTCTGTTGCAATTTCCAATTGTTTGAGGCGGGAGATTGTGTACTGTAGATTTCCTTGAATGTCCCTAAATGTTGTATGTTTGACTGTACTTGCTCTTCTAGCCTCATTGTGCAGTTCTTTAGCATATGATGTTGTGTGTGTAACCTCGCCATGGACGGTCCCAAGCCCGGCTGAGAAAGAGGGAGGGTTGGGCGTAGGGTTAGCTTCCCTACCCTGTGAAAACAAACTAGCTACAGAAACGCCAACAAGGAAATCACAGAACATTGCGGTCCTGGAAGAGGATGCACCTTCAGCGGAAGGATCTATGACGCGGAGTAGTGAAAGCCAGAACCTGGAAGCTACTCAGCCGACTTCCATCCTTAGTACCAGGACCACCATCACGATCGGGACATGGAATGTACGGACCATGTTCGAAACAGGCAAGACTGCTCAAGTGGCCACAGAGATGAGGAACATAAACTGAGCGTCTTGGGCATCGGCGAAACAAGATGGATAGGAGCAGGACAGAGGAGACTGACCACAGAGAGCTGCTGCTGTTTTCGGGCCACGAGGAGGACAATGCGCCGCACACCCACGGAGTCGCCCTGATGCTGTCCAAGATTGCACAGAGAGCGCTGACTGGATGGCAGGCTCATGGTCCCCGGATCATCACAGCGTCCTTCAGAACTAAAAAAACGCCGCCTCAGCTAAACATTGTACAATGTTACGCTCCGACGAATGACAGTGAGGAGGATGACAAGGATGACTTCTACAATAGACTCCAAACAGTTCTCCAGAGTTTCCCTGGAAGAGACATCACTGTTGCCATGGGAGACTTCAACGCCAAGATTGGCAGCGACAACACAGGCTATGAGGAGATCATGGGGCGGCATGGGCTGGGTGACATGAATGACAATGGCGAGAGGTTTGCAGACCTGTGCGCCACAAATGAGCTCGTCATAGGAGGAAGCATCTTCCCGCACAAGAGAAATCCACAAAGCCACCTGGGTTTCTCCCGATCACACAACTGAAAATCAAATTGACCACATATGCATCTACAAGAAGTTTAGAAGATCACTCTTGATGTCCGCGTCCGTAGAGGAGCAGATGTCGCTTCAGATCACCATCTGCTCACAGGGCGCTTTAAACTGAAACTGAAGAAAAACTGGACGGGGGAAATCACCCATCGTCAGAGATTCAACACAGTCCTTCTAAAAGACCCAACAAATAAAGAGGAATTCAAAACTGAACTCTCAAACGCTATCAGATCCTGCAAGAGCTGCTTGAGGAAAGAAGTGGCAATTGATGAGAGATGGGGAGCAATGAAAGAGGCCTGGGTTACAATCTGCAAAGTTGTACTAGGCCATAAAAAACAAAATCAAAAGGAGTGGATCTCGGCAGAATCTTTAAAGAAAATAGAGAGAAAGCAGAAGAAGGGCGGCAGTCAACAACAGCCGGAAGAACAGGGAAAACCAGAGCTCAGCAACAGTATACAGGAGTTAACGAAGAGTAAAAGAAAGTGTGAAGGCAGACAAGAGGAAGTACATTGAGAATCTGGCAGTGGAGGCAGAAGAGGCAGCGAGACTTGGCAGCATGGAGAACTTGTATGACACCACGAAGAAGTTGTCAGGGAAGTTCAGCAAGTCAGAGAGGCCCGTGAAAGACAAGGAGGGAAAGGCAATACAAGGTGAGGATGGACAGAAACAGAGACGGAAAGAGCACTTTGAAGAACTACTAAACAGGCCAGTGCCAGAATATCCACCTAACATCCAGCCAGCTGAGAATGATCTTCCCATCAACTGCGGCGCACCTACCAGAGAAGAGATCAAAGAGGCGATAAAGAAGCTAAGGAACGGAAAGGCTGCAGGCCCAGACAGTATACCTGCAGAGGTTTTGAAGATGGATACAGAAACCACAGTAGAGATATTACACCCTCTTTTTGCAAGGATTTGGGGAAGAAGAACAGGTCCCAACAGAATGGAAAGAAGGTTACCTGATCAAACTGCCGAAGAAAGGTGACCTCAGCATGCATGCACAACTACAGAGGCATCACATTGCTGTCAGTCCCAGAAAGGTATTCAACAGAATCCTATTGGAAAGGATGAAGAACCAGGTAGACGCACATCTCAGAGATCAGCAAGCGGGCTTCCGCAAAGACAGATCCTGCACCGACCAGATTGCCACACTCCGCATCATCCTGGAGCAGTCGTCGGAGTGGAATTCACCACTGTATATCACTTTCATCGATTACGAGAAGGCTTTCGACAGTGTCGACAGAGCATCTATTTGGAAGCTGCTGCAACATTATGGCGTACCACAGAAGTTCATCAACATCATCCGAAATTCTTATGAGGGGATGACCTACAGAGCTGTACATGGAGGTCAACTTACAGATGCTTTTGAAGTGAAAACAGGGGTGAGGCAAGGGTGCCTTCTCTCCCCATTCCTGTTCCTTCTCGCTATAGACTGGAT
>JADBJO010000085.1:722104-739604 GCA_016801955.1 Conus betulinus | reverse complement strand
AGCTGACATCCACTTCGTTTGTTCCTGAAGTTTTCTTCCTCTGGTAATGAGTTTTTGAAAATCAGTTTCTGTTGCCTCCTAGAAGATAGATGCCATCAGAGGAGCACATTACAGACATGCGCGCCGCCCTCTAATCGATATGGTAATGCTGACTTCTCGACAACTACCCATTGATAAAAGGAACATTGACAAAAGACCAACTGTGTCTCCATTCATAGTGTGCCCATTTGCTGACTTAGAACCAGTCAACAGCATGAGCAGACAGTGACACCGTGGGTGCTGTCAGGCTGTATTTCCACCAACATCAGTCCCTATCCTCTGATGACAATGCCAAGCAAAAATTCATCCACTACCAGACAAAAACCTCTTTTGGCAGTGACTCAAAAGACACTGTGGGTGTGCCTCATGTAGGATTTAGACAAAAGAAACCAAGCCATGGAAATGAGATGGTATGGTAAGATACTAAACATCGGGTATACTGATCATATCACCAATGAACAAGTGCGCCAAACACCAGGCAGCACATCGGACCATATCAAGATCTGCTGACATCAGTCAAGGAAAGAAAAAAAACTGGTATGGCCTCGTAACAAGATCAAGGACCTTGTCAACACAGTCTTCCAGGGCATTGTCAAGGGAGGGGCGTGGAGAAGAAAAAAAAAAGAGAAAATCGATGGTTTGAATACATTGCAGAATGGACAGAGAAACCATTTAAAGAGACCCTGGCCGTGGCACCCAACCGAGAGAGCTGGAGGAACGTGGTTCTACTGTGCGGCACCGCAGTGACTCTTCACAGAAGAAGGAGGGGGAGAGTAAAAAGGGAGAAGGAGAAGAAGAAGAAGCGTGCCTGGTGCAAGCAAAATGTGCACTGTGATGACTTTCTGTCCAAAATCCATCCCAGAGGACATCTTCCAGGGTGGACATGCAGACATGATGTGAAAAAGAGATCAATGGACAATGTGAAAGATTAGTGAAATGGTAACCACCTTTATCTTGTTGCTCATAAACGATAGGGGACAAGCAGTTGCATAGACACTGTCGACCTGCGTGCTGTCCAGGTGTAGGTATAGCTGATAGATTCCAGTTGTGCTGTCTCCCCCCCCCCCCCCTCCCCCCCCCACCCCACCCCTCCCGACCCCATCACCCTATACCTGACAATGATATTTGTAGGAATACGTAAAACTACATGGGCAGCCAATGCAAAAACTATATGACATGATAATCCATTTAAGTGTATGTGTGTGTGTGTGTGTGTGTGTGTGTGTGTGTGTGTGTGTGTGTGTGTGTGTGTGTTGTGTGTGTGTGTGATATTAAAGAGCCCAGTCAATATTGATCATGGTCTTGTTCTCAGCATGTGACCATATGAATGCGTGCACATGTGTGTGTGTGTGTGTGTGTGTGTGTGTGTGTGTGTGTGTGTGTGTGTGTGTGTGTGTACCTCCTGTCTCTGTCCGTCTGTATGTTGCTGACGGTGCCACTGCAAGTGTGTGTTTGCATACATCCACTCCTTCCCACATTCTACTCTATACACGCAAGCGCACCCACGTGCACACACGCACACGCAAGCGCGCAGTGAGAAATATTTCGAATGACAGAATAAAAGGAACCATATGCAGAACAACTACAAAACGTCTAATGCATACAAAAAAAAGTAAATTCCATGACAGTGGCAAAGACTAAGAACACACCCATTTCCTTGCCTCCAGACTCTCTCTCTCTCTCTCTCTCTCTCTCTCTCTCTCTCTCTCTAAATAGAGTGGCCTCCCATGTTCGACATCCGGCAAGACGTGTTTCAGCCGCTCCGGTAAATTTCTACTGGTATCAATTGTAAGTTGTTCAGCATGCCTGTTGAAGGTCTCCCATCCACTGTAGAAGCCACTCTCAATGCTGCACTGGAAGAAATGATATTGTCATCATTTAAAATAGAGGGCAGAGGAAAACAGTCGTCGTTCTGCGGTTCACTTCAAGTACCGAACAGCCCCCTGCTACGCAAACTCAGGGCCACAGCATGGCGTATCGCCGCAAGTGCCCGTCGCAGCTGAACAGGGGATAGGCACAGAGCAGAGACCTATATAAGCAATCAAAAGTAAAAGACGAGTGAAAGTCTATGTTCTCCATCCGGCTTATTTTTGCCGACACCTCCTAGAGTATTTTACCACGTTGACAGAACCAGCGACAGTCGTGTTACATGTGATGAGATTTTCAAGTGTGACCACCATCTCCCTCCGTCTGTAATTCAGCCTGTAGAAGAAACACAGCACAGTGACAAGCAAACAGAGATCAACTTGGAGCAGTGTGACAAAGAATCAGTGACAGTTTCGCACGATGAAGTGTCGGTCTTGGATTTTGGATTTTTCCCGGTGGAAAGCCCCGGCCATTCCATTCCAATCCCTGAGCCTAGAAAGGACCTTACCAACCCTTCGAACTTTCGTCCAATAGCTCTTACCAGCTGCCTCTGTAAGCTCATGGAAAAGATGGTCAACTCCCGTCTGATGTGGAAGCTGGAAACCGATGGCCTTTTAGCCAGTGAACAGTGCGGGTTCCTGAAGTACCACTCGACAGTTGACGTTTAATCCATCTGGAAACCACCATCTGCAACGCCTTCATCAATGAACAGCATGTGGTCGCTATCTTTTTTATCTTGAAAATGTCACCACCTGGAAATCAGGAATCCTTATGAATCTGCACAGACTTGGTTTTCGTGGTCATCTGCATCTGTTTATCCAAAAAACTTTCTGGCTGATAAGCAGTTTCAGGTGCGTGTTGGCACCACGCTGTCTGATATCCATGGGCAGGAGTTGGGTGTACCTCAAGGGAGCATCCTTTCTCCTGCCCTTTTCAGCATCAAAATCGATGACATCGTGAAATCGGTAAACCAGGGTTCTAAATCCTCTCTGTTCGTTGATCACTCCCGCTGCACGCAGTTGGAGCTTCTTACGCCAGCGTACAGCGTCGACTTCAACTTTGTGTCAACAAGAACCAACAGTGGGCCGAGGAAAACGGGTTTACCTTCTCAAGTACCAAAACTCAGTCAACCCATTTCCACAATTTTCGTCAATTATTTGCTGATCCTGAAATTCGTCTGGACAACCCACCATTCCAGCTGTAAAAAGAATCCAAATTTCTGGGTTTTTTTTTTTTTTTTTTAATCAAAACCTGAACTTTGAAAGTTATATCCAACGCTTAAAATCTGCATGTCAGAAGGCGCCGAACATTCTGCGAGTTGTGGCGTACTGACAGGAAAACTCTCCTCCATCTTTACAGGGCTCTGATCCGCTCCAAACTGGACTATGGATGTGTAGTGTACGGCTCTGCCAGACCGTCCTACCTGAAAAGTCCTAGACCCTATCCACCATCAAGGGCTTCGATTGTGTCTGGGTGCGTTCCGCACCACTCCTGTTTATAGCTTGTATGCCGAGGCAGAACCATTCCTCTCAAATCGCCGACTAAAGCTTGCCTTGAACAACTGTCCTAGTCTCTTGTTTGAACCTCAAAACACTGCATATGACTGTGTTTTCGACCCCAAATTCCAAAAGAAAATTTGATGACCATCTCAGTTCCATTCCATCCTTGGGGATTCGTATTCTTCCCCATCTGAACAAAGCAGTTAATGATTTCTCCAAGTTTCCTGACGACCCTCCATGGACTTTCTTCACACCAGAGATCCGGGTTGATTTAGCCTCATACCGGAAAGATTCCACTAGTTCTTTGGCATATAAGTCCCTTTTTGCTGAACTTTGTTCCAAGTTTCCATCCTTCAAAAGAATTTTCACTGACGGTTCCAAATCTGAGGAGGGAGTTGCCTCTGCTGTGTTTGTGCAGTAGACCCCCCCCCGTCAGAGATGTACCGTACACAATCCCACCGACAGCTCCATCTACACTGCTGCTGATCTGACAGCCTTGGTCCTGGCACTTCAGATGATCTCCAAATCGAAAAAAAAAAAAAAAGATTTCCTAATTTTGTCAGACTCCCCCTTTCTGCTTTGGAGGCCATTGCCGACCGTAATCTTAGAACCCTCATCAACTGAAACTTTTTTTCAACTGTGTACGTCCCTAAAATCAAACAGACACACAACGTACTTTTTGCTTGGGTTCCCAGCCATGTGGGCATTCGAGGCAATGAGATGGTTGACCAGCTTGCCAAGAATGCCACAAGGAAAAAGTTGATCAGGTTTTCTGTTCCTCACACTGATCTGAAACCAGAACACAGGCCCATGTCAAAGACCTCTGGCAAGAGAAATGGACCTTGCAGACTGTCAGGTCCGAGCCTGCCTGTTCTACTGCTGCGTTACCATGGGTCACGCTGTCACGATCTACGAGCAATCTGTTTACGCTCTGTTATCAGCAGCGGTGTGTCTGTGTTAGTGACAGTTTTGGGAGTGTATCGCGCTCTGGGGTTAATTTACTATAAGCTGAGGTTATTTTCAAGCCGATAGAGAGTTAGGAGGTTTAGATAGACTAGTTTGTGTTTTTGTGTCCTACTCTACGCCTTTAGTCTATTTTCAGGCTAGTTGAACTGGGTCAGCCGGGTTTGCTTACACTGGCTGTATTTGTGCATGCCTAGTGGTGTGTGGGTTTGTGTAGTGTCTGGATGATTGTGAGTGAGGGTTGCGTGTGTGTGGTGTTTGTGTGTGATGCGCGCGTATGCGTGTGTAGGTTCAGTTGACAAGGATGGTCACTCAGGTTCTCTCAACAGGTGGCATGATCGGAGCGCTTCTGAGTAGAAATCAGCGTTGCAGTAGTAGTAGTCGTAGGGACGTAATTTTATACATAGGCCGTTAAGCCTTTCAATGTCCCCTCATGTTATTTTGCTTTTATAACGGGGTTGAAATGCATGCAATATAAATTTTCCTACTTATTCGTCAAAGCTTGTAAACTGTACTTTAAATTCAAGTCTTCGTCCAGCAAATTCTTAAAAACATTAGTATTATTAGCAAATTTAAGTGCAATTGGCAAATTGTTCCAGTTAGCAATAACTCTGTTACTGAACGTGAATCTCCCATATTAGTATGTATGAAACTGCTTAACAAATATCTTGCCTTCCGAATTTCTTGTTCTATCTCTGTTTTACAGCTTCAAAAAAATAGTCGAACTGTATGTCCGTTTGCTGGTGAAATATTTTGAACACTTCAATCAAATCCCCTCTAATACGTCTACCTTTTAAAAGAGTGCAAATTTAAGTATTTTATCTATGTGTATAAGACATGTTTGTACATTCTTGCAAGATTTTAGTAGCTCTTCTCTGTACTCTTTTGATTGCTATTGATAGTTTTTTCAAGTGTGGGTACCAGATTATATTGCCATATTCAAGATGCGGTCTAACCATAGTTTTATATAATTTTAAAAACGTTTCTTTGTTTAGGTAAATAGAAGTTCTTTTTATTCATCCAATCATTTGGTTTGCTTTATTTATACACTTTTGAATGTGAGTATCAAAAAGTAAATCTTTATCAAAGATTACACCAGATCTTTTTCTTCCTCACATTTCTGAACCAGCCTATTTCCACCATCCATTTTCATGTTGTATTCATGTTCTGGATTGTTTTTGCCAACATGCAAAACTTTACATTTTTCAACATTAAAATATAGATTCCACTTGTCTGACCAAACAACTTCTTCTTCTCTACTGCAGCTGAAGTAATCGCTCTATATCTGTAACTGAAATTCCATTAGATTTACTACATTCAATGAAATCAGGTATGTTGTTTGTATCTTCAGTATTAAAGACACTTGCGAAAAACTCATTCTAAAAACTTCAGCTTTCTCAATATCTGACTCGGCCAATCCTCCTTTACCATCATTTAGAGTATTAACCCCAGTGTTTACTTTTGTACGTTCTTGCACGTATTTCCAAAAAGATTTAGGATTTTTTAATATTATTCTGCTATTTCATGATCTTAAGCTTTTCTTGTTGATTTCATTTCATTTTTGCTCTTATTTCGTATTTCTGCATATTTACTGTAATCTTTCCCATCTTTGGTCAAAAAATACCTTTGAAAAAGTCCATATTTTTCTTTATCTTTTTGAGTACTTTGTCATTCATCCAAAGTGGTTTACGCATTTTATTTTGGCTACATTTAGTCTTTAGAATACATTCGTCCATACATTTTACAACTTCACATTTTAAAACATTCCACATTTCCTCTACATCCTGATCATTTGTAGGCAAGGAGTTGACACGAAAGCATTTTCCTCATTTTATTATAGTCTCCTTTCTGTAAATTGAATTTGTACTTAGGGTTTTCTTTAGTCTTCTCTTTGGGAACATACAGTTCAAATGTTAAGGTCAAGTGGTCACTTTTACCCAAAGGGTCACTATATTCGATATCAGAGATCAAGGATTTTTCATTAACTAAAACTAAATCATCAATTGTTGGCTTCTGTCCTTACCGAACACGAGCTGGGCAAGTCATTTTCTGTATTAAAAAGGCATCTCTAAAAGTTTTCAGTAACATCATTACTTTTATCACCATTCCAAGTTCCATCCCATTTTACATCAGGAAAATCAAAGTCACCAAATATACATATCTCCTCAGAGAGTGCAACCCTGTTGTGGTTGAGGGGGGCTTGCGTGTCTCTATGACCATGAGAGCTATGCTGGCGGGAGATTCATCTCCTGGTAGGCCACCCAAGCCAGACAGGTCAAAGGGTAGAGACCAGACGAATAGCACTCACTGGCCCTCCAGGTTGGAGGGGAGGGGGGGGGGGGGGGGTTGAATTGGGCTAACAACTCGATCCTGTAAAAACTAGCCTGTTACAGAAACCCCAACGACAATATCAGAAAAACAACATGGTAAAGGAAGAACCCTCTCTGGTAGAGCCCATGACGCGAGCTGGTGAAAGCCTTCAGGAAGCCAGTGCGCCGACTATTCTTCTGACGACCAAAACCAAGACCAGGATCGGGACCTGGAACATCAGAACCCTGCACGAGACCGAAAAAAGTGCTCAAGTGAGTAGAGAGATGCATAGATACAATCTGAAGATACTTGGCCTGTGCGAGACAAAATGGACAGGAACAGGACAGACAAGACTTACGAGTGGAGACACCATCATCTACTCTGGACAGGAAGAAGGCCAGCCACACATGCACGGAGTAGCACTGATGTTGACACCCGAGGCAACACGAGCACTGCTGTCCTGGGAATCCGTGTCACCAAGGATCCTCACTGCAAGGTTCAACTCAAAGGGCAGGAAAGTCACAATCCTACAGTGCTACGCTCCTATAAACACAGCAGATATAGAGGTCAAAGAAAAATTCTATGAGCAAATCCAAGCAACCCTGACAAAACACCAAGGAGAGACTTGAAGATCCTCATGGAAGACCTGAATGGAAAAGAGGGATCAGACAACACAGACAGAGAACTCATCATGAGTAGACACGGTGTTGGAGAGCAATGAAAATGGCGACCTCTTCACAGAGTTCTGTACTTTCAACGACCTGGTGATTGGAGGCACTCTATTCCCCCCATAAGACCATTCACAAGACCACATGGATTTCCCCAGACGGCAAGACCGAGAACCAGATTGACCACATTACCATCGGCAGAAAGTGGAGGCGGAGCCTGCATGACGTCAGGGCGAGGCGTGGAGCGGACGCAGCATCAGATCACCATCTGGTTGTGGCAGTACTCAAGACCAAACTGAAAGCCTACACTGACAAGGCAGGAAGACCATCGTACAAGTTTAATGTACACAGCCTAAAAGAGAAAGAAAAAGCAGAAGAATTCAAGGTAGAGCTTAGGGACAAGTTCAGTGCGCTTTCCCTACTGCCAGAGGTAACAGTAGAAGAGCAATGCACAGTCTGCGAGAGGTCTGGAAGACAACATGCAAAACAGTCCTAGGGAAGGGAAGAAGACAAGGAAACATAAAGAATGGTTAACAACGAGACATGGACACTGATCGCAGACAGAAAACATCTGAAAGACAAGATTATTCTTGTCAATAATCCTAGAGAGAGCTTGAAGTCCGCCCTTGACCAGACTTTTCGGGAAAAACAGGCAGGCTTCCGCCAAGATAGATCGCGTACGGACCATATTGCGACACTGCGGATCATCATCGAGCAGTACCTAGAGTGGCAGACCCCCCTGTACACAGTTTTCATCGACTTTCAGAAGGCCTTTGACAGTGTCGACAGAGACGTCATCTGGAAACTGATGTACCACTACGGCTTTCCACCAAAGTTCGTCACCATCATCCAACAACTATACAAAGATGCCACCTGCCAAGTCATCCACGATGGGAAGCTGACGGAACCCTTCTCTGTACAAACCGGCGTCCGTCAGGGTTGTTTACTTTCACCGACAATCTTCCTGATGGTGATTGACTGGGTCATGAGACAGTCTACAGCAGGCCGGAGGACAGGTATCCAGTGGTCCTTCACGAAGCAGCTGGAGGACCTTGACTTCGCGGACGACATCAGCCTCCTCTTCCACAAGCAGCAAGATGCACAAGAGAGGCTATGTCGTGGTGCAGAAGAAGCTGAGAAGACGGCTCCAAACCAACATCGGGAAGACAGAGGTCATGAGTGTGAACAACAAACAGCAAGATCCAGAGCGACTTCACCAAGAAGACATCAAGGAAGTTGACAAGTTTGTTTACCTGGGCAGTATAGTCAGTAAAAATGGGCGGGGGTGGGAGGGGAGGGGGGGGGGGGGGACGACGAACGCATCAAATGCCGAATTAACAAAGCAAGACACGCCTTCAACACCCTGCGCCAGATCTGGAGGTCAACAGCCCTCTGACTCTGCAATAAGATTCGGATTTTCAACACAAACGTGAAGTCTGTTCTTCTATATGGTTCAGAAACATGGCGGGTAACTAAGACCATCACAACAAGCTACAGACGTTCATCAATAGATGTCTCAGAAACGTCCTCAACATCAGGTGGCCGGAAATCATCTCCAATGGACAGGACGAGACAAGTCCTAATTGAAATTGAGATCAAGAAACGGAAATGGGGATGGATTGGCCACACGCTACGGAAGCATGTATCCAACGTAACCAGGCAGGCTCTGGATTGGAATCTACAAGGAAAGCGGAAAGTGGGTCGACCAAAACGGACTTGGCGCAGGAGTGTCGACGCTGAGGTGAAGGCTACCGGAATGACGTTGGCCTAGCTAAGGAGGACCTGCCAAAATCGCGTTCGTTGGAGGAGTGTCGTCGCGGCCCAGTGTTCCTCAAGGAATCAAGAGGCATAAGTAAGTGAAGTGAAATATACATATTTCATTATATTTGCTCATTTTTTTTTTTGCTTTTAGCAAGTTAAATAGCTCATTATTGTTTGTTTGATTTGATCTGTTCTTTTCTTTTTTTTTTTTTTTTTTTTTTTTTTTTTTGTGTCATTGTTTATGTAAATCTTGTTTTCTCCTTCCTTGACATGCTTGTTTAATCCTTAGACATTTTTTAATTATTTTCTTTTTGTCTTCCTCAGTTCTGACTTCCATTCTCAGGAGTCTTGGTTTAGCATTTCTGCCTACCTGGATTCTGCCTAACCTGACTGGGTATTGATCTCATTTCTCTGAACATCAGTGATTTTGCTAACCAATTCTCTGACTGTTTTTCCTGGTCTTCATTCTTCCTTTCTTCTGGAGACTCTGCTGAGAGCTCAGTGTTGAGCCTCCTCTTTTCCCTCTCCTCACTTTCTTCCATGTAGTCTTTGACCTTTCTTCGTACCACCTCCTCTATTTTGCTTTCAACTTCTTTCAGACTTTCTTTTTCTGTGTACCCCCAAATCTGTCAAGTCTATCATGAACAAAGGTCAACACTTTCAAAATACTGTCCATTTTTGCCTCAAGTCTTGTTTTGTGCCCTTTCCCTCCATTTTCATCCAATCTACAGTCCTCACAAAACCATTGAATGAAAGTTACCCCCCCATGTTTCAGACAGTTATACTGCGCTCCTGTCAACTCAGTGCATGTCCTGTGGCACCATTCTTTGCACCCATGGAACTCAATCACTTCATCATTACCTTCTTCTATTGCATTCTTGCATTTTAAGCAAATCCACGGACTCCTCTGATCAACCCGATTAGATTTTGAATTGCCACCCTGGTCCTGCCCCACCCCCCACCCCCCCCCCCCACCCCCTTTTTCCGCTAGTAGAAGACGTTTTCCTAGATGTTTTCATTGCAAAATCATGAATGGGGATAAAAAGTACTCACCTTTTTGTAAGTATTTCCAGTGTAAAGAACAACAAAGAAGATGTGCTGATTAGTGAAAAAAAAAAAAAATATAAACGTGCAGGAGAAAATGAGTTATTTGATTAATTTCTGTCAGACTGTGGGTCAGTCGCTGAGTTGAACTCGGAACTCGTCACACACAGGAATCTGCTCGAATGAGACACAGTAGCATCTACTGCCTCACCATAGAACACATCCTCCGGGGATTTATCACAATAAAAATGTCTACAGTTAATTTTGCTTTAAAAGGCTGCTGTAGCACCGAAAATTCTCATAAATAGATCGAAATTTTGAGAGAAAATCTAATTACAGCCACCATCTTTGACGCATGCGCAACCCCCTTTCACTGAGTTCACTTTTCATCTTGGCTGGCAAGACTACAGGAGGTGTAGTTCTTGGCCAGAGAGTTTTCTTGTGGGTGATTTGTTCACCAAGAGGTGTAGACTAGTGTCTTGTGGTGCATTGCCTAACTAGTCCGAAGTAATCCGCGTGTCCACGTACTGCTGAGTTAGTCAGGGAAAGGACCCTGCAATACCAGTGGCTGTACTGTTTAGCGTCAGTGTGGTAGTGAATCGTGTGGTAGCTGTCATGTAAACTTCTACTGGTGTCTCTGCTGGTGTGAGAGCTGCTGACAGTACCTGGTTGCTGTGCGTCTCTTGCCTGCTCGCTGCAGAGTATAGCTGTTGCCAGCTTGCGGCGTAGCTTCAGGCTCGTTGTTGTCTTTGAGTGGTAGGTGTGGGTTTTTTTCGTTCATCCGGTGCGAGTAGTATGGATGTTTCGTGCGTGTGGTGTGGATGGTTCGTATATGTGGTATGGATGTTTTTCGCTGAGTGGAGTATAGGTGTTTGTTTGGATGAATTGTCGTCCTCGTGGGTGTTTTGTGATTCGGGATAAGGGTATGGACTGTTCGTATCCGGTTCAGGACAGGGCAGTTGGATATAGTATGCAGGAATGTCTAGGGCATTAGGGTTTTGATCCAGGAATGATGATTGTCGTATGATTGCGATGTGATGGCTGCATTATTGTTGACATCATGTGTCGGACGGATTATTGTTGACATCATGTGTCGGACGGATTATTGTTGACATTATGTGTCAGACGGATTGTTGTTGACACTGTGAGTGGGCAGAGTGTGATGTTGTTGGACTGTCTGTGAGTGTGTGGATGTTGGGTGTCTGTGGGTGTTAACCGGACAATCCCTTGCTGAAGTTAATTGCCACTAGTGGGGGTTAGACAGGTGGGGGTGTCAGAAGGAAATCTTCCTCTAACGGGGTCATAGCAGGCATAGACTAGAGGTGGTGTACAGGGCTGTTCTGCTTCGGTATTGGCGGTAAGCTGGATGTTTGGGACTCTTAGTGATTGCCTTGCGCTGTTTTAGTTATCGCCGGGTTCGGTTGGGCTCGCAGCGTTCGTGATGCAGAGGTGTTGGTTAATTTTGTGATTATTTTGTAAAGTATATGATCTCTGGAATATGTGCGGATGCCATGTTGTCTGCATCCAAAACCGGTTTGGACATGTAGTTATTTTCCTTTTCGGGCGTCGATCACTGATGCGGAGTAAATTTTGAAACTGCTTGATGAGAATTTATGCATTGAGCTCTTTTTGATTCTGGTCACGCGTTCGAGAGTATTGAGAAATGTATCACATAATAGGGATGAGTTTTGTGACTTTTGGTGGTATTTTCTATTATTTTCTATGGGTTTGGATTGGGTACATTTTGGTTGTATTGATGGTATGGAATGTATCTGGGTTCGACTATTCGGGTCAGGTTATTGCTCATTGTTGGTGCTGATCTTGGTACGCGTGAACCCATAGTGTGAATCGCGTGGATTGAGCCCCGTCTGCTATGAGCGGTTCATGTTTGTGTGGGGGTGGACTCGTGACCTGGTCTGACTATTGACTAAGTGTTTAGTTAGATTGTGGTGATAGTATGGGAACTGGACTCTAAGGATTTGTGCTCTTTCTCTCTGATTGACTTGTAAAGATCCCCCTGTTGGACGGTCTTGGCCTGGTTGGGACAGTATCCTGCGTTGGGGCTGCCTGACGTCTCTCAGCAGAGACCCCTATCGTCTCCAGCGAGGAGCCTGCTGTATCACGTTTCATCCCCTGGTCAGACAGCTTACCAGGGTCAACCGTCTAGTGTAGACTCTTGACGTCGTGAATGTGGGGGATTGTAGCCTCAACTGTATGGCTATCAGATGGGAATCTACGGGGAGGGCACCAGTGTTACGGGGAAGGGCGTCGAGGACGCTGTGGAGTGTTACCAGCGGTCTAGTGTGGCACAAAGCATCACACGGCCGATCGTGAGGGTCCAGCGTGCGGCCCATTTGTCAGCTGTGTGGTTATGGGAAAACGCACTCCTATCTGGTGTGTCTGTTCTGATGGACGCGCGCGCGCGCATGTGCGTTTGTGCACACTGAACGATTGAGAATAACAGCACGAGTGGGACACAATTGTGATCATGTCTGGGAGTCTTGGACGGCGATACGTGAGAGTCGTGGAGCAAAACTGTGTACTGTTTAATGTGTTGTCGTGATCAATAACTCGGGTAGTATAATTTGGTTAGTGTGATTGTTGGCCTAGTGTATTATCCATGTCGTTGGAATCCGTTGCGGTTTCCTTCTGTGGTTAGCTTTGGCTCTGTGTTACATGCATTATGTTATGCTATGTGTCATGTGCCCTATGACCCATGTGGTGTGAGTGTCTCCAGGTACTGCCGGCTGCAGTGGACGGAGCTTGTGGCGGAGGCGTGAATGCGATGTGATTGAGCGTATGCGAGCGAGAGTGTTAGTTGTGGCGTGCATTGTTGGTGTGGGAAGGATTGATCGGAGTTAAAAGGTTGTCGTGCTCGTAATGTCGGTGGAAATGTTCGTGTTATCACAGTCAATAAATGTTGTGTGAATGTTAATCTGTGTTCAGTAGTCCTGGGTCTGTTGGGAAGTAACTAGATTAGTCTGTAAACTCTGTCTATCTATCTACAGCGTCAGTTCAGGTCTAAGCGAACCTGACACAGACGGATAACAAACTATTTAAAATCCGTCCAAACTGAAACGAGTTTTTACCATGTTCCACAGGCGGCCGTAAAGAAGAAACGGTGATGTTCCGCTTGCACACAGGCCACTCGATTATACCCATTCTTATCTTTTAAAAGGTGAAGAAGCTGCATGGTGTATTCCGTTGTCATGTTCCACTTACAGTGAAACATATTAATTTAGATTGTTGGGACTCGCGCGATGTCAGACATAAACACTTTACAGCAGAGTCCATGAAAACCTTATTCAGAGATGTCCCACCTGGCGTGATCTTTCAGTTTCTGAGAGAGATTAACATTTTTCATCTGATTTAAGATTTTATGGAAGAAAGATTCATAACGAAGTTTCTGGTGCGTTTTTAGAAGATGTATTTTAAAGAGATGTGTGGAAGGTTTTTGTGTGTGTGTGTGTGTGTGTGTGTGTGTGTGTGTGTGTGTGTGTGTGTGCTTTATTTAGATGACTTGTGAATTGATTTCAACGTGGTGACAGCCCTGATATGGCCCGTTGCGGTCGGCTGGGCTATAAGAAACATTACCTTACCTTAGCTGGTTTGTTCGGCGGTCGAGGACATTACTTCTCTGGGTCCTACCCGCACCTAGGGGTTATCTTTTCTTCCTCGATTTTTAATGTAATGTACTGTGGCTATTTGACAACTGTTTCTACAACTGTTATTCTATTCATGTATTGTTATCACATCATGAAAATATGTGTACTATGCTGATGTACTTGATGCATTGTTGTTGTATAAAAAAAATATTGACAACTTTAGCAGTGTAGTTTAAAAAAGTGAATAAGGGAATGTAATAGCCTCTCTCTCTCTCTCTCTCTCTCTCTCTCTCTCTCTCTCTCTCTCTCTCTCTCTCTCTCTCTCTCTCTCTCTCTTATTATGCCTACTGCTGTTACTGATGCATTGTTGCTAGTTAATTAAAAACCATACTTGTTAGTTGTGTACCAATGTTAGAAAAAAATAATCTTAAATAAATGTTAGCGAACCGAAAAACCGTGTGTGTGTGTGTGTGTGTGTGTGTGCGTGCGTGTGTGTGTGTGTGTGTGTGTGTGTGTGTGTGTGTGTGTGTGTGTGTGTGTGTGTGTGTGTGTGTTGGCGGTTCGCTAACATCTGGAAAAAAAAAAACAAAAAAAAACGTGGACAAACGAATCTTTTGATTCGTTTGTCGATTTTTTTTTTTTTTTCGGTTCGATAACATTTTTAAGATTTGTTTAGATTTCCGCTTGCTGTCGTCTCACTTTGCAAGTAGAAAAATTATTACAAAAGCATCTCTTTCTCTCACCCCCCCCCCCCCCCCTCTCCATCTCTCTCTCTCTCTCTCTCTCTCTCTCTCTCTCTCTCTCTCTCTCTCTCTCTCTCTCTCTCTCTCTCTCTCTCTCTCGGGGGACGTGACGCGTGTATCACCGTGTGAAGCTGCGCATTTAGTCTCTGTCAATGAGCCCCCATTTACACGATTCAAAATTGAGTTACACACCAAGACTGTGCAGGAGGTTTTGTAATCGACCATAGTTCTGCTGAAACTGATTTTAGGGCCTATTGTGGTCGATTCTTCGCGATAAACCAGGCCTTCATGTTGAAACGGGCAAGAGACAAGAAGAATTTATGTGTCGCCATGTTCAAACTGAAAAGAAGTGACGGTGTAGCACTAGGTTTGCTCCTCTCGTACCTCTTCTGGATGAGTCTTCTGCTCCGCTGTGGCAATGTGAAGAGTAACCCTGGGCCTTACTCCTCGCAGAGCAAGGAAAGCCTAAAGCAGACACGGCTGAAATCAGGCGGTTCCAGAGCCAGTATGGCGCGAGCAGACAACACTTCAGGCAAGTTCCCTGCGAAACAGTAAATGAGCCCACTCTGTCGGATGTTGTGGGCATGATCCAGGACATGGGTTCGCGGATAGACACTCGCTTTGCGAAGGTGACGGAAGATCTTAATGTCCTACGGGAGGAGTACAGGGTTATGCAAGAGGAGCTGAAGGCACTACAAGGTGAAGTCACGGATCTGCGTCAGCAAAACGACGACTCGCCAGTTATTGCCTGGAGTGTCTCCTATTAACAGAAGACGTCTGTGCTGAAAGCTAAGGGCAAACTACGAGGTACAAAGATTTTCGTTGGGGAGGACTTCTCTCTGCTTAAGTAAGAGAGATAAGGAGACGGTTAACACCGCATCTAAAGAAAGCAAGGGAAGAGGGTAAGAGAGCCTCCGTGGTGTTTACCATCCTTATGCCTGATGGGAAGAAGTTCACTGTGGACTGTGCTGACAAACTGGTTGAACTGAGATAGGGTGACGGCCAGCCCACAATTCGTCTTGGTAATTTTACTACTTCTGTAATTCTTGGAACAAACTTTAGAACGACACCGGTTTTGTTGCTACAGTGCGGTGTTGTTGACACACTGTCGGCACGAGCTCTTCATGAGACAGGTGACACCACGGTGTGTTCTGACCTTCGGTCAGCCGTTACCTAGGTCGAAAATGTAAATATTATTTCAAGTGTTACTGAATTTGTGTTACAAAACCCGTCTAACTTGTTTTCCGAGAATGTATCACCTGATCGTGTTGATAGGAATGTGTCAAATTCTCCTTCTCTTTTAAATAAATCAAAGGACTTCTCTTCTCTTCACTGGAATGTGAATGGTTTATTCTCTATTTAAAGTATTTGACAAAGATTTTACTTTATTTGTTAGTTCTTTTCATTTCATATGCCTAGCTGAAACATTTATGGAAGATTTTCAATCCTCTGTTTTTGTCGGCTATGAAAAAGTGTGTAAATCCGCCGTAAAACACGACTCGTGGAAGGTGATCTGTGGGCTTACTGTGTCTTGTTAAAAAAGAATTTTATTCATTCATAAATTCTATGGAAATTAACTCAGACATATTTTTTGCGGTTTTGTTATTGATAAATCTATTTTGGGTACAAACAAAAAGGTCCTGTACTTGTGTGCATATGTACCGCCAGAAGGATCACCATACTACTGTTTCACTGATTTTGACAATGGTATTGCTTTACGTGAAGACTTTATATGTGATTGCTTGCGTTCTATTGGTGATGTTTATATACTACAAAGTGGTGATATGAATGGCCGTACTTCGAACATTTCTGAAGATTTGGAAGAAACTGTTTTTCCTTTTGCAAACCAACATCTGAGGAGTCCATTACATGTAGGCAGAAATTCAGAAGATAATGGGTTAAATAGTTATGGCACGATGTTACTAATTATGTGCACTTCTTTGGATTTGTGCGTTTTTTAATGGTTTGTGTCAGGGCGACTTCAAAGGTTGCTATGCATACATTTCTGAGAGTGGCAGCAGCGTGAATGATTATTTAAGAATGTCGTGTAATATATTTGCAACACTTCTTAATGATTGTAAATTATGTGTCGGTAAAGGTGTTGATTCGGACCACATGCCTTTGGTGCTGTGTACTAATTTACACAGCAAAACCCTGGACAATGTAAAAGTATAGAATGTTATCAGTTTGGTTGAAAAGTATGTTTGGAATGACACTTATGTTGATTTGTTTTATGATGTTATGGATTTGCCAGAATTTCAATAAAAGATACACATGAAAATAAGCCTCATCGAGGTTAATGTTAATGAAGCTTTACTTGCTTTTAACAATTGTTTAAAAGTCGCTGCGGAATGTATCAGGAAGAAGATTAAGGTAAATGAAAAAGAAGCTGCCGAAAATTGGTACTATAAGGAATATCTTTCAAGTAAAAGAAATGCACGTAAATTCTTTACTAAATACCGTCGATCTTTATCTGCGCCTGATCATGTTGAGTATTGTAATGCCAGGCACGATTATAAACATCTTTTGAACAAAAAACAGAAAGCATTTAACACAATTATGTTAGATAAATTAGTCGCCTCCATCAAGAGCCAAACGGAGTTTTGTGAGACAATATGAAAAAAAAAAATTCAGGAAAAAAGTATTCCTCCCCAAAATAATGTTAGTCTGGAAATTGGTTTCATCATTTTAAGAAATTGCCTGAAAGAAATTATGGTATTGATAACGATGAAGTGCAAGGAGATGGAAGTGATAACGACGATGATAATTACAGTAAGTTAAACCGTCCTATATTAAAAGAAATCTTTTTGGCTTTGAGTAAATTGAGAAATTGTAAAGCTGAGGGTCCAGATGAGATCAATGGTGAAATAATAAAAAAAATGCATGCAGATCCGATTTAGTGATGAACATTTTAAGAAAATTTTAATGCTTTATTTGACAAGGGTGTGTTTCTTGAAAAGTTCGGCCAAATCTGTTGTTCTCACATTATATAAAAAGGGTTA
>JADBJO010000085.1:702104-717104 GCA_016801955.1 Conus betulinus | reverse complement strand
ACGTTTCTTTCTCAGCTTCTCCCAAGGATTTCATCACCCCTCCACATCTACAAGATTAATTTGTCATCATCTGTCATGTAGTATATAACGTAGTGAAAGCTGTTGCCAGCAGCTTGGCTGCTGAGACTAACAGTCCAAATTACGTCGCCTGCTCAAACCCGCTGACAACGTTCTTCAAGTGAGGCGCGGCTGCACGCTTACAGCTAAAGTGAAATTGCGATCTATATCGCAAGGTTTAGGTTCCATACTGGTTGGTTTGTTCCTTAATACTGAACTGGGCGTTCACAACAGGCACCAGATAAATAGTCTTAAGCATGCAAGAGCGTTTTTTTTTTTTCAGGTCAGAACTTAGTTTATAAGGGACTTTATTTCTCGAAATATAAAGAGACTGAGACAGACAGAAAAGAGAAGATGCGAGGTAAGTAACATGTTTTCACTTTTTAAAGAATTATATCCATCGCAGTGCAGGTTCGAAAATACGCTACACATTGTCTTCTGTTCATTTATGCTCACTTTTATTTATTTAATTTCGTTGCAAAAGCTAAGAGCACCATACTTATCCTGTTGTCGAATTAAGGTCCTTCACCACATCACGTCGAGGTCGTCATAGTCAAAAATGATCTGCAACAAGACTGCACCAGTGACTTGCGCCGCCATATAGTTTCACCCTCAAACAACAAAGTGTTCTGCAGCCACAAGTGCATAGAACCATTATGAAGCTAACACAGGTGAAACGGAGAGTGGAGTTCAAAGCAGATCATGTCACGTATTGCCAGATGCTGTCATTACCGTGATCATATCATCTTCACCAGCTCTTACACTCATTGCCATGACTTCTACAGTAAGTTTAGTTACTTAAGGGCTTCATCGGTGGAACAGGATCTGATACTAGTTTTGTAAGGATTTCTTCATGCCTGTGTCCATGATGAGTTCGTGTCGAAGTCGTTGGAATCGACAATTTAATTGAAAACTGTCGTTGGTAGACATATTGGCAAACACAAAGCATGGTCATTCACGCAGACCCCGTCATTAAGCAACCGTAGTCGACAATAGAAGACTTAGAAAGTGGTGTCGTGCATGGTTGCATCAGATCAAAGACCACTGAATACCTAGGAAATACAGCAGCAGTGCAGTGTCTCCTCTGAGAAGCTGACTTATGACGACCTGAAATAGATCGCACCCATCCACCGATGAACAAATATCAACACGTGCACATTCACTGAAATGAAAAGGAGTTTGGAAGGTATGGGTGAGAAAATATGGAAAGTAAGGATGGAGGATTTAGAGGGTCAGTCAGGAAAAGCATATGACGAACTTAAAAAACGTGTTTTAAGATGATGGGGAAAAAAAAGGCGGCATATGAGGGAGGGGTTTGAGGAAGGTAGCTTGAGTGACAGAAGAAGGGGGAGGGGAGGGAAGCAGTGTTCCTAGATTAAATGTATGCTATCATCTCATAACAAACAGTAACGTTGGGATCGCGTGACGACCACGTCGACCAGGACTATTGTTGAGAAACGAGCATTCATTTCCACATTCCACTGACGCTAGAAGAAAAGTAAAAGGGAGGGGGGGGGGGGGGGGGGGGGGCTGGAGGAAGGAGGCTGAACGGCCAGTAGTGCCTAACAGCACGATCCACTCATTAATGCCTGCCACCTAACTCCAGGGTTCATCGCTAATCTGCCGGCTTCTCAGTCACCGTCTTCGGCAAACCTCTACCCGTGGGAGACATGCAGCTGGAACCAAACCTCCACCTTCTGAGTGATACCACTCTGGACAGGCATACGAACTCTCTGTGGTCTGGTTTCAGGTCGGAGGAGAGACAGTGGGGAACGGGACGGGAGAGGGGAAGAGGGCTGATTACCCTAGAAACAAGAGAAACAAAGTCGGGGCTATGTCTGAAGGACTACGCACGTTTAAAGAACTGTGCATGAGTGCGTTATCCAACTTTATACAACCAAGAGAAAATGGGTAATTTGATGTTATAGTATATTGCATAACTTCATTGTCATCAAGTTTGTATGTATGAAATTCTGTGCAGAATATTCTTTCCCGGGGATAAATCGTAGCCCAGTACAGCGCCACTCTTTTGCTTCCGGCCTCATATGGTTCTGTTTATCTGTAGATCAACGCGAATTTTTACCCCGGACAACTCCATTCCTGTCCTGGGTTCTTTTACATGCACTCAGTACATGCAGCACACGGGAGCTCGATTCACCGTCTCGTTCCGAGAGACTAGAACGCAGACCACTGCCAACGATCTAGTGGAGAAGATGATGTTTAAAAGAAGGTCTGTAGTGAGACTCGAACCCACTGACTCGGGATTCCTTCGCTTCCTAAGCGAATGAGTTATCACTCGGCCACCCATATTCTTCTTAACCTCAATCAAAAAAATAAATAAATAAATAAAAAAAAAGGGCATGATACTCGAACTGGTAGATGAAGACAGAAGTGTTTATAAGCTGAAAGAAACTTCAGACGTTATGTGAATTACCGTGCCAGTCACAAGGAAGATTACGGAGTTCGGTGAATCACTTTGCCTGATTCAGATATTATTATGTTTTTAATAAAATGGGCAAATATGAAAATCAGGTAATTTCTTTCCATTTAAATTACACCTTATCTTCGATGCAAACCAGATAAATATAAATATTTGTTGAAAGTCTGTAGGTCAGAAAGGACACTCTTTCTCTATATGAAACATAATTATTTCCTATGCTCTATAAATAGTAAGGTCCCTCCGACTGATGCATGAAATGATCGGCATTCTCACACACATGATGTGATATCGCGACAAATTTTGTTCGAAATATCAGCGCTGACGGCAAGCGTGAAGAAAACGCGCATGGTCTTAGGGGAAAATGTGAATGGAGGCGGAAGCAATAGCGAGGAATGTTTTTAATTTCATTATGGTCAAACTCCACAATTACGAATATGCACCAAAACGCACTTACGAGTCATGTTTGTCCTTTTGAGCCATATCATTGTCTCAAGATATACCCAGTTCAAACTAAATATGCATTTCATCGAGAAGCCACAACCAGTTATTTCATTCATTTTAAAGTATTTTTACCAATGACTTCACTTACTATCTGCAATTACATGAACTACCCCATCTCTAACGCCAGATTTCTGGCTTTAAAACTTTGTAATCCAATCTTTGCGCCATCCAGGTTTGACTAAATAGTCCCATCTGTTATATTTTGAACAGTCTGATAGGAACTACCTAGCAGTTAAAAAAAAGAAAAAGTATCAACTTTCAGACACAAGAAAGATTCAATCCTATTTATAAATAAAGACGACGCTACACATGGCCTATGCTTGTTGATTTGATATATATGACCTTTTCAAGTCAGCAAACAAAACCCTGTCATTCTTCGTGCGCCAAGCTTGTGAACAAGCTGTTGAACAAAGATGAAGTGTACGGTTTGGAAAGGGTTTCAATACCACCTATACTTCAACTCCCTGCCCTCCTCTCTCCCAACCACTCTGCCTTCTTTTCACGTAAATGTTTCTTTTAAACTGTAAAAGTAGATTTTTTCAGATGGTGATCTTACGTGATTTTTAGAAATTACAGACAAAACTATTCTGCATGCATTCACAGTTGCGTAATTGTTGGGGTTTTTTTTTTCTGTCAAAGCGAACAAATTTACATTGTTTATCACTGGATCCAGAAAAATTAAGTAGAATAGACAGGGGAGAAGGAAGAGAAAAACTGTTTTCTCGATCTCTTTCTGGACGGAGGAAAGAGGGAAAGGGGTTCTCAGTCATGATCAGCGACCGCCGATCAGGGTGCACTGTCAGGGGGCTGGTACTCTGCCCGCTGACCATATGGGCACATGAATAAGCGCTTGTTGGGGAGCTGGGCCGCCTACCCCTTGTAGAACAAGCGGGGCTTGTCTGGACATAGTCGGGGGCCAGCCTTTGAGAGTTGGGGATCACAGAGGAGGTCGACCCTCCGAAGAGCTGGCGTGTTTGTGTTGGCGGTTTGGAGAGATCGTGTCAGCCCGACTGTCAAAGGGGCAGGCAATCCTAGACGCTCTTTGACCCTCCCTGGTCCGTGGGTTAGAGTTATCTCCCCTGTCCCGTGTTTCCGCCTTTCTCACCCCATGGGTCTTGGTGCCGTGGTCAAACGCAGTGGGGATCCCGGGTTGGGGGGGGGGGGGGGGGGGGGGAGTAGGGGGTCTGGAACAGTCATTGACTGTCCCTAATTAAGACTAGGGTAGAACTCCTCCCGTTTATCCTCCCCAGTTAACTCCATGTGGTCGGATGCCAGTGCCTTCCTTAAAATCTGACGGGGTGATTAGCCTGGTGGCTTCACTTAGAGCTACATACGAAATGTGTGCCTGTGTATGAGTAGGGGGGGGGGGGGGGGGGGCTGGATGTGTGGTTGGTTGAGACAGGGTATTGGACAGAGATGTGCTGGCCAATGGAGCTACTATGTATGAAGCTGAGGGGGTGTGTCCCCCGAGTGTGTGTGATATAGGACATGTTATAAGTTAGCGAGAGGGAAGACAACTGGCTCTCGTTCACCGCTCTCAAGCAACGTACAACACCAAGGAGAGGCCTGAGACTCAGGAGAAGGTGAACTCTGTGGACTGACGAGGAGACCACGAGAGCGAGACCCATAGGGCAGAATCGCAGCAGCTCTCTGAGACAGGGAACAGAGGTGTCTGTGACTGTGACGAGATCCGACGGGGGGAAAGGCCAACCCCCCAAATCTCGTGAAGGTTTGGGTCTGCCCTATTTGTAGTGTTTGTCTGGGACATGCAACCAGTAGGGATTTTGGAGACTGTCGCCAAGCGTTCCTAGATTCCCGTCGTCCGTGTGACTTCCGTGAATCTCCGGTGAAGGAACTTTGGGTGTCAGGTGTGAGAGAGGAGTCGGCGGCAGTGCCCTGAGATTCCTGTGCGTGACACACTCCCAGTCAGGTGTGACCCACGGCGAAGTGTCGGTGTGTCGGCAGTACATAGGAGACCCCCACAGGACGGTCCAGTGGGCGGAGTGACCAGAGACTTTGGGCAAAGTCTAATAGGCCCAGTGTACTGCCGAGGCTCCAGCGAGGGAGCCGAAGAGGGGGATCATCCCTGCGGACGTCCGGCGCCGACGACAACCTGAGAGGCTGAGTGGGGGGGGCGAAGTGCGGCCCCGACGGGAAACCGGCACCCGGCTGAGACTCCAGGGACCAACAAGTGGGCAGGGGTAGGCCAGCAGAAACTTGGAGGTCAACCCCTCGCCTTCATCCTCAGGTGTGAGGGTGTAAAGTCCGTGCCAGCAAGGACAACGCGACGACAGTAAGCGGCAAGAAGTGGGACGGCGCCCCCACAGACATTGAGAACTGTGTGAGCTTAGCCGAGTTCGAGTGTGTGTGTGTGTGTGTGTGTGTGTGTGTGTGGTGTGTGAGACCACCCCCCTCCCCCCCTCCGAAACCTAAGGTGAGGCAAATATTCTCTATGTCTTGCTATGATATTTGTTGATTTGTGTGTGGGGGGGGTTCATCCATTTCTTTTCGTATTTTGATTTTTTGGGGGGATAAGTGGTAGGACTTACTATATACTTTCGGAGCTGGTGGGAAGAACCAAGGTGGGGGGCTCGGAGCTAATTATCAATTGATTGAAGAATAAGTTTTTTTTCTTGATGAATAAATGTTGTTAATTGATCCCATAAAGTGTTTCATTAAATTGTAGAAATTGTTCCTTGGTTTTCCCGCATGTTTATGGGTGGAGGGCGTGCGTTACGAGGAGCGCGAGTGATGCTTATAGAATATTAATATAATCTACCAGCTAAAGCATCCACACGTCTACCCCGCCCATAACATCTGGGGGCTCGTCCGGGATCTGAACTTACCAGATACATAACGTTAGTCGGGGGATCATAATCAGTTGGATGCTTGATCAGGGTTTTTTTTTTTTTTTTTTTTTTTTTTTTTTTTTTTTCATTTGCTGACCGGGAATTGCCTAGTACAGGAGCCAAGCGTTCTTTTCTCTCGGAGAGAAAGTATTCTTTTTTTTTTTCTCGGAGAATTTAATCCTCGCACGAAAAGTACTACCATAAGGAACCGGTTGTTTCCTTTTATTCCGTTTCTGGTATTGCATTTTTTTTTATTGTCTTGTTTTTTCCTTGATCTGTCGGGAAAAGTGTGTATATCCTGTGTTTCTTCATTATCATTATTCATCTCTCATTGTATCGTCTTGTCATATGGATCACTACTTGTCTGTTCGTCTGGTGTGAGAGAGAGCGAAGGTGATTCTCAGTTTGGCAAGGGTACTAACTCCCTCTAGTAGTCTTTATTGTGAAGCCATCAGTTAATTACTTCCCTGTAGTTCTCGTTATAATTACTCCCTTCTGGTTCTAAGTATATTTCAACATGCCACGTCGGAGCAATAAACGGTCGGGCGAAGCGGAGGAAAGCAGTGTGCCCGCATCGGAAACAAACATTAATTTTACTTGCAGCAATGGAGGGAAGAAGGACTAATCCTTGGTTTAAAAGGGAAGGATTTGGTTGACTACATAAAACAGGAAGAGAGGCAGGAGAGGAGAGAGAGAGAGAGGAGAGGGGGAGAGAGAGCATCAGATAGAGATGGAAAGACTAAGGCTGGCAATTGAACAAGGCCGAACTCGTACATTGTCAGGGCAATGGAGAGGGTGGCGATTTTGCGGGGGGCGTAACAGGAGACCAACCGTTCAAATCGCGATGTTTGATGACAGAGCGGAGCATCTCGAGGAGTATCTTTCTCACTTCGAGAGCCTGGCAGTAGATCAGAACATTCCTCGCGATAGATGGGTTGCAAATTTGTCTTCTGGTCTGTCCCACAAAGCCAGGTCGGCGTACGCTATGCTTAGTGGGGAGAGTGCTAAGGATTACGATGCAGTGGTAGCCGCACTGTATAGGTACTTCCGCATTACGCCTGAGAAATGCTTAGCAGCGTTTAGGAATGCTACAAAGCAGGGTTCGGAGACCCATGAACAGTTTCACCACAGGGTGGGAATTCTGTTCGATAGGTGGGTGAAGACGGAAAAGATAGAGAAGGAGTATGAAGCGTTGAGGGAGCTCTTACTCAGGGAGCAAATCGTAGGCACTTACAGTGCAGATTTGAAGGTTTTTTTCTCTTAGAGAAGGGATGCCTAAAGCTGTCGGAAATAGCCGACTTAGCCGAGCGGTATGAGGTTGCTCACCCACACTCGCATAGGGCTCCCAAACCACGCAACAGCACGCACCAAAACCAACCCCATGCAGACAATGCTCGCACCCTCACAAACACCCACCCACCTACACGAAACACAACCACGGCCACCATCGCAATCCACCCCCCAACCACAACAGACAACAAAGGCAGAAGCACACACCCAAATAAGCAGGAACAGGACAGGAAGGAGAAAGCAAGACTCAGGTGCTACAAGTGCAATAAGTTGGGTCACTTTGCGAGGGAGTGTACGGAGCAGGCCAACTCCATAGTGGGCAGGAGGGAAGCTTGTTTTTCTAGATGCACAGATAAACGGGGAGCGGTCAAGTGTGCATGCTAGATACAGGTCTGACATTAGAGGCGTTGGTAGAGCCCAGGGCTAGTGAAAGATGAGGACTACTTGGGGAGAGTGTTCAACTAGCTATGCGAATGGGGGGGGGCATCAACGGTGCCACTGGCAAAGATAATGTTCGTCTCTGAGCATTTCCAAGGGGAGTTGGTTGCCGGGGTGCAAGCCAACGCAATCCACAGGGCATCCTTGGGTGTGCCAGAGGATCCTACAGCACCAATTGATAGGGACCCCCACAGCCAGCGCCAGCGCGGCAGAGACCAGGACAGCCAAGAGGACCACTATTCCAGAACCCTTGCATGCCCCGGCTATTCCCTTCACAAACATAGAGCCTGGGGAGATGAGACGGCTCCAAGAAGAAGACCCGACTCTGAAGGAGCTCTGGAAGAAGGTAGGGGAAAGGAAGGAGGGTGAGGAAAAAACGCCCCTCTTTGAGAAGAAAAACGGGCTGCTCACCAGAAACTACCAGGCTCGAGGGGAATCCACCAGTCAGCTAGTGGTGCCCAGAAGTCGGAGGACCACCGTGATGGAACTAGCCCACGACAGCCTGGTAGTGGGCACCTGGGAGTGACGAAGACCCAGGAAAGGGTCAAGGGGGAATTCTACTGGCCAGGGATGGGCGCGGAAGTCAAGAGGTTTGTGAAGTCCTGCGACAAATGCCAGAGGCTGGGACTGAGACGGGAGAAACCGACCCCACTACACGCCATGCCCATCATCGAACAACCATTCAGGAGGGTGGGAGTGGACATAGTGGGTCCTGTCGCCCCGTCGACCCGGGGACATCGCTACATGGTCACCGCCATCGACTATGCGACGAGGTATGCTGACGTCGCCCCCGTCAAAAATATCAGGACCCAGACCGTTGCAGAGGCTCTCTTTACCATCTGGTCCAGGGTGGGCGTGCCCGAGGAGATCCTGACAGATCAGGGCACCCAGTTCGTCGGCGAGGTGATGGGGGAAGTGAACAGGCTGCTGTCCATCAACCATCTCACCACCACGCCTTACCACCCCCAAACCAAACGGGCTGGTGGAACGGTTCCATGGGACCCTCAAGGCCCATGCTGCGGAAGTGCTGCGAGCTCCATCCCAAGGATGGGACCGATACCTGCCAGCTATCCTGTTTGCCTACAGGGAGGTTCCCCAATCGAGCCTCGGGTTCTCCCCTTTCGAACTTCTGTATGGCAGGAAGGTGAGAGGACCTATGGCAATCCTGAGGCAACTGTGGACGGACGACCAGTCGGAACCTCTCTGTGCAGACCACGTATGAGTACGTGACGCAGAGATGAGGGACAAGTTGGAGGCAGCCTGTAACAGCGCCAAGGAACACCTAGGGGCGGTCCAGACAAAGCAGGCCGCCCACTTCAACAAGAAGGCCAAGAGCAGGACCTTTCAGCCAGGGGACGAAGTCCTACTCCTCGTGCCTGAGAAACACAACAAGTTGTTGCAGATGGGCTGGAAGGGACCTTACGTGGTGGAGGACGCGAAGAGCAGGGACAACTACGTCATCCGGCGATCACCAAGGAAGTGGGTACCTACCACATTATTAACATGCTGAAGAGGTACCTGCGAAGACCACCAGCTGAGGCGAGCGCGGTCGTGGCCCCATTATCCCCGAGGAAATCTCAGCAGAGGACACCGAGGTAGGCCCGGTGCTGAGTCCCCCACTGACTGCGACGGAGACGGGACGACTGTCACCTTGGTGACACACTGACTGACGCCCAGAGGGGCGAGGCGACGGCTTTACTTAGGGAGTTTCCTGACGTCCTGAGCGAGAAGCCAGGGAAGACTAACTTAGCAGAGTTTGGGGTGAGACTGATGAGCGACCAGCCTACCAAGGCCAAGCCTTACCCTCTCCCCCATGCTAAGCAGGAGACAGTCAGGGCTGAAATAAGGGAGATGTTGGAGCTAGGGGTAATAGAACGGGTAGAGAGTCCCTTTGCTGCCCCCCCAGTGTGCTAGTGCACAAAAAGGATGGGAGCAATCGCTTCTGTGTGGACTACAGGCGGCTTAACGCCATCACTGTATTCCAGACTGAAGCCTTGCCCGATCCTGAAGCCATCTTTGCCAGGATCCACGACGACGCCAAGTATTTTTCAAAGGTAGATCTGTCCAAGGGATACTGGCAGATTCCGGTAAAACCGGAAGACCGCGACAAGCTCGCGTTCATTACCCAAGATGGCACATACACTTGGACGGTCATGCCTTTTGGCGTCAAGAACGCCCCCAGCACCTTTACCGTGATGATGCGCCGTCTGCTGGAACCACTGGCTAACAAGCCAGTGGAGAACTTCATGGACGACCTTTTAATCGCCACGGAGTCATGGGATGACCACCTACAGGTCTGGAGGGCTGTCCTTGGACGCCTCAGACAAGCCAGATTGACGGCTAGGCCGTCAAAGTGCCACTTGGGGTTTGGCGAGATCGAGTATCTCGGCCACCAGTTGACTGAGGGGAAGATTTCCCCCGGTAGAGGGAAGCTCCAGGAGTTGGAGGAGGCCGAGAGGCCTAGGACGAAGAGGGGGGTGAGGGCTTTCCTGGGTTTAGCTGGGTACTATAGGAAGTTTGTACCCAACTTCAGCAAACTGTCTGCACCCCTCACAGACTTGCTGAAGAAGAAAGGTCAGCCAGACAGGGTGGTGTGGACTCCAGGGTGCGAGAGTCGTTTTTCACTACTTAAGGGGGCCCTTGCAGTGGGGCAGTTCTGAAGCTGCCGGATCTGGGTAAGGAGTTCGTCCTTAGACTGATGCCAGTGATGTGGGGGGGTGGGAGCAGCCATCCTGCAGGAACACCAGGGGGTGCTTCACCCCGTGGCCTACGCGAGTAGGAAGCTCGGAGATGCGGAAAAGCGTTACTCAGTGTCAGAGCGTGAGTGTCTTGCCATTGTGTTTGGCACTCAGAAATTTCAGCGCTACCTGTACGGCAGGGAGTTCGTCTTGGAGACGGACCATGAACCCCTCTCGTACCTGGCTCAAGCCAAGCACGCCAGTAGTAGACTCATGAGGTGGTCCCTGCAATTACAGGAGTACCCCATGCGCCTACGCTACATCAAGGGAGCCGAGAACGTAGTGGCAGACTATCTGAGCCGGTGCCAGGGGGAGCAGTAGGAGCATAGACCTGCCAGTTAATATTGTAAATAAGCTTCAGTGGTAGTCGGTGTTTATTTGTAACTGTGTGCTTGCGTGTAGCAGGACTGTACGTAAGTTTTTTTTTTTTTTTTTTTTTCGTTCTGCATGCCTTTTCGCGGGTAACGCCCCCTAAAAACGTATTTTTTGTGTGTGAGGTGACTGTTCTTTAAACAGTGAGTACCGTTACAGGTGGGTGACTAGGCTGTCACCATAGTGGTTACAGTATGTACATAATGCGTATGTTACGTTGTAATATGTTATATGGATTTTCCGCAAAACCCACGGTCCGGTGATTTCTTTTTCTCTTCCCCTTCTCGGCGTTCCCTGATGGTAGTTTGAGTTTTCCGGGGCAAAACTCTTAGGTGGGGGGGGGCTGTCATGATCAGCGACCGCCGATCAGGGTGCACTGTCAGGGGGCTGGTACTCTGCCGCTGACCATATGGGCACATGAATAAGCGCTTGTTGGGGAGCTGGGCCGCCTACCCCTTGTAGAACAAGCGGGGCTTGTCTGGACATAGGTCGGGGGCCAGCCTTTGAGTTGGGGATCACAGAGGAGGTCGACCCTCCGATGGCTGGCGTGTTTGTGTTGGCCGGTTGGAGAGATCGTGTCAGCCCGACTGTCAAAGGGGCAGGCAATCCTAGACGCTCTTTGACCCTCCCTGGTCCGTGGGTTAGAGTTATCTCCCCTGTCCCGTGTTTCCGCCTTTCTCACCCCATGGGTCTTGGTGCCGTGGTCAAACGCAGTGGGGATCCCGGGTTGGGGGGGGGGGGGTAGGGTAGGAGTAGGGTCTGGACAGTCATTGACTGTCCCTAATTAAGACTAGGGTAGAACTCCTCCCGTTTATCCTCCCCAGTTAACTCCATGTGGTCGGATGCCAGTGCCTTCCTTAAAATCTGACGGGGTGATTAGCCTGGTGGCTTCACTTAGAGCTACATACGAAATGCCTGTGTATGAGTAGGGGGGGGGGGGGGGGGGGGGGGGGGATGGATGGTTGGTTGGTTGAGACAGGGTATTGGACAGAGATGTGCTGGCCAATGGAGCTACTATGTATGAAGCTGAGGGGGTGTGTCCCCCGAGTGTGTGTGATATAGGACATGTTATAAGTTAGCGAGAGGGAAGACAACTGGGCTCTCGTTCACCGCTCTCAAGCAACGTACAACACCAAGGAGAGGCCTGAGACTCAGGAGAAGGTGAACTCTGTGGACTCACGAGGAGACCACGAGAGCGAGACCCATAGGGCAGAATCGCAGCAGCTCTCTGAGACAGGGAACAGAGGTGTCTGTGACTGTGACGAGATCCGACGGGGGGAAAGGCCAACCCCCAAATCTCGTGAAGGTTTGGGTCTGCCCTATTTGTAGTGTTTGTCTGGGACATGCAACCAGTAGGGATTTTGGAGACTGTCACCAAGCGTTCCTAGATTCCCGTCGTCCCGTGTGACTTCCGTGAATCTCCGGTGAGGGAACTTTGGGTGTCAGGTGTGAGAGAGGAGTCGGCGGCAGTGCCCTGAGATTCCTGTGTCGTGACACACTCCCAGTCAGGCGTGACCCACGGTGAAGTGTCGGTGTGTCGGCAGTACATAGGAGACCCCCCCACAGGACGGTCCAGTGGGCGGAGTGACCAGAGACTTGGGCAAAGTCTAATAGGCCCAGTGTACTGCCGAGGCTCCAGCGAGGGAGCCGAAGAGGGGGGCATCCCTGGCGGACGTCCGGCGCCGACGACAACCTGAGAGGCTGAGTGGGGGGCGAAGTGCGGCCCGACGGGAAACCGGCACCCGGCTGAGACTCCAGGGACCACAAGTGGGCAGGGGTAGGCCAGCAGAAACTTGGAGGTCAACCCCTCGCCTTCATCCTCAGGTGTGAGGGTGTAAAGTCCGTGCCAGCAAGGACAACGCGACGACAGTAAAGCGGCAAGAAGTGGGACGGCGCCCCCACAGACATTGAGAACTGTGTGAGCTTAGCCGAGTTCGAGTGTGTGTGTGTGTGTGTGTGTGTGGTGTGGGTGTGAGACCACCCCCCCCCCCCCTCCGAAAACCCAAGGTGAGGCAAATATTCTCTATGTGCTATGATATTTGTTGATTTGTGTGTGGTGTGGGGCGTTTCATCCATTTCTTTTTTTCGTATTTTTTTTTTTTTTTTTTGGGATAAGTGGTAGGACTTACTATATACTTTCGGAGCTGGTGGGAAGAACCAAGGGGGGGCTCGGAGCTAATTATCAAATTGATTGAAGAATAAGTTTTCTCTTTTCTTGATTGAGTAATGTTGTTAATTGATCCCAAGTGTTTCATTAAATTGTAGAAATTGTTCCTTGGTTTTCCCGCATGTTTATGGGTGGAGGGCGTGCGTTACGAGTGGCGTCTGTTCTAGCGCACTTGATTGAAAGCGGATTTTCTTTTACAGGTTTTTGGTGTGTGTGTGTGTGTGTGTGTGTGTGTGTGTGTGTGTGTGTGTGCGCGCGCGCACGCGCGCGCGCATGGGGTGTGTGTACGCGTATACATGCGTGTGTGTGTGTGTGTGTGTGTGCGCGCGCGCACACCGTTATAGGTACTCACACGCGCTCACCGTTACAGGTACTCACACGCACACACACACATTCGCACGCACACAGGTACATACACAGGCACATATACACACTCTGCAGCTGAGTCACTTCGGAGGTGTTCAGAAATGGTTGCTCTGATTCACCTAGTGAGATGTTGATCACAACAGACATTGCCACAATAAAGAGGAAGCCTGGTTTGATCAGTGGATAAAAGCGTTGTTATCTTGATCCAAGTGTCCTAGGTTCAATTCCCGCCAGAGAAAAAAGGTGTATGCGTGTGTGTGTGCGCGCGCGCGTGCGCAGGTACATATGTGTATGTGCGCGCGTGTGAACATGATTGTGTGTGTGTGTGTGTGTGTGTGTGTGTGTGTGTGTGTGTGTGTGTGTGTGTGTGTGGTGTGTGTGTGTGTGTGTTGTTTGATGTTGGTATGTCTTTTTTAATGTTTGTGTCTATTGGTGTATGATTCATCTCAATGCACACGATGATGATCTGTTCTTGTGTGGCGTATGGACCGAGATTTGAAGTGTGAGTGGTTTTTATTTTTGGTGGTGTGTTTTTTTTGTGTGTGTGTGTGTGTGTGTGTCTTTTTTTTTCTTGTAACACCCACCCACCCAACCAGCTCCACCGCACCCCCACCTTTTTTTTTTTTTGTCCATCTTACGGGCGCACGATGCCTCTTTATTTACGAAAGGTGGAAAGTGGGTACGAGTTTGTCAATAAATGCTTGTGCTAAATTACAAGAAACCAGGGTCTAAAGTCTTATCTGCAGAATGTGGAGAGTGTCTCCTTCGTGACAATCTGATATTGATTGGTCCCTGCGATCTGAGGTGCTAGAGCTTTGAAAGAACCCCTCTGGGTGTGGCTGTGGAAAGATGGTGGTGAAGTGTGTGTGGCGTGTGTGTAATGCCACGTAAGGAGGCGTGGAAAATGAGGCAAGCCAAAACTTATCTCCAGTTGCAAAACGTGTGAATGAAAACAACCGTTTGCGGGCAAGTATTAAACATTATTCCAGAGGTGGACGCATAGTTCATTCATTCATGCGGTATGAGCGCACAAAGTTTCCGTTCCCTTCCCGGTGTCCCCGTCATCTAGATTGGTGTCTGTCCCATCTCCCCCAAGTGTCACTTGCCTTTAGGCAATCTGAGAGACGGGTGGTACTTTTATATTGGGAGTCTAAGATTAAGCTCATATATTGCAATGTGACTCGTTTAATTTAAAAAGAAAGTGGATTCACACCTTCATGTGCTCTTGGGCAACAGTTATTAACAGTTTCAACTACATTTATTACATCTTAATGTCAACAGCGACAACAAAGACGACGATTAAATGAGTTATATTACACGTATAAGCAAAGTCTCGTACTCTTGACATGAAAGTACGACTGAACTCACAAAACGCTTCAAGGCAAGTGACACGACTACTATGCCTAAAGCGATCTCTACTAGAATTGACTTATGGTAATTTTTTTTCTAAACTTCTACAACCTGCGTCTCTATTCATCATACAGCGGTTTTCTCCATTTTAGACCTTTTCCTTGGCTATGTATATAGCTTTGGATTCTCGATACACCAATCTATAAACGACGGATTTTTTTTTTTCGGGAAACAATCCCACTGAAATCGCCACCTTGACTCCCCTTATTCCCCCTTTGAAAACAGCTACTCCACCATTCTGCCTACCAAAAGATATTGAACTTAAGGGCGTATGCAATATAGTGTGCAAACTTTTTTTGCTGGACGCTTTTGAACATAAAACCTGCTCTTAGGTACAGCCAGAGTCGGCGAACTCCAACATTCTGGGATGCT
>JADBJO010000085.1:677104-699604 GCA_016801955.1 Conus betulinus | reverse complement strand
GTGATGGTGAACATGTAGGTCAAACCTTGACTGGTTGTCAGAGATCCGACAAGGTCCACATGGGGACTGCGGAATCTGGCAGTTGGAAGCGGGCGCTCAACCAATGGCGCTGGTGTGTGCCGATGAATCTTGGAGGACTGACAAGCATGGCATTCCTTACACAATTTGCAAATGTCACGCTTCATGCCATGCCAAACGAAGAGCTGGGCGATGACCTGTTGTGTGGGGTGTGCACCTACACGTGAGAGTCCATGGATTTTATCAAACACTGGGCGAGTCCGTGTGACAACTGAGGACAGCAGAGTTAATGAGTCAAACTGGGTGTCTTGGAGCTTGCGGCCAGTGGTAGCTGTGCTGTCACCAAACTGCGCTTGGTCTTGAGCAAGCTGGCTGAAAGGAAAATGAAAATGGACAAAAAAAACTATGTCTATCAGCAGGACTGGTGAAGGAATACAACAGTTTGCAAATAAGTATTAAAGATTATCCGGAAGGAGGACATGATTTTAATATCTCTAAAATGCGCAAGATTTCTGTCCCCTTATCGGTGCCCCTTTCATCTAAGTTTGGTCTCTGGCGTCACTTGCCTTGGGCAATCTGCGTTTAGGTGGTACTTTAATGTCAAGAGATTGAGGCAATTTATACATGAAACCTGTAATTTCTGAAAATGAACTAGATTTAGAACAAAGCTTTAAGATTTTTTTTCTCGGACAACAATTAGCTACAGTTTTAGCTAGATTTATGGCAAATCAAACGTCATCAGCGGCAGCATAAACGACGACGACGACTATATCTAATGAGACTTCCGGCTGAATTCAGAATTGTGGTTATCATTTTCTTTTCAGCTTTTGAAGGCCGCATCTCTGTTTTTCATATAACGGTTTCTCCATTTTAGGCCTTTTCTTGTCAGTGTAGTTCACTTCAGGATTTCTTCTAGACTGATTGGATGAGAGGATGTAAATTACAGATTTGTTTGTTTGTTTTTTTATTGTTTGTTTGTTTTCTTTTCTTTACTTTTTCATAAAACAGTGGTCACCTTATTCTACTTTGACGCGCCGTATTTCCCTTTTCATCACCCACTCCGCCTTTACCTACAAAATTGTCAGTTTGAGGGTAGTGTGTAAAATAGATGTCTGTATGACAGAACTATACCTCAACATTGAAAATTTCAATCCCAATATCATTTACTGGTGTTGTTGGATATTGTGAGACATGAGAACTGCTTGCAGAAACACCAACCCTGGTCAATAAACTAGAAGTATCAATAATAATATGGTGGGGAAAATCTCTCAGCACTTTAAGCGCATCCATTCACATTTATCAGCACAGTGATGGCAAAGCTAGGATCTGTGCGTGAGACTGGTGTTTGTGATATATGCGTATCTCCCCCGAAGCAGTAAAGTACATATCTCCCCAAAGCAGTAAAGTACATATCTCCCCAAAGCAGTAAAGTACACATCTCCCCAAAGCAGCAAAGTACGTATCTCCCCAAAGCGCTGAGGTTAAATTCGACCCAACACTAGTGACACTACACTTGTTCAGGTCGCTGCATGTTCTCCGAGAATACCAGTGTTGGCAGAACTCAATGGTGGTGTCAAGCCCCCGTAAGTAGAGCTTGTTTGATGTGCTTCCAAGTCAATTCTCTTTCCCCTGCACCGTTTCCGACCTGTGTGAAGAGAGGACGTCCGACATGAACGTTTTGAAGTGTCATTAGAGAACCTCTTTTACAGGGCACAGGAGATGTGATTATTTTATGGGATGGCTTCGTTCCATGCTGCCACCCATTGCCTGAAGGACAAGAAGCGGGAGTGACGTATGAGTAGTGGCTTAGCTGAGGAGTCTGAAAATTACGAAGAAAATACATAACGATGACGTTCCACATCATCCAGTCTGAGTTCTTTAACTTTCGCATGAGTTTACTTTAAAGTATGCATCGAAGGAAGGGTAGGGGCGTGGGGTGGGTGCGAACATCAATGGCCCACTTCATTAGCAAAACCTTCCATTCATATCTCTTACCTCTTGAAGTTAGTATCATCTATGTTTAGATAACTCCATCCGTAAAATGTCTGTCTGTCTGTCTGTCTGTCTGTCTCTCTCTCTCTCTCTCTCTCTCTCTCTCTCTCTCTCCTCTCTCTCTCTCTCTCTCTCTCTCTCTCTCTCTCCAATCAAGAGCAGTCTGTTTCTACTGCTTTGGTATGACAGAGAGATTGCTGGTGTGAGTAAGTGCTGGGATAAATGAGTGCTTGAGTGAGTGGTATCAGGTTGGTTGCATCCGGGTTTCTTCATTTTTTTGCTTTCCTGCTTCTTCTGATTCTGTAAAACCCCACATCCCCCCACCTGCAAGCCATAACATATTCATTGGTCAATAATTTTTATAGAGCCTATTTTGTTCTCAGGCTACTGTACTTACAAGTTCTATCATGTAGGCCCTACATTTCGTTCCAAACGGATTCCACAACTTTTCTATCAATCAGTCATTCTTCTTCTTCTTCTTCTTCTTCTTCTTCTTCTTCTTCTTCTTCGTCTTCTCCTCCTCCTCCTCCTCCTCCTCCTCCTCCTCCTCCTCCTTCTTCTTCTTCTTTTTTTTCTTCTTCTTCTTCTTCTTCTTCTTCTCTTCTTCTTCTTTTTACCTCCACGTATTCTTTTTTTAATTTCATGCTTCAATAAACTTTTTATAGAGCCTATTTATGTTCTTCATTCTACTGTATATAACATTACTCTTCTTCTTGTAGACCGATTTCGTTCAAACGGATTTTTCACTCTTCCTCCTCTCTATCACATCTCCTTCTTCCTCTTCTTCTTCTTCTTCTTCTTCTTCACTTCTTCTCCTTCTCTTCCTCTCCTCCTCCTCCTTCTTCTTCTCTCTTTCTTCCTCCTTCCTCCTTCTTCTTTCTCTTCTTCTTTCTTCTTCTTCTTCTTTCTTCTTCTTCTTCTTCTTCTTCTTCTTCTTCTTCTTCTTTTCTTCTTTTAATACCACGTATTCTTTTTTTAATTTCATGCTTTTTTTTTTCATATAACACTCAATGTACATACCGAAGTCAACTATTTATGTAGATCCGTTCATATAATACACATATATACATACACATATGAACATATACCTACACATCGTCCTCTTTTCTCCTCCTCCTCTCCTCTTCCCTCCTCTTCTCTTACGCTTTTCCCCCCTCCTTCTTCTTCTTCTTCTTCTTCTTCTTCTTCTTCTTCTTCTTCTTCTTCTTCTTCTTCTTCTTCTTCCTCCTACTTCTTCCTCCCTAATTCACTTATATACACATACACATATGAACATGTATCTACACATGTACAAATATTCCTTTACAAACTTACATACAAAACAAAGCAAAACAAAGACGCATTACATTAATGTACAGTGAGACAAAGACATGAACATGGAGCATGAATTTGAAAAGTTTACATCTGAACAGTATCACCACATTTGCACTCTATCGTTCATAACAAGTGGCTATAGTGTACCGTACAAGAAAACCTGACAAACATTTTTCAAAAGAATCAAAACACTATCGTACATTTTTGTTTAAAACGGAAACACTATGTAGGCCATGGGCCCACCAACTTGTCGGTATCACCTGGGTGGGCAAAGGATGAGTGGTGGCAATGAATGGTCCCACCCCAGTAATGAAGAAAATAGGTGATAACCATTTCAGACGAGTAGCTTACTGTCTTTTTTTTTTTTTTTACAGTGCCCTATTTTGGCACTTATGGCTATATTAAAAGTACTGGAACCGGCCATTATTGTACCATTTTGTCTTTTATTTCTGAAAAAGTGTAAGAAAATGCATGACATATTAATTCTATTAGTGCATTGAATCAGTAAATAAACTTTTGATTGTAACTGTGTATTTATAGTATGGAAGAGACCGCCTGGAAGAGACAGACTGTGGTGGGGGGACATCTCTCAGAGTGAATGGGATTGCTGTGCAAGCAAAGTCAGCTGAGCCTTTGCCAACTAAAGACTTGCCTTCAGTGGACAAAACAAAGAAAAGAAGCGTTGATGCACCAGTGCCACTGGTAGCAGCATACAATGTTGGGCAACCACAAAGCAAGACAGCAGAAGCTGAGACAGCAGAAGCAATCCAGTCAGCCAGGAAAAAGAACCTTGTGTGGATCATGGCACGTGCGTCAGTTCAAGAAGACCAATTTGTGGGTGGACAGGCTTCAACATTCTGACCCGATTTGGCAGGACAGTCAGTCTTAGACAACATTGGTTACCTGCCTACTATCAATGCTCCAGTAACTCAGTTGTCAGCCGTACATAAGTTCTCAACCAGTCACTCTCCATCATGCAGTCCTTGGGTCTGTCAAGGATTGTCTGTGTATTTGACCAGGCTTTGTACGCAAAAGCTGTGTAGAGATCACCTGGAAACACCCTGACAAATTTCAGGACATAATCATCCTGAGGCTTGGAGTGTTCCATACAACCTGCATACTGCTGCCCACCATTGGAAAACGCTTCCAAGATGCTGGACTGATGGATCTCTGTGTTGAGTCTGGCTCGATAGCAGAAGGCTCTGTGGTTGGTGTGATGGATGGCAGAAGGTACAACCGCGTAGTGTGCCTTCACAGGCTGGTGTGTGAGGCTCTCCTCCGACTGGCACGGAAAGGCTTCCTCACCTGGATGGAAATCACACACCCAGGTGACCTGGTACACCTGGATGAAACACTTCAGATCACAAATGATTTCTGCAAAGATGAGGCTTGTGCTCGCATCATGGCCGTGTTTGACATCTACCTGCAGTTTCTCAGAAGAGGTAATGATGGTCTCTCAGCCTTCTGGATGTCCTATTTGGACATGGTGGAGATTCTCCTGGATCTGATCCGGGCATCACTTGAGGAGGACTGGCACCTTCACCTGGCATCTATTCGTGCAATGATACCTTGGTGCTTTGCGTATGATAGGCTGGCTGAATTATGCCCGGTACTTGCATGATCAACTGGAATTCTTCCAGAGGGCTTGGCCAGACAAACCCCTTGGAAGAATCCCAGTTGATCAAGCCATTGAAGAAACTGTAAACGACGACACACAGACACCTAGAGGAACAAAGGGATTCAGCTTGAAAGCAGGAGCCGTTGCCAAGTACTACCTCACTGCAGAGTATAGAACTGAGTATCTCAGAGCACTGAGAGCCATGACAGACCAGGGCAGTTCAAAACTGTCCCACAGAGACACACGTGCCTAGATTCAAGAAAGATGAGAGGGAAGTTCAATTTGTTATGGACCTCCTTGAAAACAGCTGGGTCAACCCAATGTCCCCTGAGGAGCAGGACCTAGTGAGCCTGTCCTCAGGCACCATTGCAACTCTGATGTCACAAAACATGTTCTGGAGGCACATCAGTCAGGTGAAAGTCAGTACCGGAGTTTCAAGCGGACACGACTGGATGGAGACCCCACCAACAGTTAAATTTACCATGACACAATGAAGAAGCTGAACCTGAGTGTTGGCAAAAAATGCACTCTCGAAATGAAACGTCTGTAAACAAGCATACATCATTTCATCGTTATTAATCTTTATGTCATTGACAAGACGTTGTTAAGGGTATCACTCTTTTAAGCGGTCTGCAAGCTTCATTTCTTTTGAATAGATGTATTTTTCAACTGTATAATTGTTTTTTGTTTCTCTCAGAAAGTGTGTTATATTGGGTTTGATCTCGTTTATCCTGCATTGCAAATGAAGTATTTTGCTTGTAAATTGATCTGGTCAAAAGTGGCGTCTGTTTTTGTTTGATCATTATTCCCAAACAAAACAAGTTCTACATTAAATTTCAATTTAAAATAGTGTTCACATTTCTCTCCTAAAATCTTCTCCAAGCCTTTCCAAAAACATTGCTACCAATCGCAAAACCACAAATAATGCATGGCTGAATCTTTTTCATTTCTACAAAAAGTACAGTTGTCACTATTGCGATTTCCATTTTCTTAAAAATGTTGTTGACTAAAATATTATAATACAACTTAATTTGGAACCATCTTAATCTGATTTCCTTTATTTCCGTGACCTGTTTAGTGTTCTATCCCAGTCCACAGCATTATTTACCATTTACTCCCACCTTGCGAAAGCATTTATATTATATACAATGATTGGTGTAGTAAAACATCGCAAAAAAAAAAAAAATGAACCCTTTTTACATTTGCCATTATCTGTTGTGCGTTTGACCTTTAATTCCATTTGTTGTCGTTTATTTTGATATTATTTGTAGCTAGATAACTTTTAATTGATTGACACAACCCATGTACTCTAAATAGTTTACATTGATAGTGTACTTTTCATCTACCACATCGTGTGTTCACTTTTTAAAGAAAAATGTATTATTATTAATTCGAAATTGTCATTGTCAAACAATGGTTCCACTAATACTTATTGTGCCTCTTTCACAGAAACATGTTTGCAAACCTTACAGAAGATGCGATCACATCCTTCCAAAGTTTATTTTAGTTTTTAAGTAATCTCAAAGGCCCTCATCTTCCGAACGATTCTATCTCAGGACAATCCATGAATTCCCCCCCCCCCCCCCCCCCCCCCCCCCCCCCCCCCCATTGATGTTCATGTGAGCATCTTTTTCAACATGTCATTTTTAGGGCCTGCGTAAACTCTTATATGTCAGGAACACCTAGGCAACCATTGTCTTGTTATATAACTGAATATTTTTTTAATCTTATCTGGTTGATTATCCCATGTGAATTTGAAACACATGTTCTATAATTGTTTTATTATCCTTTCTGGAAGATTTGAAAAGAGAATGCATAAGTGTTTAAGTTTTGAGAGTATGAGAGACTCCATTAGAGCAATTCTACAAAGGGGGTATGCAAATCCGTTTGGACCACTTTTTGAACTGATTTTTTTTTTAATTTGCTAATTTGATTTGTCTGTTGTATTAATTTCAGTCTCTTTTGACAAGTCATTCGTGAACCGTATACCCAAGAGTATAAATTTGGAGGGATTCCATTTCATCTCCTTTTCACTTTAAGTATTTGTTCACTGAGTATTTCTTTTGATCTAGCCACACATTTACACATGAAGTTTTAGTCCTGCAATTTCTTCAAACTCCCTAACAGTTCTGAAAAGATTTTCATAGCATTCTCTGTAACCGTTTACTGTAAATAACATATCATCTGTGAATTGATTTATTTTGAAAAATAGTGTCAAGGATAACAATACTTTTTATCTTCTCCTAGCTGAGCACAAGACAAAAAGGGTAGGGTGAAACAGGGTCTCCTTGACGACAGTCTCCCTGTATTTCAAAGCTTCCAGATACTTGTCCGTTTACTGTAATGTGCGAATTTCGTATTTTTTGTAAATTCTGATTATTCATTTACATATATCATCGCCAAAACCAAAAGCATTACGGACTGTATTCATGTATTTTCCATTTATTCAATCAACCACTTTCTCAAAATCTACTGATATTAATAAACCAGGATAATTATTTTTACTCCAAGTAATAGTGTCATGCGCCCCGGGGAAAGAAAGACCGAAAGAAAGGACAAAAAAAAACGGTTGTTGTTGTTGTTGTTGTTGATGATGAACTCGCATTGAAAACTCACCTTTACGGGGTGCTTGCTCATCATTAGTAGGGGTTTGTTGTTTGTTGTTGTTGTTGTTGTTTGTTTGTTTGTTTGTTTTTTTTTGTGTTAATCTTCCCTAGTGAGTAGTGATTTGTGCTCTCGGAAGAAGAAAAGATTGCCTGGCACTTTGGCGGAAGCAGCGGACGAGAGAGAGAGCAGTCTTAGAAGAGAGGAAGAAATTAGGAGGAAAAGACGAGAAATAAGTAACGAAGTTTGAGAAAGCAGAGTTTAACTCCACTTTTTGTATGCCTGAATATTGTTGATTCTAGGGTGAGTATGAGATGTGTGAACATATCTGATAATTTTCAATACAAACTTTTATCGCAGTCTTAAATTCTGATCGATCATTTTTCATTTTGATCGTGATCAGAATTATTTCCAAATTCTACCCAGCTCACACATTCGATAGGTAAGATGCAGATCCTGCGATCGATGATACAGTAAATACTTCATTTAGTTCACTAACAGTGTGTCTTGTCATTCTAGGGCAAGCACCCTGTACGGGAACCCTACCAGCCTCTTCTCGGCCCTTGGTATGATTTTCGCTGCTAAAAACATTTTGATTTTCTTTTCAAAAATTGATGGGAAGAACTCAAAGTATTTTGATGAATGAAAGCTTGGGTCTTTGAGCCCAGAGTGATTTGTTTGTGTGGGGCAGGTTCATCATCATAATCTGTATGACCCAAAAGAAGGCTGGGGAGGGAGGGGGGTGAAATGTGCATAATAAATGTATCAATTGAAAATAGCGTTTGATGTAAAATTTTTGCGAACTATTGCTAAATGATCTATAAATTCGCCGAAGAAAAAACAGAAAGATGAAAAATTACAATCCCCGAGCGCCAAAAGTAGTGAGGCGCAGAAAGAAAGAAACTTTTTTTTAACCGGGGGAGAACTTTAAAATGGTATTCTGGTTGTTTTTATTGAGAGACAGGAGTCGGGTGTGTTTTTGCATGCGGGGCGCATGATTGTCTTTGCATGTGAGTGTGTATATGAAAACAGTCCTGTGACAAATTGAAATGTCGTATAATGTTATTAAGTTGTTGTCTTTGCATGTGAGTGTGTATATGAAAACAGTCCTGTGACAAATAGAAAATGTCGTATAATGTTATTAAGTTGTCTCCTATATACCGTCCTGGAATAAAACCTGTCAATAAAATCTATCAATTTATGTAGGATGTAATTCATTCGGTTGGCTATGCATGTTGATCCTATTTTGTATGACACATTTAATGATGATATAGGTCTCCAGTTTTGTAGATGTTCTTTTGGCTTTTCTCCTTTTGGTGGCAAGTAATCATTCCTTCTCTATGAATAATGGACAGCTCCCCTTTTGTGAAACCTTCATTTAAAGATCTAAAGTCTCCTATGTCCTTTCAGACAATTTTGGAAAAAATACTGTCATGCCACCAGTACCAGGGCTCTGGTCATTTTGCATTCCTTTCAGTGCTTCTAAAGCTTCTCGTCTAGTTATTAGTCCATCTAGTTGTTTGGATACAGCTTCTTCAAACTTTTGTAAATTTCCAGCATACTTGTCAATGTCTATGCCTTTTACTCTTCTTTCTTTGTATAAGTCTTCAAAATAGATCCTAGTTGCATCTAATTTTTCGTCTGTTTCTGTTATTATATTTCCTTGATTTGTTATTAACTTTAACATTTGCTGCTGACGAAATGACGTTTCTCGAAATTGCAGAAATATTAGATATATCCCCCCCCCTGATACCTGTCTTGCTTTGAATCGTATAGCGATCCCTTCCATTTCTTTGTTTCTTAACTGCAGGAGTTCGTTTTTTCTCTCTTGCAGTTCTCTTTAATTTCTGTTAACTGGCCAATTTGTTTCAAGTTTTTGTTTTTCTGATTCCAACTTTTCTTCTATTTTCCTTTAGGTTTTTTTTTTTTTTGTTTTTGTTTGTTTTTTTTTGTCTATGCCGAAAGTTACAGGGTTTTTTTTTTATCTTATTTCCACAATTAAAACATCTAAAACAGTTGATCACATATTGTGAACTGAATTTCATCCATCGGAATCTTATTCGTGTTTTCCCGTGAGTATAGGGATACTGCATACTGAAGTTTTATTTTTTCAATTGTTTATTTAACTGGTTCTATTTAATTTCTATCACTCAGGAAAGCAGAATTAAATTTCCAAAACGTTTTTCTTTCATTTTCCACTTTTTAATCTTGAAGCTAATGGTTATTAGAGAATGGTTACTTCCATAGCCATAAAGGATATCTGCGTTTTGTATCTTGCTAATAAGACTGTCAGTCAAGAAAAAAATCTTGGCGACTCTGCTGTAAATGGGTTGACCTTATCCACGTATATCTCAGGACTTCTGTGTTGAGTTCTCTCCAAATATCTACAAATTCAAGATCATTCATCTTCTCAAATACTGTTTTTCCTGTGCTTTCTGATTGTTTACTGTTGTTGTTTAGTTCAAATAATCCTAGTTGGGATTATTGCCAAAATCCAGTCCCCGTCTGCTATGATGTTATCAATTAGTATCTTCATTTCATGAAAGAAATCGGGATCGTCTTTGTCAGGTACATATATATGTATTAACTAACAGAATGTCCAGATCTACTGTTTTTAAGACAAGAAGTATCTAACTGCAATGGCAATTTTTTTTAAGTTCTCAGAATTTCAAATTCAAAATTATTATTCAGTAAGATGGAGCTACTCCTCTTGATCTAGAATTACTTGATGAAAATGCACATTCAAAGCCCCATTCAGCTCTTACCTGTCTTTCCATTTTTGTGGTGAAATGCGTATCGTGTAAGGAATACACGGAGTGTCGTTTTCGTCCAAGGTGTTGAAAGACATCTTTCTTTTTTTTACAAGAACCTAGCCCCTTTTTATAGCAGTTCAAAGAAGAGATAATAAGACTGTTCATATTTCTAATATTTTTTTTAACGAATACCTATCACTGACAAGCATCATAATGTCTATCTATGTCAAATGTTCCAGCCAAAATACAACTCCTTATTATCTTGAAAACAATTGATTGTCCGCTAAATACCATTCCATTTAATCAAAATGCAAAAAGATTATAGTTTAATAAGGTCACAAAATGACATATCTTTACATTTCTCAAGTTCATAATAAACTCTATGGTAACAAATGAAAACGACAAAAATCATGCGTTACATACGAAGCCTAATGCTCAAGTTCTTTCAACGAAAGTGAAAAAGGTACACCCGAAGGTGCGGGTAGGACCAGAGAAGTACTGTCCTCGACCGCCGTACAAAGATGTGTCTTTTTTCTTCCTCTTGTTAAAAGAACTTGAACATTGGCTTTTACATGTGCTCGTAGACAAACGCATGCACCAAAAAGAGGGAACAGAGAGTTAAAAGACAGGGTTTGGTATGTAATTATATCAGAGAACTTTATTATGTTTTCTGTTTTGAAAACAATTCAAACGTCCATAACAGATAAGCCTCCTAAACTTTGTTATTCAGCAAATCAGCGAGCAGACGTTGTTCCCAAGCTGTCATCTGAGGGATGAATTTAGTTCTGAAGTGCGTGTTTTATATTCTACACACAGGCAAAATCTGAAATAATGTAAAATGGATGATAGAGATTTATATATGCAGAGAACATGACATGAATGTTGAGTTCAGTCTACACTACAATGGTAATTATGTTTGTTAGTTCAATGACTGCACACATAACGAAAAAAGAACTTTTATTTTTATTTATATTGGGTATTTATATAGCGCCTGTCCTTGGTCAAAGACCAAGCTCTAAGCGCTTTCCAATAAACACACTACCACACTCACTCAACGGGCTGCCTACCCAGGTAGGAGAGCCGGCCGAAGAGCAGCCTACTGGCGCTCATTCAGTCGTTTCCCGAGCCATTCAAATATCAGTCACTCATTTTCATTTATCTCATTTATTCCTCCAGTTTCTCACATAGGATGCATGCGATGTTTATACGTGTCCTCCATTTCCACCGGTACACGATGGCACACGATAACAATAAGTGACAATTTTGTGGCTTGGTAAGAAATACCAGGCGGCTATCTTCAATTTACATCAATTTTGCCAGGGCAGCGGGAAACCACCCCGCTCTTTTCGATTTTCGACTGCCGTGGGTTCTTTAATGTGTGCAGGGGGCCAGGAAGGCACACGGGTCTGACTCGCTTATAATCCCCATCCGATGGGCTTGACGTTCAGTTAAATTTGTCATTCAAACTGGGAAAGAAAGGGCACTTCTCACACGTTGGATGGCCGGCGACGTCGTAACCACTCTGCCACCTTTCTCCCTTAACTTTAAATTTTGTCCGTATGTGTCGTGCAATAAATGAATTCAGGTCATGGTCTGATAAAGGTAAGTGAACCTCTTCCAGGTTCTGTCCCTCCCCAGCTATAGTTAGTGCATCGCCATCAGCTTGTTCATTCATAGAAAGACCGATCTGTGGTGATACTCAACAGCAAAAAAGAGAAAAGGGAGAACGGAACAGCTTCATACCCTTAACAGTTAGAAAGTGGGCGAGGTATGTGATCTAGACACAATTTCTATTATATGATTAGTGAAAACGTCGCCTCAGATGTGCGATCGACTTGGAAGAATCTGCTTGGTGCTTTTAATAAACAACGTCCCCTCGAATACTATTCCATACTAACATCCACCTCAACGTTGAATACATGCACTCTTGCGCACATATGCAGATGAAGCAGGCTAGTAACGGTGAAGTATAACGAACCTGCTCGTTAAGGCACAGGGAAAGTTTTCCTAAAGATTGATTTTAAGTGAAGCCTGCGTTCTGAGCGAGTGGGTGGATTTCGTTAATGATCAGAAAAAGAGGCGAGGTGTTGTGAAGCGGCGGGAACAAGACCACTTTTGGAAATGGCATGGCAAGGTAGGGTTTAAAAAGACGTTTTAGTGAACCAACTGCCACTCAAGATCAGCCAAGAAGAAGCTCCAATAATATAGGAAAACTGTGAACTGTCCAGATCACCAGGTTCAAGGTTCCAAGTGACTATGGTCACTCTTTGGAGTAAGGGAAACAACTGCTACAATTATATGTCGACGTCACAATTATACCTATTGTACCCCTTTATTGAAGATGTGGTTGTGAAAGAACGCGATGATCATGAAAATACAAGCTTTCTGCTTATGGTAATCTTGTGAATGAAACAGAGATAAGGACTTTCCATATTCGTTTTATTTTACGAATGACTATTATCTTTCATTCATTTTCTAGGTGTACGATCGATTTCTTTCTTCACGTCATTTTTTTTTTTTTTTTCATGCACAATGACTTAATCTGAGTACTGTACTGAGTACGTGACTTTCCTGTTTAAGACAAATTACTGAAAACTATCCCCATCTTTACCCTGTGTCTATGGGAACTGGATTATTCTGAGGTATATATTTTTTAAAAACTAAAACAAGGAGGATGGGGGAGAAAAGACGGTAGTCAAAATTGTTGATGAAGAACAGAAAGTCTAGATGAGTCCTGACCAAAGAATTTTTTTTTTCCTCGTTTCTTCGTTTCTGTTAGAATTTAAAGACCTGGGGTCTGATATTAGGCCGTTCCAGAATATAACTGAAACGCTACCTGGGTATTGCCGCAAGGGACGTTTATGATGGTTTTTGTTTACTTTCTTTTCACCTTTTTCATAACAAGGAAGAGTCTGCCATGACACCGATTGTCTTTTGCAGTGCAGTGGAAGGACGCGACTTTCAGTAAATCTAGTTCATGAATAATACAGCAGAGTCTATGGCAACTTTCTTTCAGTGTTGGTTTTGCATACACAGTATCAAATTTTATTCAATAACAACATTTACAAAAATGCGTCATCGACCAGCCGCCGTGGTGAAGTGGTTAGCGTCGCGGACTCCCGGCTGGGAGGTCGTGGGTTCGAATCCCATCAGAGTCATGCGGGTTTTTATGCCCCGACCGGCTCCTACCCAGAGTTGAGTTTGCTGCGGACTCAGTTGGGAAAACTGAGACCACACAGTCGAGTTTTTCATCCACTTAATGGATGCGTTTCTGAGAGTGTTGCTCAAATTTGCTGACCAACACTGCAGGTGCCTGTATCTCTCGGGCCTAGTTGACGCTGGGATATATTATGAAAGGAAGCGTAGAGTACAGCCCAGTCATGTAGTCTCAGACCGAAATGGCAATCCGTAGCATCATCTTAATCATTCTCATTCTCATAAATCAGCATTTTTTTTTTTTTTTTTAAGTCTCAAATTCTGTGGCCCTTCATGCTCTGCTCTCATGGTGACCTCAGTTTCGATGTCCTCTCCTCGTCTGTGGCCTTGGTTTGGTTCCGTCGGGGTCACCGGTATCGGCGGGTCCATGGGGGCTGTCGTTGGACGGACGTAGTGGCGTCCTCTGGAGGGAGAGCTCACTCACGCCGGCTCCGCGACTAAGCAATTATTGTCGTCAGTAGGAGGCTTAGTAGGTGGTGTCATGCGTATGTTAGATCAGAACAGGCGCCATTGAACACCACCGAAGTGACTCGGCAGTAGTGCAGTGTCTCCTCCGGTGGGTTGCCTCTTGACGACTTGACACTGACTGCTCCCTGTGGATTGCCGGTGTCGGGGCTGCGGCGGGGCCGACCGGGCTGTGGCTGTGGACGGGGTGTCGGAATGAATGCGGCGTGGGTGCACTACCCCCGAGGTGGCGCAGAGGTTGGGACAGCAAAAAAAAAAAAAAAAAAAAAGAAAAGAAAGAGCGTCATCGTTTAGGCATACACAGGCGCATTCTTTCAGCACTGCAGCACCCTTGGAATAAAAACTGAACAGGATGGGGAGAGAAAAGAATTCAGAGAGACAGACAGAGACAGACAGAGAGAGAGAGAGAGACAAGACAAGACACGACAAAATTCTTTATTCACGAGGATAATAGATAAGCACTGATGTGCTTTTTCACAACCAGTCCTCGCCCTGAGTAGGGCCAATAATGCAAAATAAGATGAGGCAACAAAAGAAGTATATGCAAAAGTGGCTAGAACTAAAATAAGATACGGAATGAAAAGTAAAAAGCAGTAAAATGAGAGAGAGAGAGAGAGAGAGAGAGAGAGAGAGAGAGAGAGAGGAGGGAGAGAGGGAGAAAGAAAGAGGTGAGAATGGGGTGCGGGGAAGAACATGTTTAGAACAATCTGACAATTTTTTTTAAAAAAAAACACCAAGGAGATGCAAGACAATCGATTTTGAAACACCAGAGAGAAAAATGAAAATAAAACACAAATGGAGAGAAAAAAAATGCATAATGATAGCCCAGTCACCACGGGTAGGGGAGGGGGGCAGGGGGTGTCATATAGATAATAAAGCCATTCCAGCAGAACTGTGAGAGAGAGAGACAGAGAGAGAGAGAGAGAGCGTAAGAAGAATGCAAGCATAACGATATAATGACAAGAGGGCAGGAGGTAGTAGGAAACACACACACACACACACACACACACACACACACACACACACACACACACACACACACATTTCACACAAGATGGCGCCTGCTGCACACAGCAACCGATAGTTTTGTACTGTGGATGCTGCTATGTTACGTCCGAAGCAAACAAAAGGATACCACACCAGAATCTGGAAAAGCTGCGTACCAGTACTGTGTGCAAAAGGATGCACTGAGATGTGCTAGCAAAACAGAATGTAAGCACAAATCGAATTTCTGAGCTGAGGAGGCCGTTCAGTTCGTCCGTTGTCAAGGATGGGCTGAAGTCTAGGCCTGGAAAAAGCGATGCTCCTACAGACATCAACATCAACTCCGTGAGTACCACACAGACCGTTTTAAGATTGAAGGCACGATCATCTCTCTGTGTGATAGAGTAGCGTGGCTGGAAGAGCAAATAAGATCTCTGCTTGCAAAAATTGATAGAAAGGACTCAGCTAGCATGGCAACACAGACAGAGCCTTTCCCCTACCTGTCCTATGCAGAAGTAGCTGGAGTTTCGCCACATTTGAAAAACAACTCCACGGGATGCTCTGTCTGCCAAAACAAATAAAACAGAAAAGAAGCAGAACAGAAATGTGCAGCAAAGTGACAAAAACAAAAACTTAGAAGAAAATGTTAACGCAAACAAAAAGGACATCAAAGCTTCTTTGCGTCATAAGCCGAAGTCTAAGGAGCAGTGCAAAAAAAATGTCAATAACTTTAAGGCCGAGTCCAGAGACAAACAAAAACGTCAATAACTAAAAGATCAAATCCAGAGACAAACAAAACGTCAATGACTCAAAGATCAAGTCCAGCGACAAACCAAATCCAACTTTAAAGGGCCTTCCCAACATTTTGTATGTGAATGACCATGTCATAATGAAAGTCAACACAAACAGACAAGGGAAGTCCTACGGATGAAAGGTGCATCAAGAGTTATGCAAGAACAATAAAGGACATCAAACCAGCAGTGGCCAAAGCAAGTGCATCTGTCAAGACACCTCCTGCTGCTTAATTCTTACATGTTGGATCGAAGGACCTAGAACTCAATATCAAAAGCGACTTGTACAACGCACTTTTGGTGTCAGAGCTGAATGATGACAAAAAACATCACCTTTATCACTCACTCTCCAACCTACAAACCGCCCTCTTCAATCTCCGTGATGGGCTACATCCCACTGCTAGAGGAGCCAGCATCCTAGCGGGGAATATTGGCCGGCATCTGAGGGACCTCTTCTGGGAGCGGCCCCGGAAGACAGCGCGACGTCCCTGGTACCTGCGAACCACTTCCTTCCCAGAAGATTCCTTCTACGGCTCTGCATGGTCCAATAGGTTCAATGTCTTATACAACTGGTGACACTTTTTGTTGCTTTGCTCGGAACGAATGTAGCATACCAGCCTACGTCTGTGTGTAGCTAAGCTGCCATGTGTTTAAAGCAACATATTTATTTGTTTATTTATATATTTATTATTTGTTTAGTAATATATTTATTCAAATATGAAATGTAACAACAATATAAAAAATACTGCAGTGAAACTGCTGCTCTCTCTATTCTAATATTGACTGCTATGTCAATTTTTAGTGTCATCTGATTGCCATTTTCTCTTATTCTAGTCTGTTAATATCAGTAAGAACAAACTACCAAGATTGGACGATAAACAAGTGGGGTAATTTTTGCTCCCATAAGACCTAACACAGAGTAACTGTTATTCAAGACTGGCACAGCCTTTTACACTTGAATAAAGTCAGACAAATACAAAGACGAACAATCTAACAGTGGTGGGAAAACAAGCGCAGGCAACAACCCCTCCGTCATCACAGTAATGGCTTGGCAAAGATTTGAACTTAAGGCGAAGGGGGGGGGGGGGGGGGGGGGGTTATGAAGATGAAGAAAATGGGAACACAAAATTTAGAAAATATATCATAAATATGAAAACTCCTCACTAGCTGCATGAGAGAACCATCGTAATCCCTCTCAAAGGCAGATCTATTTGTATTGCCTGCTCCTAGGCCTTTCGTCCGCTGGATCGGACTCATCAATGAGACACGGCTGATGGTGTCTGTGCTTCTGGAGTCAAATAGAGACACACCACTGTGGTGTTCTCACCACCAGGGTTCAAAAAAGAATCCAACAGCACCCCCAAACCAGCCGGCGAAGGGTAGTAAATCCTTGGGTGGAACCTCAGACGTAGGCTCAAAGATTGTCCTCTACATTCTATATTGTTTGCATGATGGTTTTAGTTTTTAGTTTTCCGGCAACTTTTTTCCTCCCCACACTTTGTTTTGTTTCATTTACTACCCTTCGCTGGCTGCTTTGGCGGTGCTGTTGGATTATTTGTGGGATGCCATAGGAAAGTGTTTGAAATGAAGAGAAATTTGTATTAATTTTCACACATTGTTGCCTATTTGTGAGATGTGAGCGAAGAAGCGCAAGAGTTTTTGTGGATAAGCCATACAATTTTAATTTTCTAAGATGAAGGTTATGGTCTATCACATCAAATGCTTTTTTGAAATCAATAGATAGGACACCACAATATCTGTTGTTAATGTTATTTAGCCGGTCTTCAACTAGGTTGATTAGGGCTGTGTGGCATGAATGGTTGTGTCGGAACCCGGACTGTCTTGGATGAAGCAAGTGGTATGTATTACGGTGGTGTAATGTGTGTTTTGTTTATGTGTTTTTCCAAAGGTTTGGAAATAGTGGAAATGATTGAGATTGGTCTGTAGTTTGCAGGGTCCGAGTTGTCACCTGCTTTGTAGATAGGATGACTTTCGCTTGTTTGAAACTATGGGGAAAATGTTTCTTGTCGATGCATAAACTGAAGACGTATGTTAACTTATCTGTAATAGCTGGAGCTGATAGTTTGAGGATTTTGCCGTCAAGGCCATCCACCCCGCAGGTACCTGACTGTTTTAGGTGCGTTAGGTAGTGATAAACTTCAAGGACTGTTACTGGTAGAATATAAAATTCAGTCGTGATGTTTTTATCATGGCAGTTGTTGTTTCAGTTTTTGAAGGCAGTTTGATCTGGAAGAATCTGACGTGACTACTTTGTTGGCTATGGTGCAAAAGTGGGTGTTCAGCTGTTCAACAGAGAAGTCTTTAATTACAGTTGATTTTGAAGAAGATTGATTGTTTGTAAGCTCGTCAATAGCTCTCCATACCAATTTTGGGTTCTGGTTTGATGATAGTAGTGCTCGATAGTAATTCGTTTCTATGCGCTTCTGTGAATTTATTGCATTTCTCAGTATCCTAGAGTCCTCTTCAGAGCCATGTTGTTTAAGCAGATCTCTAAGGTAACCTGCCTCCTTAACTCTTTAGTGTACCATGCCAGTTTAGTATCATGTCGCACTGTAATAGTTTTTAGAGGGGCGTGTTTATCATATATTTCTGTAAATGTTTTGATCCAAAATTCAACATCAGGATCTGGATCAGTTATGTTGAAAACTGAAGAGAGATTTGAGTTAAGCAAGTCATGCAGAAAGTCTTGGTTGTTAAAGTTTGTAAAGCAACTGTAGGTTATGTCTTGTGTCCCGTTTTGGGAATTTTTACTCCTTTTTTGGACCATGTGACATAAACTGGATGATGATCACTACAGTTTAGGACAGGGACGCAGGTTTCTGCTATGTTAGTTTTATATGAAACATAAATATGGTCGATAAGTGTCTTCGAGTTTGGTGTGACTCTCGTTGGAGATTCGATGAGTTGATGCAGAGATAAATAGATTGAATGCTTGTGTCCATTGGTTTTGCACTTTTAGAAGGTCTATGTTAAAGTCTCCAAGTAAAATAATTTCGTTGGATTCTAGCGAGACTGCATCCATCATCATAATGAATTTGTCGACCCAGTTTACCCTTTCAGATGCGTTCCTGTAGCAGAATCCAACCAAAATGGAAGGGTTCCTTTTCAACTTAACTTATATCCAGACACATTCTACACCGTTATGTTGTAGGTGTAGAAGTCGTTTGAAGGTAAGGGTTTCGTTGATGTAGATAAGAAGGCCCGTCTCTTTCGCTTGTGTAGGATCTTTCCGGATTGTGTTATATCCGGGAGTAGTCACATCATCGTCGCTAATGTGTGCAGTTAATCTGGATTCAGAGAACCCTAAAATATGAAAGGGTTTGGCATGATTCCAAATCAGTGTTGATATATCTGATGTCTTGTTAACTGCATGTTGGATATTACGGTGACAGATTCGAAGTCCTTCTTTGCATGGCCATGCAGACTGGTTCTTGCTCACTTCTAGTTGTGCACTGATGAGATGACGATTGCGCACGTTAACTGACGTTAAGGTTTGTGTAATCAAGGATCACATAACAGAGAGGCAAAATGGGGCTAGTTTACACACACCGTAACAACTTTTAGGAAACCAGAAGCGTATGAGAAGAAAAGAAAATCTTCACAGTATATGTCCGTAAGCTCCTCGGTCAGATGGTATACTTATGGACACACTTTTCTGAAATGAACATGTATGCTCACTCACAAAGGAAACACTTCTAAAGCAAAATTACAGTTAAGGGGATTGAAGAAGAGGGAAAAAGTGAAATAAAACTTAAGACAATAAAGCAAAGAACCAACAACTCAAAATGAAAACAAGAGAAAAAAGAGAGGGAGAAAAAAAGTCACTCAAACAAAATGCACAGGTTACGTAGCCGCACTTGTAACTACCAGATGGCAGTGCAAATTATTGCCGCGCTCGCAGTAAACAGCAGATTTTATAGAAGTCTCCTGCTGCAGAGGCTTTGTTCAGTCTCTTTTCTAAGGCACACAGTCTTGCACTTTTACGAAGTCTTCTGTTATATACTTTGTTCAAGTCCACTTAGTTATCATGGCATCAGCGCTGCCGGCACAGAGTGAAAATTACACACACACACACACACACACACACACACACACACACACACACACATTATAGTAAGATTTCGAAGATCAAGCATCACAAGCTTATTTTGCACTGGAAGGAAAACATATGTAGAATGTGAGGAAAACCACATGGCATATTTGTAACAATTGGGAGGTCTTGTACACCACAGAGCTTCGGTTTACACTTCGCGGCGCAGTCTTCTGATACAGAGGTGTTGCTTTTGTTTCATGCCTGGCTCCACGGAATCAGAACTAACGGTACAAGTTAACGGTTTATCAACATGCATACACATACAGACGTGAGCGCTCTTGCACGTCTGCTCACGCGCGCGCGCGCGCGCACACACACACACACACACACACACACACACACTTAACCCCCCCCCCCCCCCCCCCCCCCTACAAACACACTCAACTGCTGCCATTCGTAAGAATTTAACCCGTGGCCATACAGATGCATATACAATTTTAAACATTCATATACGCTCACACACACACACACACACAAACTGGAACCTGAAATCAAGTGTGGTCTACTGCCCCAAATAACACCAATACTATTGACACAGCATCCTTAATCACTGCACCCTCCTCCTCCAGAAAGCCTTTCCAAGACCACACCGGCTAGATGTGTGTACAGGCAGCGACTGCAGCACTGGTCCAATCACCAGTCTCCCAGCCAACCAAGTGACCGCCTGCTATGTTATGTGTGCCGCCAGGCGAGTGTGCTCTTCCGCCATCTCCCTGGTACAACAGGTCTGTCCCTCCCCCACCCCTACCTATTCCTCCACCCTTCAGTTACTTTCAACGGACCCTGTCTCCTTCACATCATCCATGGTATTGGCCACTCTTCGTACCCCCGCCACTCCTTGCTTCCCCCACAGGGAGAGGCTGGCTGAACGTTCTTGTGGTCACTGTGTGTACGCACAAGCGAGCTGGATGGTCTAGGAGGGGCTTCCTGGAGGGGGGAGACGAGTGAGAAGTGCGTAAACCTGACAGGAGGTTTGGGAATTTCTGAAAGGGTGAATGGGGGAGGGAGGAGAGGGGATCTGGGACGTCATGTGCTGTTGGTAACACGAAACGTGTGGCGTGTAGAGGTGGGTAGGAGGGCCTGTCATCTAGGGGGGGGAAAGGTTTTGTGTCACACGTCATTCCACTCTGTTCCTGCTGGGTTGGATAGAGTTGTAGTACAACGCCATCTGTACATCGCAGAGGCTGAAGCTGGCTTTGGGGAAGAGTCGGTGGCACTGCACAATGAGCTCTCGCCACTGCTGCGTTGAAATTGCACCAGCTGGCTGTGATGTTACGAGCTCGTTGCAGTCAATAGCCCCCACATGGAAGGTAGCCTGCATCACGGTGTGGGTTGGTGTTTGCTTTTATTTGTAAGCCACTGAGTCAGGCTGGTGACGTCAGAACGTCGGCACACTCTACCTGAGCGCTGGCCCTAGGGATATGAATATCTCTCAGGGTGTAGTCACTCAGCAGTATTGTTGTGGTCCGTCTACCAATGGAAAACTTTTGAGGAGGGTGGGGAGGGACACGTTGGGGAGATAATTTTTTCCAGGAGAGGTGTCTTCTCATAAAAAGGAGATGGTTGGATATGCGAGTCAGACGATTTTACACATGGGGGGGGGGGGGGGGGGGGGTCCTGTATTTTGTCACTGTGAGCTGTATTAGAAGGGCTGAAGGGGGGTGGTGCATCCTGTATGCAGTGTGCAGTGAGAGAAGGTGGGGAGTTTTGTACTTGGGCAGGATGGACAGATTGCTTTTGTTGGGTGGCAGAGGAGTTGGAATGTGATTCAAATTTAGATTTTTCTTAATTGGTTGTTATGTTTTTGCAAGAAGATGATTTGTCATTGGCAGATGAAGACATGTGACTGAGTTGTGTAGATAGAGTGTCAGTTTCTATTTTGAAGGTATGTCTGGTTATCTGTAATGTTGATCTTAGGGCAGAGATTTCCCTCCCTAGAATTGGGGACTGGCCAATCACAAGCGATTGAAACTGTGTGTGTCGTCTGTAGGATAATTCATGCACGCATTTGTAGAATCAATGCTAAGTAGCCAAGCACTTTGCAAACATGCTGGTGTAAGCCACCAGCTGTGCTCATGGTGCGTGACAGTCAGTGTGTGTCGATGGTGGATATGGAGGGGGTAGTAGAGAGAGAGAGAGAGAGGGGGGGGGGGGGGAGAGAGACGGGTGACGTCTTCACTGCGTGATGTAAACTTTCCTTGTAACTTATTGTGTTAAGCTGGGTAGCTCACGCTGTAGTAAGAGAGGAGGGGGAATGGAGGGGGGAGAGACAGGCCATTGTTGCAACACGATGTAAACTTTTCACTGTGTCAGCCCTACACAAAGGAGTGAAGGGGGGGGGGGGGGGGGGGGGAAAGGGTTGAGAAGGGAGAGTGGGCATAGATTTGAAATCTAATTTTGCCATTTGGTTTGTACAGTTTATACAAGAGGGTGTGGGGGACTGATTGGGTGGAGCTGTCAAGTGTCACATCGTCACATTGATACACCCACGTGAATCGTTGGATGCATGCACAACCACGTCATTCACTGACTTGGAGAAGTTAGAAATGAAAATGTACCGTCAACATACCGTCTTATTTATCTTGCACGTTAACTTGGAAAAACTTTGCTGTAAATCACTGGAACTGCTAA
>JADBJO010000085.1:504604-674604 GCA_016801955.1 Conus betulinus | reverse complement strand
CATGCACACACACACACACACACACACACACACACACACACACACACACACACACACACACACACACACACACACGCGCGCGCGCGCGCGCGCGCGCGCGCACGCACGCACAAACACACGCATGTACGCACTCACACACACACCCAGGCACATGCATACACACACACGCGCGCGCACATGCACACACAAAAATACGTGGGTTCTCTCACACTCATGTACACGAGAGTGTGCCCATCTACCCAGGCATACACACACGTTACACACATAATCATGCAGTCTACGCATACACCCACACATGCATGCACGCAGGAGCATGCTAATACAAGCCAATAGATCACACACGCATACACCCACATAATCGTTCGCGCGCGCGCGCGCGCGTGCGCGCGCGCACACACACACACACGAAAAGATGGCGGAAACTGTCAGTAAGTAAACTTACACCTGGCTGAAATTAAGCAAATCTACCAGAACCATGACCAGAATGACAAGATCCAGAAGTCTGCGCGTAAACGTCAAAACAGCCTGACTTCGGAAAAAGAGTCAAGTGAGACAAAAATGTGTGAGGAGCCAGCCTGTTTTCGAAAAGAAGTTTTGGAGCGAGCTGCGCTGCCAGCTGTGGACGCTCGAACAGGCCCTAACAACGAAGAAACGAGCAGCGATGAAAACTGTGCAACTGCTTCAGACACAGTAAGTGAAATCAAGCAGCTGAAACAACTGATTCAGAAACTGTGCGAAAGAATTGATTCGTTAGAAAAAAACTGTTAATAAGCAGAACGATCTAATTTCTAACTTTGGCAACCACCAGTAGGGTCTCCAAAAGAACAGTGCAACAGTAAGGCACAGAACGTCAGTTCTAAAGAATCTAACACGAGTCAAGGCCTCACCTACGCGGAAGCTGCAAAGTCAATTCCACCACCTCTCAGTCCCAAACCGTCAAAAAACAACTGGCTCGGGACTGACAGAGCACAAGACCAACAAGAAGAAAGAAAGAAAACAAAATAATCGAGCAGAAAAAGAACTCAGAATCTCCCATCAATAACGTCAAAAGCAAAAATGACGTCAAAGGGCGTTCGAGTAAAACCGAGGAAATCAAGACGGAAGAAATGCAGGACGTACCTCTTGTTTTGCTTTTGCACGATTCTGTGTTGACTGGAGTCAATGGGAGAAGACTCGGACGGTCTTACGGGTTTAGTACCTTGTCAAGGAAAGCTCATAAGATCAGTGACTTAAAACCAACATTGGAGAATGCCGTATCCTCAGTTGAAAGACCAGTGGATGCTATTGCTATCCACTGTGGAATAAACGATCTAAAACATATGGATCCCGATGTCTGCAGTAAAAACTTTACTAAAGCTGTTAAAGACATTGCTGCCAAATATCCACAAGCAAATATCATTGTCAGCAAAATTGCGCCTGTCGGTCATCTAGAGATGGGCATGAAAATTGATTTGTTTTAATGCTTTTACAAGCTCTGAGTTGTTTGACGTGGCAAAAGTGAGCTTCATCAGTCACGCCAACCTGAAGCCGAACAACAGGACGCTGCAAAACGGGTCTTCACCCGACCCGGAGGGGAGCCAGTGTGCTTGCCGGCAACTTGGGGAGACACGTCCGGCAGCTGTTCTGGACGACACCTAAGAAGACCACGAGACGCACCATGCCACATTCACCCAGGGGTTTCCATCTCACCCCAGGCGTCATGAGGTGTGCTTGGTGGAACTACTATGACGTTTTGAGTGACTGGTGCTAGATTTATATTTCATACTCAGAACATTTGTCGGTTTTATGGAAGTAGATTTGTTTTCATTTCAGCACAGAAATTACCCTATCTGACAGGTTTATACTCAGCAGAAGGAAGTTGATATCAACGTTATCTTGAAAATTAGAAATCTCTCTCTCTCTCTCTCTCTCTCTCTCTCTCTCTCTCTCTCTCTCTCTCTCTCTTATTTATTTGCTTATTTGTTTTATTTGCACCCCACCCCCCTGCTATTCTGTTGTTAGTTTATCAGTGTCATGCGTGATAACTCATTTAAGATTTTGCAATGGAATGCCAGATCTGTGTTCACGAACGAAGCATTTTTACGTCAACATCTGGTGAATAACTGCTACAAAATATTGATTTTGCAATCACTAAATGTGTGCAAAACTAAATTACCAAAATTACCACACTTTTATTATCCACCAGTGCACAATCGAGTTTTTGACACAAAGGAAAAAGTCAGCACTGCTATTTATATCAGAGAAAGGCACTGAATACTTAATACGACCATCACCAGCACCGTCTGATCTTGCAAACTTATATTCGTGCGCGGCCACAATAAAAGTCAATAACAACGTTGTTCTCAACATTGTGTCTGTATATCTGCCTAAAGGTCCAGACGAGAAAAATACTGAATGGTTACATACAATAGACAGCTCTAAGGAAAGATGGTTGATTGCCGGAGATTTTAATGCTCACACTCCATTTTGGGACAAAGGTTGTTCATCCATAACAAGCAATCGTTTTTTTGAAAACGTGGTGATTCTTCATTGTATTTGCTTAATGATGGGAGTATAACTAGGATTCCTGACATTCTTCCCACCCATAGATCAAGCGCAATAGATCTGACAATGACTTCCCCCAATTAGCCTTTGATTGCTTGTGGCAAACTTTTGATGACACTCTTGGAAGTGATCATCTGCCCATCATAATGACAGTTAATAAAACATACGATATAAAAAATTTGCCTGAAGACAAAATTCCTAAATACAATTATAAGTTTGCCAACAGGGATAAGTTCAAGGCTTTTCTTTCTATAGACACATAGAGACCTTTTGTGAAGATGAAGAAATGTAAATGATATGTATTCAAAATTCAACAAAATGATTCTCTTGGCTGCTGATGATTCAATACCAAAATGTCATACTAATACTTCTCAAAAAACACTTCATACCGGTAATGTGTCGTGGACTAAGGATTGCGAAGAAGCTGTAGCCTTAAAGAAACTGAAATACAAAGAATATATTAAAAAACAAAAGTGAAGAAAACCACCTAGAAATGAAAAAAGCTAAGTCACACACTCTAATCGAGTAATTGCACAAGCAAAGCGGCTTTACTGGACAGCGTTTTGTGCCAAAGAAGTTTCTCATCATAAAGACCTTCAAAAAGTATGGCAGAAATGTCAAACTATGAAAAAAGGGATAAATCTTCCAAGATATCCAGTTAATTTGGATAATAAAAAATTCTCAACCTCATCTGAAAAAGCAGAAGCGTTCGCTAACATGTTTTCAAAGACGATGCGTCTAGAAAGTCTTCCACAAGATTGCATACAACATAGGAAAAGGGAAGAAAAAAACAGAGATGTACGAAGAGCCAGTTTCAAATAATGACCACTATATAAATGTCCCCATAACTATATGCGAGTTAAACGACTCCATCTCCCTGATAGGTAATAAATCATCATCAGTTGGACTGGACGCTGTGTTCGAATGAAATGCTAAAACATTTACCAGATAATTATCTTTGTTTTTTATTGAAAATATTCCAACGGGTTTGGAATAATGGTGTTATGCCATCAATTTGGAAACAGTCTGTAATTATCCCCATTGTAAAGCAAGGAAAATCTCCTACAAGTGTACACAGTTACCGGCCTGTAGCTCTGACGTCTCATGTAGGAAAACTTATGGAAAGAATTATACTAAATCGGCTTATCTATTTTTGTGATAAAAATGAAATAATACTTATTAATCAAGCAGGCTTCAGAAAAGGAAGATCAACAACTGACCACATTGTAAAATTAACAACACAAATTAAGCATCAATTTTCCAGGCGAAAGAGTTCTGGCAACATTTTTTTATGTTAAAAAAAAGCGTTTGATAGCGTGTGGGCATGCTAGATTGCTTTATAAACTGAAGAAAATTGGCATATCTGGTAATTGGTAATTGTTATAACTACATTAGAGAATTTTTATCAGAAAGAAGTTTGCAAGTTAGGGTAGAAAACACATATTCAAATTTTAAATCGTTAGAAATGGGCATTCCCCAAGGTTCCGTAATTGCTCCCATGTTATTTAATATTTTGTTACATGATCTCCCAAAGCACGTAACTAAAAACGCTACCGTTGTGCAGTATGCTGATGATCTGTGTATGTGGATAAATGCTAGTCTAAGAAAAAACACGCCAAAAAGAACAATCAACTATTACAAAAAAATGTATCAGGCAGAGCTAAATAATCTTAGTAAGTATTTGTTTGAAATGGACTGAAACTTTCCCATGAAAAAACCTATATAGTGTTATTTGATAATGGTGATGATCCTGTTGATCTGCCGTCTTTTAGGCTTGATGGAATAACACTTCAGTATGTACACTCAGTAAAATTCTTAGGCGTTTACTTCACATCTAAGTTGACATGGAAAGTTCACATTGATTATCTCTTAAACCAGCAAGGAAAAGTTTAAATTTTTTTTAAATCTTAAGCAAGCAAAGCTGGTGCCAGGATGTAAAAACATTGAAACATCTGGCATATCACTTGTTCGTTCTAAGCTATCATATGCTGCTCAAGAAGCTTTCTTTTGTGCTCCTAAATATTGTTGCAAAAACTGCAAAGTGTTGATAGCAAGGCTTTTAGATTATGCTTGGGAATCCCTGTACATGCTTCTACAGTAGGGACATATTCAGAAATTGATGTTTTGCCTTTAAACGAATAATACAGAACACTCACTTTGGCAAAATATGTTATGAAATGTACAGCTATGAAAGGTGTAAATGAAACAGAAATCTCTTTACATCCATCTACTGATTACCCCAAACGAGCAAAAAACATTTCCTGTTTGTCAACTATTGGTTCGTACTCTGCCCATTTGTTGCAGAAAAAAAACTGATTTGACCCCCGACTCTTTGGCAAAGATTTCTCACACTGATCCAATCCCAAGCTGGGAAAGAAACAGGGCAAAATTTGATCTTAATCACACTGATGCTAAAAAAGCTGATCATCCGCATATCTTGTCATATTCAGCAAAGATGCATATGCAAAGCAAGTATCCTAACCATCTTAAGGTATATACTGATGGATCATTGACAAAGAACAAAGACGCTGGATCTGCTTTTGTTATTTCATCACTTAAAGTAGATAAAGCATATTCGATACGCAAAAAAAAAACGATCTATTTTAGTTTGCCGAAATGATAGCTATACTAATGGCTTTGACATATTTAATCGATTTACCGCAATCGATCTTGCAAGTATTGTTATGTGTCGACTCAATGTCAGTACTACAATCTATCAAGTTTTTCAGTTCTAATTCTGAAAACTTTATTTTAAAGGAAATATGTTATTTAATTCATATTTTGATGTGCAAAGGGACCGATTTGACGTTTTTCTGGGTTCCTTCACACTGTGGAATCAGGGGCAATGAATTCGCTGACAGATCTGCTAAAAAGGGAGCTAAAACTGAAATGAGTGCACACAGTCACTTTCTGTGCCCTTGACTTTACAAGAGTGTCATCAAGTTTTAAAACATGTGGCTTGGGAATATTTTAGAAACAACCAGAACATCCCTTATTTGCGGGTTAATGCTCAAAATAGCCATGTTCTTAGCTTTGATGAGGTTGAAGGTATTGAACACCTGCAGGTTCGTGATATGTATCAGTACAGGAACTTTGTTTCAGTATTTTATAGACTGAAACTCGACGCATTCAGAACGAAATATAGTGCAGGAACAAAATGCATATGTGGTAAGGCAAACGTATCAAGAGCCCACGTTTTATTTGATTGTGTGACTCTTAAGGCATACTTACCATTTATTAGGCATGACAGTGACTGATGTTTTTTTCTGATATTGATTTTGCTTTCAAAGTCACCTTTTGTTTAATATGTAGTCCTGTTAGATATTTACTATAATGTTATAAGTAGTAATTATTCCATATCTCTCTCTCTCTCTCTCTTCTCTCTCTCTCTCTCTCTAATATATCACATAATTTTGTGAAAAGACGTAAAATGAAACTACTACTACTACTACTACTACTACTACACACACACACACACACACACACACACACACACACACACACACACACATACATACATACATACACACACACCAGTACAAGCACGCAGTGACGCACACATCACATAACACTGGCGCACACACATGGGCCCCTCCCCAGCCCCCCCCCCCCCCCCCCCCCCCCCCCCCCCCACACACACACACACACACACACATATCAAGAATACTATACATGAGGGAATGGATAAGTGTATTCCCAAAATAAAGAAAAATGCTAAGAGGAAATTCACTCCAGTCTGGATGAATAAAAAAAAAAAGCTATGAGAAGTATTAAAAAGAAGTATAAATTATTTTTAAAATACCTAGGTACTAAATCAGGAATAAATTACTTGAAGTACATACGGGAAAGGAATAAACGCTCCAAGTTGTTAAAAGTAACTAAAAGGGAATATGAAAAAATGTGTTGCAAAAAATAGTAAAGATAATCCTAAATTATTTTGGAAGTATGTTCAAAATAGATTAAAAGTCAATACAAATATTGGTGCCCTAAATAAACCAGATGGTTCCTTGGCAGTAAGTGATAAAGGAAAAGCGGACACATTAAATGATCTCTTTGCTAGTGTTTTTACACATGAAGATTTAACAAATATACCCATTATTTGATGAATGTGCATATTCAAGTGGGATATCCTTGTCAGAGGTAACTGTTACCCCAAAAGCAGTGAGAGATAGGTTGGTCAACTTAAACCCAAATAAAGCACAAGGACCTGAACAAATCCCCTCAAAAGTTTTAAAAGATTAGGAAATGAATTATCTGTCCCACTATGTTCATCATTCAACGAAACATAAGCTTCAGGTACCTTACCCCAAGATTGGAAGACAGCTTAAAGTAACAGCCCTGTTTAAAAAGGGGTCAAAAGCAGATCCAGGTAACTATATTCCAGTCAGCCTGACTTGTGTAATATGTAAAGTGTTAGAAAGTATAATCAGAGATTCAATTGTAGCTCATTTTACAGATAATGATTATATGCAAAATGTCAGCATGGGTTCCGTAAAAAAACGTTCTTGTGTTACTCAGTTGCTTGAAGTTGTAGAAAGTATGACAAAATTATTGGATGATGGTCATAATATTGATGTTATTTACTTAGATTTTAAGAAGGCTTTTGATACTGCGCCACATGAAAGGCTACCTGTCAAAGTATCTGCTTATGGTATAACTGGCAAACTATTAAAATGGATACAAGGATTTTTGACAAATAGGGTACAGCTTGTAAGAGTAGGTGGTGAAAGATCAAATAAAGCCAAGGTTCTAAGTGGTATACCTCAGGGTAGCATCTTGGGCCCAATATTATTCACAGTATTTATAAATGACTTGCCATTATCATTAAAAAGCACCTGTAGAATATTTTGCTGATGATACAAAACTGTATGATAAAACTCCACAATTCTCAGATTTACAAAACGATCTTTAAAACTCCAAAATTGGTCAGATGTATGGAATCTGTATTTCAATATCTCTAAATGTGGTGTGCTACATATTGGAAAAAAACCACCTAAGAACATGCTTATTATATATATGAGACATAATGGCAGCTTACAGAAGATAAAGACCTTAAAAGAAGAAACAGATCTGGGAGTAACTTTCGATAGCATGTTGTCTTTTGATTTACATATTAGCAAAGTAGTTAATAAAGCCAATCAAATGTTGGGTTTCATAAGGAGAAGTTTCTTTTACTTAGATAAGGAGGTATTCCTAAAACTTTATAAATCTTTTGTGAGACCTCATTTGGAATATGCAAATACGATTTGGTACCCATACTTGAAAAGACAATCATCACAAATAGAAAGAGTTCAAAGACGTGCTACAAAGCTATTAAAAGAATGCAAAGATAAATCTTATGCAGAAAGATTACAATATTTGAATCTACATTCATTAAAAGGCAGAAGGACAAGAGGTGATCTTATACAGACTTACAAAATATTTAATGGATTTGATGATGTGTTGTGTTGACTCACTCTTTTCTCTTTCACAATATAATATCACAAGAAATGCAGAAGGAACGATATATATTCAGCACTGTCATACTAACAGAAGAAAATTTTTCTTTTCACACAGAGTAGCCCCTTTATGGAATGAACTCCCTACTAACATAAAATTTGCAAAAGACACTAAAAAGTTCAAGAATCTTTTGGATGTAATTCCAAAGTATAAGGAACTTTTCAACCATTTTGATGATTAAAATGCTATATTAGGCACAGTGAAACAAAATGACAATTGCGTGTTCAACACCTATACTTTTAACAAAAAGTATTTGACAAAGAGAGTACGTACATACGCCGCGAGGACCTGGGCTTTTGAGCCAGTCCCTGTTACTACTACTACTACTACTACTACTACTACTACACACACATACGCACACACACATATGTATAGGCACGCAAACACACATATACAATTATAATAGTAGCGCAGACAATGCTACCCAAGGTCTGACCAGTACGTTGGCTAATGGCAGGTCAGATCGTTCAGCTAAAACGTAGGCTATCCATAATATTCTTGTCTTGAATCCTCATCATCTATTATATCCACCAGCTGTAAATCATGTGCAGGGTGGTCTCGAAACTTAGCACATGTGGTGTGGTGTGTAGGCCCTATTGACTAGTCCGCACGCCTTGACACCTTGTTAAAAAACTCACTCTCTCTCTCTCTCTCTCTCTCTCTCTCTCTCTCTCTCTCTCTCTCACACACACACACACACACACACACACACACACACACACACACACACAATATCGTTCTAACTATGAAGCAAAGCCTACTTAAGAATTATACTGACGAGGCAAGGATTCATGAAGGCAAACATTCCGAGTTCTGGTTCGGAAACAAAATGTCAGCTGTGTTATGTTTGTAGCATGTTTGTATGTTTGTAGTGTATCAGCAGTAGTAGCAATAGCAACAGCGGCGGTAATAGCTGTAGTAGAGAGGCCTGTAAAGTAGCTTTTAAGTATGTCCCAGAATAGTCTTTGACATCATCACATACCATCGTCTTGCCCCTTCTCCATCTCATTAAATAGCTCTAACATTATTTTGTGCATATTATCTGTTCAACGGAAAGAATGGCTTGTCTACCAGTAGGCCACTCTGGCATTAAGATCGACGCAAAAGGCGCTACTAAACCAGGACGCAATTTTGCCAGGACGCCAACAGTTGCTGCTGGGTCACAGTAGAAAGCTTTATTAGTAGTAGTAGCACCAGCAGTTCGAGCAGTCTTCTGCGCCGGCTGAAAGAGCAAAAAACTACTATTAGACATACTTCGACTCTAGTAACTGCTAGGCTATTGGCAATATTCATGTTGGGTATCGCTTAAAGCACTCGTGGCCTGGTAGTAGTAGTAGTAGTAGTAGTAGTAGTAGTAGTAGTTGCAACAGCAGTAGCAGCAGAAGCAGTTCAACAGCAGCTGATCGAGCTGGTAGTTAGCCTAATTACCGTTGTTGTATATGTGGCGTTGCCCTTGAGGTCATAGTTACTACTGTTTCAGTTGCTATTGTTGCAGCTTCTTACAGAATCATACACTGAACTGACATTGTACATTTTATCCCCCGGTCTAAGCCCAGATCTGCAGCAGTGAAATAAAATGCCTTGAATTCTATTGATCGAGCCAGCGCGCGAGGTTGTGGGCTATTTACGTATCGTAAGTGACTTCCCTTGCTTTGATGCATCGCATTAACTTGGAAGATGGGGACGACAGCGATGTTTCTTACCAAAACAAAAGGATTACAAGCCAATAGATCTTTAGTAGCTTGAATGCAAACTGGATAAGAGCAACCCCATCTTGTGTACTGACCAGTACTTATCGATTCTGTCATATGCAAACAGTTTTTATCGAGCCACAGTGGTGATTCATCAGTCCATTCGCTCAAGGCTACGAACTGGACAGTCGGACTCGGGAATCTTGGTCTGTTAACTGCCACAAAGTGTGTGAACGCAGGGTTAATTTTTTTTTTATTTTTATTTATTTTTTTTTGTAATGTTTGTTTTGTGACTATCGCTCGCCTGCGCAACGAAAGGGGACCTTTGTCAGCAGACATAATGTCTGTATCACATCCTCTGCTCAAGTTATTGAAAAGTAAGTAGGGTCAATCGATTTATAAATTTACATAAGCTGACAGGATTTTCTTTCATACCCCCCCCCCCCCCCACACACACACACACACACACACACACACACACACCATCCACCGTTGACCTCCCTCCCCCTCCTACCTATACTCCAAACCCCACAGCCCCCTTTTGGTGTGCGCCTCAGGAAAAAAAAAAAAAAAGCCATGAAAAAGTTGTTCACTTGTTGGCATTTTATGTTCTCTTGTTATGTACTGTAGCAATCTCCATACTGGCAAAGATGCTGTCCAATATAAGATTACTGAACCAGGAAAGAAGTATTTGCACAGGAAGGGGGTTCAAAATCAAATCTTCTCAGTTATCATTTTTTTTTTTAGTTCATCTTCAGTGTAAATCTAAACATGAATAAACAGGAGAGTCAGTCATCAATTAATTGATGGTGGTTTTATGTCATTTCCAAAAATGCAAACAAAAATCAGTGGAATGGCTGGAACTATTTTTAAGTTGAAATTGAAAATAAAATGAGGCAGGGAACAGTAAACAATAAACATGAGGAAACCTAACACAGAGTAACTTTTTTTCAAGATTGGCACGGCCTTTTAAACTTGAGTAAAGTCAGACAAATACAAGACGAACAATCTAACAGTGGGGGGGAAAACAAGCGCAGGCCAACAGTCCCTCCGTCATCACAGTATTGACTTGGCAAAGATTTGAACTTTAGGGGAAGAAAATTGGAACATAAAATTAAGAAAATATAGGTATGAAGACTCATCACTAGCTGCATGAGGGATCCATCGTAATCCCTCTCAAAGGCAGATCTATTTATATTGCCTGCTCCTAGGCCTTTCGTCCGCTGGATCGAACTCATCAGGGAGACATGATTGATTGTGTCTGTGCTCCTGGCGTCAAATAGAGACACATCACAGTCCATAATACTGTGGTGTTCTCACCACCAAGGGTTCAAAAAAGAATCCAACAGTACCCCCAAAGCAGCCAGCGAAAGGTCCTTGGGTGCATCCTCAGGCGTAGGCTCAAAGATTGCCCCCTACATTTTATACTGTTTGCATAATGTCTAGTTTTTCAGCGACTTTTTTCTTCCCCACACTTTTGTTTAATTTCATTTACTACCCTTTGCTGGCTGCTTTGGGGGTGCTGTTGGATTCTTTTTTGAACGCTTGGTAGTGAGCACACCACAGTTTTATGGACTGTGGTGTGTTTCTCTATTAATGCCAGGAGCACAGACATAATCAGCTGTGTCTCCCTGATGAGTCCGATCCAGCGGACGAAAGGCCTAGGAGCAGGCAATACAAATAGATCTGCCTTCGAGAGGGATTATGATGGTTCCCTCATGCAGCTAGTGAAGAGCCTTCATATCTAAAAATATTTTCTTTATTTCATGTTCCAATTTTCTTGATTTTCAAACCCCCCTCCCCCCCCGCTCAACCCTCCCCCCCCCCCCCCCCCCCCCCCCCCCCCCCCTCCTCCCTTAAGTTCAAATCTTTGCCAAGTCATTACTGTGATGACGGAGGAGCTGTTGGCCTGCACTTGTTTTTTCCCCACGATTAGATTGTTCATCTTTGTATTTGCCTGACTTTATTCAAGTTTAAAACGCTGTGCCAAGAATTACCCTACTTGTTTTTATTGTTTGATTTTTAAGTTGACAATGGAACAGTCAGCTGACTGCGTCTTTTCTTAGCTCTAGATGATGGTGAACTGAAGGATGCCAACTGTCATGCCACATGGACATACTTGATACATAAACAATCATTGAGATCTCGAGCATATTCATCAGGAGTGCTTAATGAAATTTTCAAGTTTGACATATCCTGCCACCTTCTCTATTCACATTTCTTTATGTTTGCGGATGATGTTATATGACTGTGGTTCATGGTTGGTTAGTCTGTTGGCTGGTTTTTCACAAACTGAATGCTGTGTTTAGAAATCAAATTACAACCAGCTGCTGTGGTGAAGTGGTTAGCATCGCGGACTCCCAGCTGGGAGGTCGCAGGTTCGAATCCCATAAGAGTCATGTGGGTTTTTCTCTTCTCGACCGGCTCCTACCCAGAGTTGAGTTTGCTGTGGACTCAGTTAGGAAGACTGGGACCACACAGTCGAGTTTCATCCACTTAATGGATGCGCTTCTGAGAGTGTTGCTCAAATTTGCTGACCAACACTGCAGGTGCCTGTATCTCTCGGGCCTGGTTGATGCTGGGATATATAATGAAAGGAAGCATAGAGTACAGCCCTGTCATGCCCTCTCAGACCGAAATGGAAATCCATAGCATCATCTTAATCATCCTCTTCTCATCGATCAGCATACAAAGAAAGTCTCAAATTCAGTGGCCCTTCATGCCCTGCTCTCATGGTGACCTCAGTTTCAATGTCCTCTCCATGTCTGTGGCCTTGGTTTGGTTCCGTCGGGGGCACTGTATCGGGGAGTCCATGGGGGCTGTTGTTGGACAAACGTGGTGGCGCCCTCCGGAGGGAGAGCTCACTCACGCCGGCTCTGCGACTAAGCAATTAAATTCGTCAGTAGGGGGCTTAGTAGGTGGTGTCCTGCGTATGTTAGATCAGAACAGGCACCACTGAACACCACTGAAGTGACTCAACAGCAGTGCAGTGTCTCCTCTGGTGGGTTGCCTCTTGCTGACTTGACATTGACTGTTCCCTGTGGATTGCTGGGGCTGGGGCTGCGGCAGGGCTGACCGGGCTGTGGCTGTGGACGGGGTGTCGGAATGAGCGGCGTGGGTGCACTGCCTCTGAGGTGGAGCAGAGAGGTTGGGACAGCAAAAAAAAAAAAAAAAAAAAAAAAAGAAATCAAATTATATTGCTTTTTGGTCCATTAGCTGTTGTCTTTGGATTTTAAAAATAAGTTTTTAGTGTTCCTTCATTTGTGTACAGGACTGGATCAGATGTTACAGGAGAGAAAAGTGGGAGGGGGGGTGGTGGTCCTATATAAGTTAAGGGGACATCTCATTTTGTCCCTAGACTCATAAATGTACCTCCAAAGGCTTCTCCCTAACCCCTACCACTAAGTTATCCCTCCCTCATGCCATCCGTGTCCCACTTCCCTATCTTTCCCAATTCTTCCTCACTAATTCTAATCATTGGTCAATCAAGTGAAAAATGTTTTTTCCCCGACACCCACCTCCCCACCCCCGCCACCAGTTACATGCATGCATTGCTCAGTATACTTCCCTTGTTAGAGGATCTCACACTTAAGCTGGAACCCCCTCGTCTTTACTTTTATTGGAACTAGCCCTGATATTCTCCCAAATGAATCTCTCTCTCTCTCTCTCTCTCTCTCTCTCTCTCTCTTGAATGGCATTCAGATTTCAGAAGGGCATGCTCAGTTACATATTGTACCAATGTTACTTTGAGACTGTTTACAATTCAGAGCTGCCAAGTACAATGTTTTCAGCATAGCAATAGCATGCTATGATTGCGTCAACAAGGCTACATTACTGCTATGTCCAAAATTTAAACAAATTTAATTGAAAAAAAAAAAAAAAAAAACAGACACACACTTTACAGACTTGCTGATGGCTTAAACAGAACTGAGATAACATAGATTTTTCAACAGTAGACTTACTTCAAAACAAACAAATAAACAGTGGCAGAATTTAGTAAGGGGAGGATGAAAAGTAGAGGAAAAAATGGCTATGGGTGATCACAATCCTGCTGCGTGGTCTGCTGGTTTAATTGTTGGTCACTTTTATTTTTTGTAGGTTAAGTCAAAATTGCACAATAACATGGGAGATTTCTCTCTTCTCAGTCCACTTTCATGTCACATGCAAAGTGAAATACGACTAAAAGTACTATTGATTCTGACTTTTTGCATTGCATACAAGTGTTATGCTTAAATTTGGAAAGCTACACTTAAAAGGTCAGATACTACATATTGGTCATGATTTTCCGAGCAGCACCAAATGTGGGCCTGAGCAGCTGTGTTTATACTTTTTGTTTGATTTTTGTGGGTTTTTTTAAGGGTGTGTGGGAAGGGGGGGAGGGGGGGGGGGGGGGGGGGGGCTTTGCCAGCCATTATAGGCTAATTGTGCCTTACTTCTGAAGTGAGCTATTCCAGGCTACTGTTGGATTGCATTCTATTCTCATGTAACAGCTCAACTTCTGCTATATGCCAGAAAATCACAAGAAATACAAATCATTCAATCAGCAAACATACCATGCTGTGCCAAGCCATGCACTTTGTAATTTTGGGCCAAACTTAAACATCCCCTTTGAAGCAGTGATTCAGGTTTTTGTGAATGACATATTTCTCCTTCCAAATTGTTTACTGTTTCCATCATTGTTGATAAAAAGCAAGAAGTCAAATCCTCAGTTTCTAACTGTCAGCGTTCATAGATGAGGAAATGACCCAGAGACTGGTACATATATCATGTATTGTTAGATACTGCTAAGTGCAATTTCTGATGACACTTTAATGTAGATCTATGGTCCCATGTTGATTGCTAAAGATGACATATATATATATGTATACACACACACACACACACACACATACACTCACACACACACACACACACACACACACACACACACACACACACACACACACACACACACACACACACACATACACACATATTTACTAGTTTTGAGACATTCTCTGAAATTGTATACACTGACTAGTTTTGAGACATTCTCTAAAGTGATGTATAATTACTAATTATGAAGCATTCTCTGAAATGGCATACACTTACTAGTTTTGAGGTATCTTCTGAAGTAGTGTATACTTGCTTGTCTTGAGGCCTTCTCAAGGGTCACATTTACTAGTTTTGAGACATTCTTTGAAGCATTCCATTTGCCAGTTTTCACCGTGATTGTGGTCTTTCTTCAATCTTACATGCGCTTAGACTAGCTGACGATCATGCCACACTAGCCTTTTTATTCAGCATTTTAGTTATTTTCACAGAGCTATGGTGTAAGCACATTAAGATAAAGATAAAAACTATAATGATACATTAAAATATCTCACATAAAGTTTACTTTGAAATTTGTGAATGAACAGCCTTTTTTCCCTCTCTTCTTTTACATGTGTGTGTGTGAGTGTGTGTGTGTGTGTGTGTGTGTGTGTGTGTGTGTGTGTGTGTGTGTGTGTTTTTTGTGTGTGTGTGTGTGTGTGTGTGTGTGTGTGTGTTTGATTTGATTCAAGTATCTGTGCTGGAGCTTCACAGAGAGGTGGGATGCATCCGTGACAGCAATCTGAAGTTACATCCTCTGTGTCAGATTGTGGAAGATATCTTTCATCTTGGCCTACTGCGTACGTGTTCATCATCAAATGTTATATAGTTATCATAAAAGATCTTTAATTTGTGCTGAAAAAGCTCATTAGGTTGCTTGAGATCAAACAACAGATCATAGAAATAATGTTTGTTGCAATTCAGTACTATGTTTGGTTTTCTTTAATGGTTATGACTTACCATTGTCAGTGTTGTTGTATTATTGTTCATGGTAATTATGTTAGAATTATACAGACTACAGATGAAAAGACATAGGCAGTATATAACTAACTAGAAAAGTACATTTTTCTCCCTTGTTCAAACAGTTACAACTGACGTGCTGGTGACTTCCTCAGTTCGACTCTAGAAGCATATAATTGGGAGCTGCTGCTACTGCTCATTTGCTGTCACATTCGTAGTCCTATCTCTGAAATGAACTCGGCTGTCGTCGAGGTGCCCCTGGCGCACCAACAACTTCCAGCACATTGTTAACCATCTGGCCATCTGCTTGAATTTTGGATTTAGAAGAGAAAGGGAAGTGAAAGGGATCCTTCACCAGAAGAGGGTTGTAAAATTGATTTGTAGAGGCCATTAAATTTTAATAGAAGGGCTCATAGTTAACATGGTGTTTGTTCTTGGTGAATTTTCAGTGTGCTGGTGTATGTCTCTCAGCTGTTCCTAAACATCTGTGATGACATAAGTAATCCATGCGAAATAGGCTAAGTGGTCAGAATGGATATACCCACAATGCCATGGTAAACTGGAAAAGTTAGAGAACATGTGCTGGTACAGTTTGGGTGTGATGATGTGATTGGCTTCATTCTGATTGCATTGAATATTTTATGATTTAAATTGGAATCAACACATTCTGTAGATTAAATCCCCAATCCTTTTATCAATATATAACTGATGAATTCGGTTGGTTTGTAGACTGATGTCTGTTGTTATTATTTGTCAATTGTTTGATTTCTTGTGTGCAGGAACAGGGATGTGGTTCAATAAAGTGGACTACTGGAACGTTTTCAATAAGCTGTCACGCAGGTATAGGATCAAAATACAGCTTGTAATGGAAAGAGGATACTCTCATGCTTTTTGATATCCTCACTGGTCAGCTGTTATTACTCTATAATCTCTGTATTTGGTTTGACAGACATATCATGTGGACTAATATTTTCACATACCAACATGTTGGTACTCCAAAAACAGGCTGTCAGCACAATGAAACTTTTCTAATTCCAGTGAATCTCTACAGTAGAATCTACGGCTGATGTTGCACCTATCTGAATAATGTGTTCAAAGTGAAACGAGGAATTTGTGTTTACCTTTTTCTGTCAGATCCTTTCTTTGTTTAATAATTTGGTAAAAGCTTTGAATGTAAAAATGAAAACCCTTTGATTCTGAAATGCCATAGTCTTGAAAAACTCTTGATTATTAGTCAATTTAGAAGTCACTGACTTAAAAATAGCATGCTGTATACTGAATAGAAGTGATTATTCTTGTTATACTGCTACCAAAACTGACCATCTTCATGCAGGGAAGTTATCATGATGACCTGTTAAGTGAAAGAATACAAATGAGAACATTGTTATGAAATGTACCTGTCACACTGTCACTCTTGCACACACACACATTCATGACAGTATTTACTCCATACGCACACACAATCCCTCCAGTCAACCAAAAGGCACACGACAGAATGTTTTTTCTTCTCCCCCTCTCATCCGGGGAAAACACTTTACTAAATGAATTGAATAATTCCAACAATGTTCATCACACTCCAGTAGTTATCAGACAAACTCTATACATGTTTCTCTCTCTCTCTCTCTTCACACTGAGATAAATCAAGTTACGAAGTGATATGAGTAAAGTCTTGTTAGATTCCTCCTCCTTGCAGGAGAAAGAATACACACATCCCCCCAAGAATATAAAGTCATGGCCTTTTACACAACATTGGGCGCAAGATCCAGACCAGGAGAATAAACAATTCGTACCATCATGATGCTATACTTGCGTCAGAAAAAAGCGCTCGCCCCATACGGTCATAATGCCCTGCCTGCTTCAGAAAAAGCGCTTGCCCCTTGAACTCTCCAGTCACTGGGGGAACGATGAGATCCGACTCCTGTCCCCGGGGTCTTCAATTGCTGGGGCTGAACTATCGGTGTGTTCCCCATACCATGGCCATCGTTAAACACCTGTCTCAGCGCTTAGGAAACAGATGCCGTCGCAGCATCAGAGAAGAAATAGCTGATGAGGTGAGGAGTGAAGGGCTGAAACACGAATAAGGTTCGTGTAAGTAACCTGCTTCCCAATTTAACATATGAATTCTTTCTTTCTCTTTTCTTTAGGTTTTCCCCTGTACCTTTCCCCAGCTATCTGTGGCACACCTGGTAATGACTGGTCAGCAGTGATGACCCCTTGACCAACGTCTTGACAGGTTCGAGTCTTGAGGCCATCTGGGCTAAAACTAATTCTTTCCTCCCCCTCCTCCTAGTGAGTGCATACTCGGTGTTCAAAACACATGACCAGCTCCTTGCCAGCCCTTATCAAACTATCTCTCAGTGGTCACTTTCACCCAATGACCAACCTTTATCTATTTTACCGAATGATCCTCTCAATTATTGGGGGACGCCTGCTATGCTAGTCAAGCCACATGAATGTTCTTCCCTTTTAGTTGTGGCATGGGGGAAATGATTCATATCACTAGACTAAATGTGATGGAGAGTCACATGCCTTGATGTGAGGCTACATCATATGACACCCCCCCATCCTGGGATGAAAAAAAAAAATTTTCCCCAGAAAAAAACTTTTTTTTGTTGTTTTAAAAAGATATACAACTTCACTTAAAACACATCTTCAGCCATGAATCACAAAATGTGTATCCATCACACATGATTCACTAGATTACTCATCAACGTATAGAATCAACTATCATGACCCACCATAAATACCATGTTTCAAAAGTTCAGTCTTTCCGAATAAACTTTTAAAATTCATAGTTCATCATCACACGTCACAAATTACATTCCACAAAATACATGGACAAAACAGGGATATTAACAATTCAAAGTATAAACTGTGTTTATATGTTAAGATGTGAAGCACATTTTTTGTGTCTCACATCATGTTTTTTTCAAAACCCTCATGAAAATGAGAATATTTCCATGTGTAAATGTTTCTCAAGAGACATGTAAACAAAATAAACAGATTTTTTTTTTCCACATGTAATGTTATAGTCCATTGAAAAGTCAAACATATTTTCCATTTTTGACAATGGACTAATGAAAAAAATTGGTTTGTGTTACAACGCAATCAAAATATGTCTGTATACATATCTAAAGTGTTATTTGCTTGTGACACATATACATTCACCTTCACAAGTGAGTTGGATATAAATAGTACATGATGATTTTTTCATTGTTTAGAAAGAAATAAAGCAAAGAATAGATGAATAACACATCAACATCAAGTAGTTTTTGCTTGTAAAACATATATAGTCACTTCAACAAGCAAATTAAGCATAAATACCACTTGATTTAAATAGGCAGTAGCATACAAGTCACTATCAAATGTGAACACACTGTGATCATAAAGAAAGACAAAACAGCAGAAAATAGTCTCTCCCTTTAAGACAGTTACATTTGTCCATGAGTATTCATAAATGTGACAATAAAAATCTGCCACGACAGTTTTTGTTTCAGGCACTGGTTCGATAGTACATTTGAATTCCTGCAGTGCCAAAGACCACCTTAATAATCTGTTGTTCTTAGTCCTTGACAATTGCAGGAACGTCAGTGGCCTGTGGTCGGTCTGTAACCAAAACTTTCTTCCAGTCAAGAACCTGGAGAATTTCTCACATGCCCATACAATAGCCAAGCACTCTCTCTCAATAGTGGAGTATTTCTGCAGTGTCTTTGAGAACTTTTTACTGGCGTATTGTACGGGATGTAACAAAGCATTTTTTTCCTGCAAAAGTACCGCTCCCATTCCTTTGGAACTGGCATCGGTTCTCAAAATAAAGTCTTCTGAGAGGGAGGGTAACAAAAGAACAGGAAATGAGTTGAGGGTGTTCTGAACACACTCTAAAGCCTTCTGGCACCCATCAGACCACACAATACTTTTTTGTTCTCGTCCTTTTCGTCAATTCAGTCAAAGGGGCCGTCAGGGACGCAAAGTGGGGTACATATCGTATATAGTAAGACACAATAATCCGATGAGTGACCTGATCTGTTTCTTTGTAGTGGGTTTGTGTAAGGATAAAATCTGTTCCACTTTTTCTTCCTTCTGGCATCATTTTTCCCACTGAAATAGTATGACCATAAAAACTCGAGAGTTTGAAACCCGGCATGAATTTTGGATGGTCTGGCAGTTAGACCAAAACTTCGGAGTTTGGAAAAAAACAGCTTGTAAGTTAGAAAGGAGGTCACTTCATGACTTTGCAGCCAACAAAATATGTCAAAAAAGCTGACTGCACTACATTCATTCATGGAGTTTCAGGGCTCGCATCATTCTGGCTAAAGAAGCTGGGGCATTTTGCAAGCTGAATGGCATTTTCATCCATTGGAAAAGTTCAAAAGGTGTTTGAAATGCTGTCTTTTCCTTGTCAGTTCAGCCGTTGGGATCTGTCAGTATCCTTTAGTTAAGTCTGTTTTCACAAAAATATTTTCCTTCTGTGAGCTGACACAGAAGTTCTTCAATGTCTGGGATGGGCTCCGCATCGAACACAGTGATCTTGTTTAATTTCCTGTAATCGATGCAGAACCGCACCGAGCCATCAAGTTTGTCCACCATAAAACTGGTGAGCTGTATGGAGATGTAGAAGGTTCTATAACCTTTAAATCCAGCATTACTTAAATTTCTCTCTCGACAACCTCTTTTTTTGCAAACGGGAAGGGGAAAGTCTGGTTCACACTGGTATTTCAGTACTTAACTGAATACTATGGGTTCAGTTCCTGTCACTGTACATGGGGTATCTGTCAACACATCCTGAAAGTCTTTCAAAATTTCTTTGAGCTGTTCTGTCTGACTGCAGACAAATCATTCGACAGAACCACATCATCATAGGTTTCACCTTTGATAGACAGAGTAGGAAGGGGTACAACATCATCTGCACTGGTAGATGTTAACAATCCTACATTTGCTGTTTTCATAACCTTTGATCTGTCCTTGTATGTTACATTTGGTACAAAATCACCACTGATAATATCTGTCATGTTGACATCAGTTTTTGACATAGGACATATCCATTCAACTGACTGGTTGATGGCAACATTTGTACGCTCAACATACTTCTTCAACATGCTCACATGGAATGCCTCTCTCAGTGTTTGCCATTTTGATCTTATGATTAACTGCAGAAAGTTTTTCGACCACCTGAAAAGGACCTTCTACATAACACACGAGTTTTGTTATGTTCATCAGCGAGTAGCACAAGGACTTCATCCCCTACACTGATGGAACGTGCCTTTGCTTTTTGTCAAGCTGCTGATTCACGCACAAATATTTACACATGCATGCATGAATACAGCCAATACTCCATTACACAACAGGCATCCACCTCCACACAACTCACAAGGCGCTAAACACCAGGTTTTAAAAGTTCATTTCCCCGAGTATCTCCTCTTCTCCCATGTTCATACACAGCACTGGTGGGGTTTATTATTCCGTCTGTTCACAGATCATAGTTCACTTTATATTTCTCCTGGGGTCAGTTCATCACAAATATCGGTACCTTCATTCCTCTTCATCCAATCACAAACGTCTATGGTGGACTGCATACATATTTCCACCTACCCTTTTTGCTTGGTTTCCCCCAGAGCATAACACTATGGGCGATCTCCGACTTCGCCTCTGCACCTTTGGACAGCATAACCACTATCTCTGGCTGTCTCTGACTGTTCCTTCCGACATCTTTCTGGCAGGGGGGTATGGCTCCTGTAGCTCACCCGACTCTCCCTCCAGTCACAGCCTCGTCTATTTTGCTACTGCTACCATAACGGCGTAGCTAGAAAACAAAATAAGCTATGATGACTATACTGCCCACAGTTAGCAGCAATCCAACATAAACACTTTTACAAAATAATTTCGATTCCCAATTTCACGATCGAAATGGATAACGATCGAAAAAAAAAATAAAAAAAAAAACAAAGACTGGAACTTTCATAGTTCCTTAAAATTGTATCAAATACTTACTCTTGTCTAAATCATTACCTAGCAAAATACATGCGTAAGCATGTTACAGACTCATGTCTGTATTAAATGGGCCTGACAGTCGGCGGCCTCTTTTTTCCATTTTATCAGCGCTGTTGCTCGAATCTCTCTCCACACTCACTTCCAGTGTGTTTAGCTTTTTACCCAATTTTTCTTAACACAGCTCACATTCAAAACAAAGGAAGTGACCTGCCCTTTAAGAACGACAATCCTACGCCGTTTCCTTTTCACACATTTAACTCCCTTCACTCGTGCTTAACCTTTCAACTACACAGGCGTTTAAAATTTTTCTTTCCGTGTGCCTGACACTTTTCTATCTGCAAAGACCTTGTATACATCTGTTTTTCTATTAGCTGACTGTGTTGAGCAAGCTCACACGCATCCTTCAAACAATTATGCAGTTCTTAAACGTATTGGTGGACAGTTTTACTGTCAGGTATGTCCGTCTTATTTGTACATTGTGTGATCAGTAGATCCAAAGGACCCCTTGGTAAGTGTCCGAAAAGAAGTTCAAATGGTGAGAATCCCAGTGTTTCGTTCGGCATTTCCCTGTACACGAAAAGCAAAGCCGGTATGAAACGATCCCATTCCTGGGGTTCCTGCCTTGCAAACTTTTCAGCATGACTTTAATGTTCCATTGAATCATTCAACCATGCCATTCGATTGGGGATGATATGGCGTGGTTGAAATGGAGGAGATTGCAACAGTCTGTAAATTTCCCTCATGAGGTCGGAAATGAATTGCGTTACACAATCCCAGAGAATTTCTTCTGGGAGACCCACTCTGGAAAAAATCACGAGTAGGGTTTCAGCAACAGACACTGTATCAATTTTCTTCAGTGGAATCGCTTTTGGAAACCTAGTCGCTGTATCCATCGAAGTTAGGATATAGTGATATCCGGAAGCAGACGATGGGAAAGGCCCGACAAGATCAGTAGCTACCTTCCGAAATGAGAGGCATTTTGTGCAAAGGTGTACATGGGACGTGACCTTTCTGAGATGTCTTTTGGCAGATGTCACAAGAGCAGCAATATTCTGTAACTTCCTTCGTAACGCCTGGCCAATAAAAAGAATCAAGAACTCTCTTTAATGTCTTTTTGATTCCGCAGTGACCAGCAAACAACGCATCATGAACCGTGTGTAGTATTATCTCTCTAAGTAGCTTTGGAACAACAACTTGTTTGTATTCCTGTCCAGGTACACACCTGTAGAGAATGTCAGAGTTCAGTATGTATGCTGATTTGTCCGTTAGTATGTCAGTGACAGTCTGTTAGAAGTAGAAAGTATTGTCATCAGTGTCTTGTCTTTTCCCTGCATTTCTTTTAGATTATCTGGGGTAATTTGGAGTTTATTTATCCAGTTTTGAGACTTTTAGTGGCTTTTTTAGCCTTTTTCCTGCTCTATGATGTCTGATCTGGTACTCACAAGACAAGGAACGAACGATCCTCCAGCACCACCATGTACTGTTGTGACACCTGGCAAATTGCCCAAGATCAGGTCGCAGACTGCGTTATTGATAGCACAGGTAGTGAGAAATCCGGAGTAGTACGGTGTATCGACGAAAATTTTGCCAGCAGAAATGTTTCTATCTTGCCTCCAAACGACCTACACTTTTGGACAGTGTTGAGATGTTGGTTTTGTAGCATGAAAGATTTTCTTACACCAGTGGTAGTGCACCCAGTGTCTCGCAAAACTGAAGCCTGCAAACCGTTGATGGCTCCGTTTTCTAACACAAGTCCATCAACCGATTGATGCGGTCCCAAAACAAGGCCTTCTTCACAATCAGTGGAGACTAATGCAGGTTTTGAATCATTTGGTTTGAAAGGGCAATTCTTTTTAAAATGGAACTTGCAATCGCAAAAGAATCATCGCATTGTCTGATCGGCGGCCGACTGGTGTTACTTCGTGAACTTCGCAGATTTTTCCAAGAAAGGAAAAAAAACAATACTAAAGTTTTCCTGGAAATAAATTCTTATAAAAGTTTTAGTTCTTAAATGTTTTTTGTTGTAGTCTTTCTTTCTTACTAATTTCAAATGAATTCACAAAACAAATGTATCGCCTTATACGATAAATGAAAATGAATTTACAAACAAAAATGGAATCACAAACAGTTAAAAGGAGGGGGAGAAACACAAACTAGGGGAAATCCAACCTAAAAGATGAAAATGTTGAAAAGAAAACTAGATAGGAGCTTATTGTAAAGAAGGTGTAAAGATTTTGAAAAAGGGAAACGGGAGACGGGGGAAAAAATTTATACACAATGTACAAAACACTATAGTAAATAATACAAAATAATAAAACATCAATCAATCAACAAATGCACAATCACCCAAACGCAAAGAAAATGTCACAACACAAAACTAAGAAAAAAAAACAATAGATAATCAAAAGAAAATATTTATTAGGAGGAGTTTTACCCGCACTTGTCAACCTCTGTCCTGTTGAAGGAGGTAAGGTTGGTTTGAACTCTGGAAGAGGGGACTATTTGAAATGAAATGATAGGACAGAGAAAGAAACAACAACAAAACTAACCTAGTAAGGGGCGATCGTGGCTGCTCCCACTCTTGGAACTAATCGCTCAATGTAGCAAAAAGCGGTGGGACTCACCAATCTGGTAAAAGGACAAATACGGATGAACACGGCTGCTCCCACTCTTGAACTAGTCGCTTAATGTAGCGAAAAGCGGTGGGGCTCACTGATTGGGGGAAAAAAATTAGGGACAAACAAACAAAAAAAAAAAAAACACTAGCAAAACCCAGAAAGAGTCAGAAAGCAGAGAGAAGTCCTCACTCACACTGAAAACAAATTCACTCACACAAAGAGAAAAGAAAACAAATGCAAACATTATACGCAATAAATGATTAAATTAATGTCTTTTTTTTCCTCCCTCGAACCCTTGAGGGTACAAATCAAAATCCTTTTTTTTTCCCAAATGAAAATATATCTCTCTCTCTTTTTTTCCAGGCCCCGAGGGCACAAATAGAAATCTTTCTTTTTTTTTTCCTAGGGGGGAACAAAAAATAGTGCTAGCTACGTCGGGGTCACCACTGTCACACTGTCACTCTTGCACACATGCATTCATGACAGTATTTACTCCATACGCACATGCAATCCCTCCAGTCAACCAAAAGGTGCACTACAGAATGTTTTTTCTTCTCCCCCTCTCATCGGGGGAAAACACTTTACTAAATGAATTGAACAATTCTGACAATATTCATCACACTCCAGTAGTTATCAAAACAAATTCTGTGCATGTTTCTCTCTCTCTGTCTTCACACTGAGAGATAGATCAAGTTACGAATTGATATGAATAAAGCCTTGCTAGATTCTTCCTCCGTGCTGGAGAAAAGAATTCACACATCCTCCAAGAATATAAAGTCATGGCCTTTTACACAACATTGGCCCAGATCCAGACCAGGAGAATAAACAGTTCATACCATCATGATGCCATACTTGCGTCAGAAAAAGCACTTGCCTATACCATCATGATGCCCTGCCCACATCAGAAAATGTGCTCACCCCATACCATCATGATTCCCTGCCCGCATCAGAAAAAGTGCTTGCCCTTTGAACTCTCCAGTCACTGGGGGAACGATGAGATCCGACTCCTCTACCCAGGGTCTTCAATTGCTGGGGCTCAACTATCGGTGTGTTCCCCACACCATGGCCATCGTTAAACACCCATCTCAGCACTTGGGAAACAGAGATGCTGTCGCAGCATCAGAGAAGAAATAAATAGCTGATGTGAGAGTGAAGAGTGAAGGGTGAAGGGCTGAAACACGAATAAGGTTCGTGTAAGTAATCTGTTTCCCATTTAACATATGAATTCTTTCTTTCTCATTTCTTTAGGTTTTCCCTGTACCTTTCCCCAACTATCAATGGCTCACCTGTTAATGACTGGTCAGCAGTGATGACCCCTTGACCAACATCCTGACAGGTTCAAGTCTTCAGGCCATCTCCTGGGCTAAAACTAATTCTTTCCTCCCTCCTCCTAGTGAATGCATACTCGGTGTTCAAAAACACATGACCAGCACCTTACCAGCCCTTATTAAACTATCTCTCAGTGGTCACGTTCACCCAATGACCAACCTGTCTATTTTACTGAGTGATCCTCTCAATTATTGGGGACGCCCACTACACTTATCAAGCCACATGAATATTCTTTCTTTTTAGTTGTGGGCATTGGGGAAGTGATTCATATCACTAGACTAAATGTGATGGAGAGTCGCTTGCCTTGATGTGAGGCTACATCACATGACAGTACCATGCAGGGTTTCTTCACTTAGTGGTAGATTTTTAGTCAGGATTTTGTTACAAAAGAAGTATGAAGGTTGTAGAGCTGGTTCTTACAAGTGTAGAAATTTCTTAGTGTCAACTAAGGTTTGCAAGCCTGAAAAATCCTCCCATGATGAAATGGGTGCTGCTTGCTTGCCACACAATGCATCTCTCATATGGAGACCCATAGTGAAGCCGAGTGCCGTTGGGAGTTCTTCTTTCACTTTTTTATGTCCATCATGCAAATTTGGACTATAATCACATCGGATGAAGAGACCATGTTTTCAGTCACATCTGTTGCTTGGTTTTGTCTGTCTGTCAGGAAGATCATGCAAAGACTACTGATCAGGTTTTAATGAAATATGGTGGAGAAGCAGACTGTGACCCAAGAAGAAATCCATTAGATTTTGGTGTGGATCCAATGCAATGGATTGGGATCATAGGTAGGTCCATGATCCAGGATCCATTCAAGCTTGGTAGAGGTCTGCACTACCCCAAGTGCCCTTCTGCTAGTCTTCATTTGGGTAAAAGAACTGATAATTGACAAGAAAAATATAAAGAATAGTTATATTTCTTTTTCGTGTTACCAAATAGTACTTGTGTTACATCTGTCTGGAGACTATTGAATAACATAGAGAAAATAAATCCCATATGAAGGTGTTATCCAGAGTAACGAAGTCCCCAGTGTGCAACAGAAGAACCATTAAGGAGAAGGTGTCATGAAATTGGAACATCTAGACAACTAAACTGGAACTTGTAAAAGAAAGGAGAAAAAAAGAAAGAGGGAGAAAGAGAGGACTAGGACTAGAATGGGCATAAAATGCGGATGGACATGCTAGCTGAGCCAACAAGTTTGCACATGTATGTTGGACAACTGAAAAAAATACAGAAGAATGACAGAGTTACACAGGTTACAGTGGAAATCAAGCTACTCTCAAGAAGCCAATACCAGTGCTCTGGGCAGCTGTGGGGAAATGTTTGTTGTTCTTTTCCTTATATCTTTTTTATTTGAAAACCTGTTAAATGCTGTTAGCTTGAACATGATAACAATTAAAAGTTGGCTGCCAAAGCGTGTTTGACACATAAATTTATCCATCTCTCCCTCTGGGAGTTGCAGCCTTGCCATGGTTGGAGTTGCGTGGTCCAGTGAACCCTTAGGCTTTGCTGACAGGGGCATCAGTACTCGACTAGATGGTTAGTTTTTGTGTACGCTTCTAGGCCTGTATAGCCAAGTTGCTGACTGGCCTAAGCGCAGCGTGGTAGGAACTGATGCCCATGGTAGGTTCTCCCATGTCAGAAAGGTTAAGAGTGAGGGCCCTGACAAATAGTTACCCACCTTTTCCCATTCTATCTTCTGCCTTTCTTAATGGATCTTTTCTCTGTTTGTCTCCCCTTCAAGCCATCTTTTCCACATTCTTTTTCTCTCTGTGGTCTTCTTAAGATCCGGCACGTTTGCTGTGCAGTGGGACCTGTGATGGAGGGGAATGAGATCCTGGTAATTGAGAGGGCAAGTGCCCTCAACACATCACTTTAGCTAGGACCTCTCCTAGACAGGAGGTACACTCTGGCCCAGGTGAATCAATGGGCTACCCCTGCATGGGGCTGGATCAAGACAGGCAATTCTCCAGCTGCCAAGGTAACCCCTACAGTATTCAACTCTGACCCCAGGAGTGAACATGATCAGGGGGTTAGGGTTGGTGGGCTTCTGTTTGCCATATATCTCTCTTGAAACATGGAACTGGTCAAGACAGTGACTTCTTGGCCCTGGCTCCATAGTTGGACTCACCTAACCCCCCCCCCCCCCCCCCCAAGAAACGAAAGGTACATTCCTGCGCAAAAAAAAAAGTACCACAGGAGTCTGAGGTGGACTCTGAATCAAAAGCAGAAACAAGAACAATTACTGGATTTTGGTGTGCATGGTTGTTTGTGGAAAGAGCAGAACAGGACAAAACAATTTTTTAAGCCCATTTGCCATTCAGAAGGGCTTTCAGGGAATTGCTGGAGATCCACAGTCTGTAAAAAGATTAAAGAATGGAGCCTTCCTCATCTAGTGTGAATCCAAGAGACAATCAGAGCAGCTGCTGAGAGACTCAAAAGTGGTAGATAGAGAGATCTGGGTGACTCCCCATAAACAGTTAAATTCATCCAAAGGAATCATTAGATGCCCAGATCTCAGAGGTGTCTTGAAGATGAAAATCAAAACAGAACTAGGATCCCAAGGTGTGATAGACGTGCATAGGGTGACAGTTTGCAAAGGTCAGAAGGAGTTCCCTTTTTCTGACATTTTGCACTCCTTCATTGCCACGAGTCATCAGAGTGGTAATTTGAATGACCGTGTTCAATTGTACATTCCGTCTCCGATGCGCTGCTTCAGGTGCCAGAAGTTTGGACAGGTCAGGGATCGCTGTTCTGGGGAGGTGTGTGGTGTTTGCTGCAAAGCAACCCATGATGGGCCGTGTAAAGATCCAGTTTATTGTGCAAACTGCAATGGCGACCATCCCTGCTCTCAATGCAAGTGCCCAGTTTGGATCCAGAAAGCTAACATACAAAAAGTTAAATGGAAGACAAAATCTCATTTTTTGAGGCACAGAAAAAAAAAGTCCTTACTACTCAGTCATCTTCAGTTTCTTCATATGCTTTGGCTGTTAAGAAAGTTTCAACATGTTCAGTTTGTTGTCAAACCGATGTCTTTATTTTCTCCAAAACATTGCAAGAAAAAATGCCAAACCCTGGTGGTGGCAAATCCACTCCCAATCCAGAGTGGATGCTCCTGGCGGGGGCAATAAATCCACCACGTTTCAGACTGCCCCAGCAGTCTAACCCATCTGCTGCTGGGCAGACTAAAACAACCAGTCCTCCTGCCTCAAACTTCGAGAGCAGTTTCCATGTGGGCAAGGGAGCCCAACCACTTGTGGAGATGATGGAGATTAAAGGCGACTTCTGCGGTCCTCAAAACCAAAGCTGTCGGCACTTGTGGGCAAGTCTGCCAGTGGGTCTGGAACCAAAACTGTCCATCTTCAAAACAGATACGCTACATTGGTTGCAGACAGTGGCTCGGAGATGAACTGATTTCTCTCCTGTTTGTCCTCTGCACACATGGATAGTAAATTAATTCATTGGAACATCCGTGGTTTAAACTCAAACTTTGAGGAGCTGCAGCTTCACTCTTTCTGGCTTCAATATTCTTTCCACACCTGCATGACCTTTCGCATGTAGACTGACAGGCAGCATTGCCTTTCTTATCTACAAAGCTTTGCTGTTTAGCCCTGTTACTCTTGCTACCCCTCTTCAGGCAGTAGCTGCAAGAGTCACTCTCCATAAAACCGTACAATGTGTTCATTGTACCTGCCACCTTCTGTTGCAGTTTGTCTTCAGGACCTTGTCAGTCTGATTGAAGAACTTCCTCAACCTTCTTTGCTGTTGGGTGATATTCCACCGAACCCAAGATGCCCATACGATGCTTCAGCGTACACCCTCCTTCTCCGAAGCTGTATTCCCTATACTAAATTTTCTGTACTGGTGTCAGACTATCCATACTCCCAAACTCAATCCCCGAAATATCATTCAAAACACTTACATTGTTCAAGTGACCCAAAAACCCAATCCTGCACTTTAAGTATCTCACTCAAAGTCCCTGGCGGACACTTGACACATGCACACACACACACACAAAAAAAAAAAAAAAAAAAAAAAAAAAAAAAAAAGGCAATACAGTAAGTGTTTTCAATATCACTACATACACATCTGTCTCTTATTCACCATGCCCTCCCATCAATGTACCACCCCCCCCAAAAAAAAACAAAAAAAAAACGCAAGACCTTCACTGAAGCGTTTGAGACGAAGCAGCTGGAATAAAGTAGTGATGAATCGAAGAGTCTGGTCCCCTACATACTAGGCACCAACTATACCACCCACGATTCACACGGAGCATAGCAGGGTGTTTCTTCTTTTCTTCTTTCTTTTTTCACGCGAATGATGTACCGCACATTACACCTTTAGTAGGCCCTTGAGGTGCTTGCCCACCCTGAAAAAGAGATAGAACCGAAGTTGGAACTGCAAACACTGGGAGCAGAAGACAGAGTCGGCGTCCAATTCAGACCACACCCTGACGGATCCAGGTGCGTCCCCACTCCAGGCAGAGGAATGGGCAGGGGATGGCAGTGGATGTGGAGGTAGGTAGAGGACCCCCCCACCCGAGAGGCCGACCCTAATGGAGTCGCTGTGCAGGGGAAAGTAAGGAAACTCGCCGGAACCTGTGAAAAAGGAAGTGTCTTACTACCACAGAAGAATAAAGTCATTTGCTGCTTCACTTAAGTAAACGCTTCTGAGTGTTTTCATTTTTTTTTTTCTAGCATTTCACATTGACTCATTAAACATCATCCTAAGATGTACACATCACAACCCAAAGTGGGACAGCTGATTGGAATTTTAAACCTTGACATACACATTCAGTCACCTTGATATAAAAATTTTCTCTCACCAGAAACTTTCCATCACAAATTTAAACCGACTCCATTGACTTTCCATTTCCATCAATGGCTGCGAACATAATTGTAACCATTTCTTCTTAACAGTGATTATACCATCCAAATTGTATTCCTACGACTTCAGTCCCCATCAAAGTCTCCAAGACAATGATTCAGTAAGATTATAAATCATTTTTATTCCAACGAACACCACTGTTAGTGACTACCAGTACCAGTCACAGTTGAGGGTCTGTCATCTAATAATGTGCTTAATAGAATCATCAAACACATCTCAAGCACAACAAAAATAATAGAAATGAACCCGGGTATCCTGATTTCCTAGCAGGCACAATCATAATCCGGCTAATGTTATCAGAAATTATCAAGCGCTATGACCATACCAATTATGTAAGCTCGACAAGGATTTCCGAGCGCTGCTATACATTGTGCTGAACATTGCCTACCGACACCACAATGCTGAGGAAAACTTTTTGAATACTGACGCACCCCGTCGACTAAAACAAGAATCGTATACATATATGTACATCAAGAGTACACTTCTGAGGCACAGTTCCTAAGTATCTGAAACATCTTTATTTTCATTTGCTATTTCTCTTTTATTTCAATTGTAATAAACTGTACTAGGTAGTCTAACCGATATTACTATTGTACTATTGTATTTAACATAATCATTAATTCACCTGCAAATCTTTAATAATAATTGGAAAAAACGCTCAAACACTAAATGAACCCCTACAAGACGTGTCTATCTGAGGTACCACCACCCGTCACTTATCGATTGATGAACCTCACACATGCATGGACATAGCGCATGCAGTATGCCCTCTGCACCTGCCACACACTGCGTGCCAGACTCTTCCCTTTTTTAATACTAAAGTTTTTCGGTCCTCCGACACCAAACTACACTCTCAGAAAATAACCAATCTTACCAAACTTGAAAACTATTTCTATACACCAGCGACCACTACCAAGTACAACAACATATGTCTTAGCACATCAATACCACTGTAACTAATCCACTTATCTGCATCAATGTAGATCCGAAACACACATTACTTATTCCTACGCCTACGGCTTTCCTTGACTTTATGTTCAAGTTATATCCTTTTTTTTTCCTTCAAACTTCTGTGCATTTAAATTTCCTCATTCTCTTCTCCTTTCCCACAGAATTTCCCCCTTAGTCGAACTCATATAAAAAAAAACTTTGCAAATAAAAAAATAAGTCAAACAATCCTCCAGTTTTGGGGACTGAAATACAAAGTTGATGGAACAATGATATCTGCAAACAACCGACTATATAGCCCTCCCGAATTTCGGCTACCTTACACGCTCACCTTGGTTAAAAACAGGAACAACACACACTGGATGACACCCTCAGTCACCGGGACACTGCCAGACAGCCAACGCCCTGGTAGATGCAGAACCCATCACTGAACACCGAAACACCGACAGTCAAAACTCAGGTAGGGTCAAAACAGGAACAACACACACTGGATGACGCCCTCAGTCACCGGGAAACTGCCAGACAGCCAATGCCCTGGTAGATGCAGAACCCGTCACTGAACATCGAAACACACCGACAGTCAAAACTCAGGTAGCCAAACCTTCGCAAGTCGGTCAAGGGCATACCCAGAACCCCTGCCCCAACAGCAGAAATAAACTTGAGCACAAGACCAATCCAACCTTTGCGGATGAAACCTCAATTCCAGCTGACTTGCAGACACACGACGACTCTCCGAATTCACCTCGGAAACTCACAAGACAGCACTCGCATGCACGGAAGCACTCCAGTTTCATGAGTGTTGTTTACTCACTCACGTAAAACCCACTATTTCAGCGAGTTTATGCGTTCTCCTCTTTCCCCCCTCCAAGAATCGACAGGTAAGCATACCTCTGACAGGAATCATGCACTTCATGTCTACTGCCCACCCAGAAATGGACGGGCCACACCCCACAATTGCAAAACTTACGATGTTACCACTGCAGAGCCAACTGACCTATAATAAGGCAGTACTAATGTTTTTAAAGTCCATACAAACATGGCGCCAACATATCTTGCTGAGTTTGTCCAAATGGCAACAGTGCAATATGATTCAAATAATTATATTTTACCGGGTGTCCGCATTGATTTGTTCAAATCTAGTTTTGCATTTTTCGGTCCATCTGTGTGGAACTCTCTTCCTCTGTCTGCCAAAACATGTCAGTCACTGCTGTCCTTCAAACCAGCAATACTTAAACATTTACTTGAACAATAAATCTAACCTTTTGACCATAGTCTCAATGCCCTACGTTTATGCTTGCCTCAAATGAAATGTGTGTGTGTGTGTGTGTGTGTGTGTGTGCGTGTGGGTATGGGTGTGGGAGTGAGCGTGCGCGCGTGTATGTGTGGGTGTGTGCGTGCATGTGAGCGCGTGTCCATATGTGTCTGATTGTGTTTGTGTAATTTTGTAATGGAATTTGATTTTTTTTTATCATTATTATTCTTATTACTGTTGTCATTGTTATTATTATAATGTTGCTTTATTCTTCATTGTTTCTGCCATTATTAATATGTGCAGTCTTTATGTTCAGTTGAATGTTGTAGAATAGCAAGGACAGATCGGAAGAATAGACATTGCCTAAAATCTCAATCCTTGAATAATAAAATTTTTGAGTCTTGAGTCTCTCTCTCCTCTCTCTCTCTCTCTCTCTCTCTCTCTCTCTCTCTTTTCTTCTTGTTCTCTTCAAAATTGTTTCTGAGTTATTTAATGTGTTGTTTCTCTGGACAAATATCATTGTCACTTGATATCCTACCCCCACCAGACCCACTTTGAAGCAGGCAGAAATGGCCTAATCTTTAAACCATTCTGACTCTAGACTTGTCTCTGTCTGCCTGTCTGTCCTTCTGTCTGTCTCTCACTTGCTCTCTTTGTCTGTCTGTCTGTCTGTCTGTCTCTCTCTCTCTCTCTTTCTCTCTCTCTCTCTCTCTCTCTTGTCTGGAGTAACTTATTATGTTTTCATGTTACGTTGCATTTAGTTATGTTTACAGATCTCCCAGGTATTACCATGTTTTGCTTATTTGATTTTTAGGGCTGGGCCAGGTGTATACCACATTCTGGAGTTTGTCAAAGAATCCAAGAAGGTAACTCTCTCTGTCCCACTCCCCCCATCTCTCTCTCTGTGTCTCAGTCTTCTCTCTCTCTCTTTCTCTCTCTCTCTCTCTCTCTCTCTCTCTCTCTCTCTCTCTCTCTCTCTCTCTCTCTCTCTCTCTCTCTCTCTCTCTCTCTCTCTCTCTCTCTCTGTCCTTCCTCCCCCTCTACATATCCTTCCTCCCTTTCTCTCTCTCTCTCTCTCTTCCCCCCCCCCCCCCCCCCCCCCCCCCCCCCCCCCATCCTTCCCTCTCTCTATCTCTCTCTCTTCCTTCCCTCCTCTTTCTCTGTCTCTCCTTCATCTTCTATTTCTCCCTCCTTCCCTTTGCATAGCATAGATCCTTAGTGTCCTGTGAAATTGCAAGTTCACACACCCAGGCAGGAGTTGACATTTAAACCAAATCATTGTTGCTCTGATTGTCTACTTCAGAACACGTTTCCACTAAACGTAAGATGCCCAAACCAAACCAAAATATTTAAGGGAAGAAAAAAAAAAAGGAAAATTTTTTTTTTATATTTTTGTAGTTAATGAAGAGAGTGTCTGTATATTGTTTTTTGTATTTATGTTTTATCATCCCACAATTTAGATTCTGATGTTATCTTGGTCCCACATCAAGATCAATCTTCTGAGATATATGTGTAGTAATATATCCACTCTATTTTGATTTTCATTCTGCAAGTGTCTCGGACTTCATACACTTAATACACTTGCCTACTGCCCATCCTAAAAAAATCAAGAGGGAAAAAAGGAAAAAATCCCCAAGAGGTTCTGTAGTTTAACAAAGGAGCTGAATATAATTTTGCGCAGTCTTGTGGCCATGTCACTTGAATCCATATTCGAACTTTTTTTTTTTTTTTTTTTTTTTTTTTTTTTTGCTGTCCCATCTTCTGTGCCACCTCAGTGGCAGTGCACCCATGCCGCTCATTCCGACACACAGTCCACAGCCACAGCCCAAACTGGCCCGCCGCAGCCCCACACCTGCAATTCACAGGGAGCACTCAATGTCAAGTTATCAAGAGGCAACCCACTGGAGGAGTCACTGCACTGCTGCCGATAATAATTGATAAGTCGCATGGCCAGTGTGATTGAGCTCTCCCTCTGGAGGGTGCCACCACGTCCCATCAGTGACAGCCTACATGGACTCGCCGATACCGGTGACCCAACAGAATCAAACCAAGGCCACAGACATGGATAGGATAGCAAAACTGTGGTCACCATGAGAGCAGGACATGAAGGGCCACAGGATTTGAGACTTTTTTATGCAGATTGATGAGAATGAGCATGATGAAGATGATGCTACAGATTTCCATTCAGGTCTGAGACTGCATGACAGCTTTTCTCCATGCTTAACTTTCATAATATATCCTGGCGTCAACCAGGCCTGAGAGACACAGACACCTCCAGTGTCGGTCAGGAAATTTGAGCAACTCTCAGAGATACATGTATCAAGTGAATACAACTTGACTGTGTGGTAACAGTCTTCCCAGCTGAGCCGGTAGCAAACTCAACTCTGGGAAGGAGCCAGTTGAGGCAGAAAAGTTCAATATGACTGATGAAAATCAAACCCACAGCCTACCAGCTGGGAGTCCGTGACGCTAACCACTTTGCCATGGTGGCTGGTCAAGCTTCTATCTTTATCTGTATGTGAATGTTCAAAAATCAGTGCTTTAATGGAGGTCCTGAAATATGATCAGAGCTGGTGATCCTTCACCAGTCTCCTTTGCCGAATGTTGTGTCTTTCTGTTCTTATCTTCTTCAGTCTAACCATGACCTCCCACCTCCACCCCGTTTCTTTTTCACTGTCACTCTCCTTTCTACCCGTTTGGAAGAAAAAGAGAGCTAAACAGACTGCCTTGTGGCTAATTACTCTTTTCATTCTTACGTGGCAGAGAATATTGTTTATGTAAATTTTTTTTTTTTTTATTTTGTTTGTTTAGTCAAATTCTCCTTTCCTCTTATAAAGAAACTTTATGTAGTGGTAATCCTATCAGCACATTGTGCTTGCTTGTCAGTCATTTTCCATGCCTTCTTGACCTGTTGCCAACCTAACATCACAAGTCTGCATTGAACTTTCAATAGTATAAGCTTGCATTCATGTCTTTAATACCATAATGTAACCGCATATTTTATGCAAACACATGTGTACTTGGATGTATGAAGGCAAACACACAGCTACATGTGTGTACGCACACGCACGCGCGCGCACACACACACACACACACACACACACACACACACACACACACACACACTCACACACACTCACACATGCACAGGCATACACACACATGCTCATACATGCACACATGCATACATACACTTAAATCAGTATTTATTTTGTCATTATTGACTGTTTTTAGACAATGACTGACCAAGGCCGGGGGCGTCTGTTCATCCGTGCATGTTTAGCGAAAAAAATCAGCTAGCATGTGCGGTGCGATTGCTTAGGGGAGATACTGTCATCGTGCATGTGAGTATGCCTGCAGCAACATCACTTGCTCATTGTCTCATGATATGTCAAGACACGGGTTCAAACCATAGGCCAGTCCTGCCACAGATGTTAAAAATGATGATCTTCTGTGCCTCAGTTGCTGGGCTGACAACAACCACCATCAGGAGTTAAGCAGAACAAGTGTTATTCAATCTCTCACACAAAGATACAGACACACAGAAAAGTTCTGTCTTAAAAAAAACTCTCTCTTTCACTCCCTCTCCCTCCCTCTCTCTCTCTCTCTCTCTCCTCTCCTTCTCTCTCTCCCCCTCTCTCTCTCATATGTTCAATCTCTTTCAATGCAGATACAGGTGTAATATGCATGTGAACAATGAAAGGCACATGAACAGGAATTTTACTTCTAAAGTAGTTTTTATGATATACTTGCCTGTCCATACAAATGCCTTGTCTCAACTGGGTGTGTAACATGCCATACATCACACTGCACACTGAGACACATGGTAATATCAAAGAAATATGATAGCTTAGGGCAAAAGATGACTAATGCAATGGGTATACCATGAACACCAAATTAATGTGGTAAAAGGGACAATGCATATGTCATCAAACAAGTGCATGGATTACGCCACTGGTCACCCAGTATTAGACGGCTTTAACCCTTTCACCGCCAGATGTTCTGTTTTGCATAAATCCCCATCACCAGCCATTTTTCAGAAAATCTCTTTCTTGATACCAGCATATGTGAAACGTGGATATCTCTGGAACTGAACAACCAGTTTTCATGCTGTTTTTGGGGAAATGGAGGAACTAAAGTGTACTTGTTTTAAATTATACAATGTTAGTAATGGTTACACAACAACAATTTCAGTTGTTTGGTAATTTCAAGAGCAAAAAAAATGCAAAATAAAAAAAAAATGAACGCTATCTTCAGTCTCAACATAAAAAAGAAGAAAGCATGGCATCGAACTCTGAACAAAGAAGGAAAAATACTCCATTCACAAAGTAAAGACCAGAAAGTATGAAATACTCAACAGAAAATTAAAAAAGCAACTATAGATCAACATACTCCAACAGCAGAAGAAGAGCTGGAAGTAGCAGCTGAAAGCTGGTAGTACACACACACACACACACACACACACACACACACACACACACACACACACACACACACACATATAACAAACTTTTTACACCCCACTGGCTCACATATGAAAGAAAGAAAAAGGGAAGGGAACACACACACACACACACACACACACTTTCCTATGCCCCACTTGTACACACATGAAGAAAGAATAAAAGGGAACACACACACACGCACGTGCGCACACACACGCATGCACATGAGCACACACACACACACACATCCCTTTCTCTCTCACTGTTGAAAATATTTTTTTTTTTGAAAACAAAGTTATTCACTTGCCTGTTGGTCTCTAGAACCTGGGAACAATGCTCCTAGGGTGTATGAGTTCAGCTGGTCACTCAAATTCATCTCTGCAGCACACCTCTGACGTGTGTCAGTCAGCCATGCCCCCTTCGATGTCGATTCATGGTAAGCCAGCTGGGCTTGCAGTTCATTGTCTCGTAGCTGTTAGTTGCCCCATATATGTCTCTCTCACTCACACGGCTTTCAATTCAGTCACTGCAAGTTGGCCCAGAGCCAGCAACAGTATGCTTGCACACGGGCCTCTGTGTGTGTGTGTGTGAGGCGCATTGCCTGCCCAGCCCTCTACTTAGCATGCGCCCAGCAGTCAGCCTCTGTGGTAATTCAGTCAAGCTGTCCCTTTCACATGATGTTTCTTAGTCACAATCTGGGTGTTCTTTATCTGAATCGGTATCAACTGACGGTTTTTTTTTCATATATCCAACTCTTAATCTGTGGTAAATGTACAGCGAAGCCAAGTACATGAAGTGTTTGACTGTGACGTCATAGTGAATGGAAAAACAATCGGTAAAATTGATAAAAAAAACACACTTAAAAGCGCTGTGATGAAGCAAATGGCTGTGAGCACAGTTCAGGGAATCCCCCAACTGTGACGTTTCTTTCTGTCTCATCAGATTGGGGAGTGAGAGTATCGGGAGTTTGGTAACCCTAGTTGGTCGATTTCGGCAACGTCGGCAGTGAGCCATGTTGGCAGAAATGCAACATCGGCAGCATAAGGGTTAATGTAACTACATGTTACGGATGGGGTGCTTTGGTGCATGTGTGTGTCTGTATGTCTGACTTTACCAGAAATATGGATGTGTCTTCGTGCTTTCTTACCACACAATCACACTCAACCGCAAATAGACAGCCAGCATAACATCATCATCAATAAACACACATGGAGCACACCCCAACTATGGATGTACAATATTGATATAAGTGTATGTGGTGCACATACCAACAGTCTATCACAGGCACTGTCTGGCCTGGTTCCACAGTAAGCGACTGAAACTATTCTTATCATAAAAGAGTGCAGACTGACGGAGCAGCTCTGCACAAGTCACTAGTCTGGCATAAGGGGGCGCAGTCTGCAAGTAGGGGTAGACGCTGGTGAAGAGCAAAGTCGACATGATGACACTGCAACTGTCAATAGGAGTAGTGACTCGCAAGTGATGATGAAACGATGCAGTGATGTCTCTGTCCACAAGGAAGTCACCACCACCCCCCCAAAAAAAACTATGATTCAGTCCAATCACACCGAAGTAGCACTCTGCTACTTCTGAGGCACCAGCCTCCACTTCCAAGAGCTGTGGCTCTGTTACTGCACAGCAACAACGGTCTCACAATGCGCAAGATTGACGACACGAAGGGTCTCACGATGCGTAGGAACGACGCTGATGTTGCAGGTCATTGTCAACACAGGCGGTGGTTCTGATTAGGCATGATTAGCGCAGGGCACAGCTGGTGAACAGGACTTAGGGTCTCAAACCCGAAGCGACGACCTCTCGCAGAAAAGGTGCGGGCTCAGCTGGCTTATCAGGTCTTTACTGGCATGCTCCAGCCTCTCGCACACCCGGCATGGTGGAGAATGGGGACACACAACAGGCCCTGGACCGGAGGTAGGGACAACCAGTCCCCACGGACACCAGGGTTAAACTCTACCTGGGGGAACTGAGAAAACTTCTTTGACTATCTAGCTTATTATCCATAGTCTTTTAATCACACTCACAGTTAATAATGGCTTCCTATTTTTAATTGTAAACAGAGCACTTTATTTGCCGCCAAAATCGACAAGGTTTCAATAAAAAGAGACACTTTACTTCTTTCAAAATTACTATGTCAAAAGTTCAACACACTGAGACATCACCTTTCTTCAAAATCGTAACCTTCGTGTTAGCGAGGAAAGATTTCCATAGACCTTCACATTGAGTGAAAGTATGATTAGTGTATCATTACCTTCTCTCATCTAGTTCATGACAAAAGGATTTGGTCATTTCAGAAAATCATAACTGTCATGTGCACAGAATGTGTGAAGGTGTCATGTGCACATGTTTTTTTGTGCGTATTAACAGTGTTAAGACTGAATGTCGGTGTATTGGGGTACTGAGAGAAAAGAGATCATGTGATTGTATGGCATCGTTCTGTTGGTAGTGGCCCTGGTGAGTACTGCTTGGGAGCGCTGCGCACATTATTTAACTTAGCTAGAAAATTTTATAATCACTTGCTCTACGCCAGCCGGGGAGTCGTACGGTCTGTTTGATTATGGCGATTGAAGACTGATGCATCGTTGAAGTATTTTTGTCATTAATGTTTAGCTAGAGAGAAGTAAAATCCTTGGGGATAAATTAAAGAAAACATTTGTATTCAAAAGAAAAGAACAGAAACCAGTGTGGTTACACCTGTAACATTTCTTATAAAGAATGGGGAAAAGAAAGGAAAAAAGTAATATTTAAAGTAAAAACTTATAAGAAAAGGTGACTGTTTACATCTTCATGTTTAAGTGAGTCTCCTTAGTTATTGTAGAACTGCACGTGGTTCCGAGTGTGTTGACTGGTTGCCTGTCTCACGCCCGGCCATGGGTGGAGTGTGTTTGAAGGTGGTGGAGGTGCCAGACCTGATCCCAGCCTGGACGGGTGGCGGACCTCACCTGCAGTACCCTTCCTCACGGAGGAGGATTCCAGTCAGGCAGCACCTCTTTGGGCTGGAGAGGGCTGTTTTGGTGGTATTTATGGGGGACTGAAGAAACTTGGTAAGGAGATGTTGAGGGGAATTGAGACCTCATAATCTGACAAATTGAGAGAGGAGTGGATACCTCCTGAATCGGTATCAGAAGACAATATCCATGCTGATGAAGAATGACTGGTGTATTTCCCCATGTGGATGAAGAATGACTCTGGCGCATTCCCCCATGATGTTATGACTCCACTATATAACCTCAACTGTTGTGAATTGTGATTTGATTGATCTCTTGTGTTGAGGTTATAAGATAATGGTTTATGGTAAAAAATACAGTGATGATGAATAGTGACAAATCCCTCATAAAACTAATGCTTTATGGTAAAAATACGGTGATGATGAATAGTGACATATCCCCCATGTTTTATGATCATTTCAATTGAAGGGGAAACAGAAACTAGTGTTACCTCCTTGGTGGAGAGGAGGTGTGTTTGTATTTATTTGGTGTTACCACCTTGGTGGAGAGGAGGTGTGTTGTGTGTTTATTTGTGTTGTCTCCCCCCATTGGAGAGGAGGTGTGGATAAGTTGATTTGAGGACTGTATGTACTAATTATATTTGTTCTCCAGTAGGAGGAGGGGGAGGAAAAAAAACAACTTTTCAGTGTTGTGTATTTATTTAATGCGCCTTTGGGTGAAAGGAGTGATAGCACGCGTTTGCGGAGTTTGCTTTGACGGTGGTGCGTGTGTGTATGACACGACTCTGGGAAGCATGACAATAACATAATGTTTTAATCATTTTACAAGATCATAACATAATGTTTTAATCATTTTACAAGATCACTTCCTGTCAAGAGAAAACATTTTCATTTATCTTTCTCTTTTCATTTTCATCAAAAGCAACAATTCCCCATTATCAATATCCATCTTACATACATGACACAATCTCTGCGCATTCTTGTTTAGCACCAGGTGGATGTTCAGTATGTATCTCATCACATAACATAGCATAAGCTGGCTTTAAATAACTCTCAACATGATTTCCATACATTCCTATTCATCAGTAATAAATACGTAAGAGAAAGGTTATTCATCACAGGTATCCATCAGCAATACATACATATGAGAAAGGTTTCCATTTAGCTTCCACATCGGAATCTACAAGGATTTCCATGTGGCATCCCACAGTATAAATCCAAGTAATTCGGGAACACCATAAACACATGACAGTTTCCGTTGCTCACCTCCAGAGCTCACTATCGTAACCCTTTAACAAAAAATAAACAACAACTTTTTTTTTTTACTTTTTGAAACAATAATAAAGCATAAGCCATGTCCTATTTCAATCACAGCATGCTTGCTCTTCTTTCTATCCGATGGAGGTTAAACGATAATTTACTCCACACCGTTGCAAATTAAAAGCATAGCAAAGCCATGAATGTTTTCTCTCTTTTTTCTTTTTAAACACAGAAACCTTCACTGACGCTGAGGAAATGCCTAACTGTGGGGAGAAACAAATTTCGATATAGACTCTCAATTTGTTAACTAACTCAACATACCTGGTTGTCACAACAACTGAACTGAGTCCATCGTCGGCTGGACTGGGTAGTTGAACTAGCCAGAATTTCTTCAGAGACTGATTGGTTACCCACACTCACTCGGCTTATATGGTGTGCAGGTGAACACCAGCTAACCAACCTAACCAACCGGTTTTTCAGTAAACTTTGCTCCGATAAGCGGAGTTATTGTAAAAACTAATCAGACAAAAAACAGTATGTCACAATACTCCCCCTCCTCAAAAAGAACAATGACCGAATTGTTTTTACTAAGAGAAAGCACACCGACATTCACAACCAAAATGATAGAAAGACATATGAAGAGGCAGCAAACTCTGGAATACAGACAAACAAGGTCATGTCTAGGGGATGAACTTTTCCTCACAGGAACGTGAAAGAAGGTCAGCAAACATATTTGATGATCCTGGAACCGCCTGACTTCAAATGAGAATTCCTGCAGTGACAGAGCCCAACGCATAATCCTGAAATTTTTTTAATTTGACGTGCATAGATACGTCAGTGGGCGATGGTCTGTCTGCAGAATGAACCAGACTCCCCAAAGGAATCATACAAACTTTTGTACAGCCCAAACTATGGCCAGACATTCTCGTTCAACTGTACTGTACACTCTTTCACTATCTAGTAGTTTATGACTAGCAAACACATCTGGGTGGAGAACATCATCATGTTCCTGAAACAGAACAGCACCTAGTCCTACAGAACTGGCATCAGTTCTAAGAACAAAGACATTACCTAACCTAGGTGAGAGTAGAACAGTGCAGAGGACAGAATACTTTGAATCTTGTGCAATGCTTCAGCACACTGAGTGGTCCAAGAAATCGACCGTCCAACACGACAAGTATCCTTAATCAGATCCGAGAGTGGAGCACTGAGAGTAGAAAAGCAAGGAAGATATCTTCCATAAAAACTAAGTAAGCCTAATAGAGACCTGACTTGCTTCCTAGTAGTAGGGGTGGAAATCTTCAAGATTTTGTTACCCTTTTCCAGTGATTGGAATCCTGCCTGGATTTTCGAGGGACAGGCTGTGAGGAATAAAAACCTCAGCCAGGAAAGAACACCTTGCACATGGCGGAGATGTGCATCCGAAGACACACACTAGGAATGAGTATGTCATCAAAGAAATTGACAGCAGAGAACAGGTTTAAATTGAGCATACGCATCATGCGCGCAAAAACAACGGATGCTGACACAAGACCAGACAGCATCCGGATGAACTGAAAGAGGCCCAGATGTGTTGTAAAAGCTGTCTTGGGTCTATCTTCAGGCTTTACAACTGTCTGCCAGTATCCCTTTGCTAGGTCAATTTTTGTGAAAAATTGTGCATCTGCCAATCTGGCGAACAGACCTTCTACATCAGGGATAGGTTCGGTATCAAAGACAGTGACTTTTTTCAGTGATCGAAAATCGATAAATGGCATGTACCATCCTTCTTTCTCATGAAGACAACTTGAGAAGCGTAGGGATTATTGGAAGGCTTGATAATACCTAAATCCAACATAATCCAAACTTCTCTATCCACGACTTCTCTGGCAGAAAAAGGATTATCATAGGGACTCCTTCCTAACTGGTACATCAGTTATCAGTGGAATTTCTAGGAGCACATTTCCTGAGAAAGATCCTGGTTGGGGAGTAAGAATATCCTGAAAATTCTCAAAGATCGACCGCAGTTCCCTAGCATTGCAGTCTGAGAGAGTGGTATCAAATAGCACTGACTGTATATCCTCGTCTGGCATGGAAGATGCCATTGGAACAGACAAAGTAGAGATAGGCAACAAGCAACAGCAAAGGCCTGAGAATCCGTAGACGTTTTGAGAGGGGGGACGATTTTTGAGGAACATTTCAAAGGAATCTCCTTACACTCAGAGGTGAGAGGTGCTATGTCCGACCATGGAACCAATTAAATGACCGTGGGAACAACATGAGATAGTGATACAGCAGCACGACAAATGTATCGTTTTAGCATGTTAGCATGAAAAGTCTTCTCCTTGCCTTTAACCCTTCACTGCCACAGTATAGTAGCACATTTGAATAGCTGTGTGCCAAGTAAAATTTTGCTTTTTAGGGTAGGTTCAGTAAAATAGTTACTGCTCACTTATTTCTTGACAGATCTTTCAGATGTTTGCATGTTTTGTTGTTATGCATTGATCTATAATGTCCTGTCAAAATGACTTCATTATGTTGATAATTAGTGTTGCAGAAAGTGACAATTATAAAAATGTTACCAAAAATAACAGTTTTGAGTATACACAAACACATTGTGCCAAATGAAATGAGTCAAAACAATGAAAAAGTGGTGTGACTAATTATTCAACATCAGAACTAACACTTGACAGTCTTGTAAATCCCAGGGAATGTTCTTGATGATAATCTGCTCATAAGTGGGGGTACTATTTTCTAGGTAAAAAGGGGCATAATCATGCTTTTCATGGTATGTTCACTAACATGTACATTACTCATCCATTTATTGAGTTGTTTGTTAGATTTTTTGTGAATTACTTCTTTATACCCTTGTCTACAATTTCACATCACTCATACTGGCATACAGCCCCACCCATTCAAATTCCCAACAACCTCCACCTCCTTACTTCCCTCCCCTCCTTTTGGTGATGATAATAGTTCACACTAGTAACATGTGATAAAAAAGTTTTTTGTTTTGTTTTCAGTTTGATAGTTTTAGAAGGATTCTGCACATAAAAGCCTACTAAACACAGCAGCAATACCTTTGGGTGCTTGCTCAACAACATTACAAACACCTGGGATTCATATTGTTGTCAGTAAATGTCCCTCTGTGCAACAATCTGTATGTTACTGGGGTTACCCTAATTCTACTAGAAAGGGGCATAATTTCACTATTTGGGGTAGGTTCAGTACTTCAGTAACCGCTTATTCATTTGTTGATATATGACTTAGAATTTCTGGCTTCTCTTTCCCTATACCCAGGCTACCACGGATTCAAGATTCAAGATGGCGGACATAGGCAAAGCCTAAGCTTAGGTCCTGCTGAAATTAGACAAATCCACGTGAAAAATGACAAGAACCACTAGGTCCAGAAGTCTGGGAGGACGCCAAAAGAACCAACCTCCCAAAGAAGAACCCCAGTGCCAACAATAACCACGCAGAAAAGCTATGTCTACGAAAACAAGTTTTGGAGGCGGGCTGCACTACAAGCTAACGGCTCCCAGATTGTCAGCGATGGAGAAAGTCAGACTGATGATCCACCCTGTGACACAGTAAGTGAGATCAGACAGTTAAAAGACATGATTCAGAACCGATGTGATAAAGTTGCGTCACTGGAAAAAACTGTAAACGAACAAAAGCATGTCATCGCTGATCTCAGTAAAAGGCCAGTAAGTAGGTCTACAGATCTGAACGGTGGACAAAAAGCCAGCTTCACGAACTATCGTAGGCCTACTTACGCTGATGCAGCAAGGTCAGTTCCACCACCCCCCAGTCCCAAAATCACCAACAACAACAGATTCGGGGCTGGTGGAACCTAAACATAGCAGAAAAAGAAGCAAACGAAACAAAAGAAAATAAAAGAACACCTGTTAAGAACGTAACTAGTAATGACGTCAAAGCAGTACAACGTAAAAAACAAAGAAAAGAGAGCGGAAGGAACACAGGACGTTCCTCTGGTCGTGCTTCTGCATGACTCAGTGTTGAAAGGAATAGATGGAGAGAGAGCTGGGTTTGTCTTATGGTTTTGAAACGATATCAAAGAAAACTTACAATGTCAAAGATCTGGAACCGACACTTGACACTTGATGCAACTCTAACCACCCTGCAAAGACCAGTGGATGCTATTGTTGTACACTGTGGAATTAATGACATCAAAAATAAAGATCCAGCCGTCTGCAGTGCAGACTTTGCCAAGACTGTAAAAGGTATTGCCACCCGAAACCCAGAGGCGGAAATCATCATTAGCAAAATCGCCCCGGTCAGGAATCCAGAGCTGGAAATAAAACGAGACCTGTTTAACTCTCTGACGACCTCTGAGCTCTTCGGTGTTTCCAGAGTATCTTTCATCAACCATGGCAATCTCTATCCCAACGCCAGGACGCTGAGAGACGACATCCATCCGACCCGAAGAGGAGCCAGTACGCTCGCCGGCAACCTGGGAAGACACCTCCGACGGCTGCTCTGGAAGACACCGAGGAAGACAGCAAGACGCATCGTGCTGCATCCACCCCGGGTTTTTTTCATCCTACCCAAGACATTGTGATCTACCTTTTCCGCAAGACAGAGGCACGTGGTGGAACTATTACGATGCCCTTAGAAACTGGCGCTAGGTCAAGATCTGGCTGGACAGAACATTGTACAAGGAAGTAGATTTGTTCTAATTTCAGCTCAGGCACAATCTTGTCTGACTGATTTCATTCTGAACTGTTGGAAATCATCGTTATCTTGAAGATTATTTTTCTCTCTCTCTCTCTCTCTTGTCTCTCTCTCTCTCTCTCTCTCTCTCTCTCTCTCTCTCTCTCTCTCTCATGTTATAAGGCTTCAGGGCCTACTTTAATCAACAGACGTTCAAACGTATCATTTTTTTTTTTTTCATCCTTCCCATTTTTGTGTTCAATTTGGAACATTACTTCCTTTCTTAATTCTTTATACTAAGTTGAATTGTTGATATTTCATCAGTGACATGCCTGATAAATCAATGAGAATTTTACAATGGAATGCCAGATCGTACTGACAAATGAAGCGTGGTTAATTCAACATCTAGCAGATCGTAGCTACCATATATTGGTTTTGCAATCTTTAAATGTATGCAAATCCAAATTACCGAAGGTACCTCACTTTTACTACCCTCCAGTACATAATAGAGTTTATGATTCAAAAGAAAAAATCAACACGGCTATATATATCAGAGAAGGTACAGAATATGTTCACTGTCCATCACCTGCACCATCTGATCTACCACACTTATATTCATGCGCGGCCAGTGTTAAACTTCACAGCATTGTTCTCAATGTTGTTTCTGTATATCTGCCGAAAGGGCCAACTGACCAAAACACTGAGTGGCTACACGCAATACAAAGCACGAATGAAAAATGGCTGATTGCCGTGATTTCAATGCACACTCTCCTTTTTGGGAAAAGGGTTGTTACTACTGTAACCAGCAACCGTTTTGTTGAAAATGTTGTCGATTCTGATTTGTATTTGCTCAATAATGGAAGTGTAACCAGAATTCCAGATATTTCTACACATAAACCAAGTGCTATAGACTTGTCTTTGATATCTCCCCAGTTAGCTTTTGATTGCACTTGGCAAACTTACGAGGACACTCTCGGAAGTGATCATTTGCCGATCATAATAACATTCAATGAAATATATAATATTCAGGAATTACCAGAGGACAAAATTCCCAATACAATTACAAATTTGCCGACTGGGACAAGTTTAAAACTCTCCTTACCAGCATAGATGTAGATAGTGTTTGTGGAATAGAAGAGAGTGTGGATAATATGTATTCAAATTTCACAAAAACTGATACTTTTCGCTGCAAATGGCTCCATACCTAAATCTAATCATAAAAAAAACACGTCATGCTGGGAATGTCTGGTGGACCAAAGATTGTGAAGAAGCTGTAGTTTTAAAGAAGCTTAAATACAAGGAATATATTAAAACAAAAGTGAGGAAAACCATCAAGAAATGAAGAAAGCAAAGGCACACTCTAACAGAGTTATTGCAAAAGCAAAGCGCGGCTTTACTGGTCATCATTTTGCGCAAGAGAAGTTTCCCAGCATAAAGATCTTCAAAAGGTATGGAAAAAGTTTCAAGTTATGAAAAAAGGGATAAATATTCCAAGATATCCTATTAATTTGGAGACTAAGAAATTCCCGACTCCATATGAAAAAGCCGAAGCTTTTGCTAATATGTTTTCTAAGACCATGCGCCTGGAAAGCCTTCCGCACGAATGCAGACAACATCGGGAAAAGCAAGAAAAAAACAGAACTTTATGATGAACCAGTTCCAAATAATGACCATTTCATAAATGCACCCATAACCACACAAGAATTAAAGGATGCCGTCTCTTTTAAATGCAAAAAACATCGTCAGTAGGGCTGGACGGTATTTCAAATCAAATGTTACAACACATGCCAGAAAACTTTTTTCTCTTTTTATTAAAAATATTTCAAAAGATTTGGATAGATGGTCTTATGCCAGTTATTTGGAAACAGTCGATAGTAATCCCAATTATAAAGCAAGGAAAGCCTGTCACAAACATCGACAGTTATCGACCTGTCGCTCTGACTTCTCATGTTGCAAAAACTTATGGAAAAAATTGTACTTACTAGACTTATCTATTTTTTTGTAACAAAAATCATATAATACATATATACCTACTAATCAAGCAGGCTTTATAAAGGGAAGATCTACCACTGATCATATCGTAAAGTTAACAACTCAAATCAAATATCAGTTTGCCAGACGGAAGAGTGTTCTGGCTACATTCTTTGATATTAGAAAAGCCTTTGATAGTGTATGGCATGCTAGATTGTTATACAAATTAAAGGCGATAGGGATTTCAGGTAATTTGTACAGTTATATTAAAGAATTTCTAACACAAAGAAGTTTACAGGTCAGAGTACAAAACACATATTCCAGTTTTAAACCATTGAACATGGGTATTCCTCAAGGTTCTGTAATAGCTCCAATGCTATTTAATATTTTGCTGTATGATCTTCCAAAACATGTAACTAAAAATGCTACAGTTGTACAATATGCCGATGATCTGTGTATGTGGATGAATACTAGTATGAGAAAAAAACACACCCAAAGAGCTATAAATTACCACAGAAAACTTTATCAAGCTTGAGCTTGATAACCTTAGCAAATACTTGTTTATAAATGGTCTAAAGCTTTCACATGAAAAAACTCACATGGTTTTATTCAACAATGGGGGTGATCCCTCTGATTTACCATCTTTTAAGCTGGATGGGATAACACTTGCGTACGTACACTTAATTAAATTCTTAGGTGTCCACTTCACATCGAAACTCACATGGAGTATTCATATTGATTACCTTTTAAACAAGGCAAGAAAAACTTTAAATTTTTTGAAAATTTTGAGCAAGCAAAGCTGGTGCCAAGATGGAAAAACATTAAAGCTCTTGGCTTTGGCATTAATTCGTTCTAAGTTATCATACGCCCAAGAGGCTTTCTTTAGCGCACCTAAGTTTTTTACAAAAACTACAAAGTGTAGATAGCAAAGCCTTCAAATTATGCCTAGGAGTTCCGGTATATGCCTCCACTTTGGGGGACATACAGAGAAATAGACGTTTTTACCTTTAAATGAATATAGGAATCTATCACTGGCAAAATATTTATGAAATGTTCAACCATGGAAGGTGTGAATGAAACGGAAATATATAAACCAGAGAGTGATTTATCCAAAAAGAGCAAAAAATATTGCCTCTCTGAGCACTATCAGTTCATACACTGCTGATTTGTTTAAGAAAAGTAAATATAGATGTTATGTCTTTGTCAAAAACGTCTCTTATAGATCCCATTCCAACTTGGGAAAGAAAGAGGGCGAAGTTTGATCTTGATTACACTGATACAAAGAAAGCAGATCAGCCTTACATCTTGTCTTATTTAACGAAGATGCAAATGCAAGATAGATATTCTAACCATCTTAAGTGTACACAGATGGATCGTTGATGAGTAACAAAGAGGCCGGGTCAGCATTTGTTATTCCATCGCTGAAAGTACAAAAAGCATATTTCATTGGAAAATATCGCTCCATATTCGTAGCTGAAATGATAGCGATACTTATGGGTTGACATTTCTAATTGATTTACCGCAGTCAATTTTTCAAGTGTTGTTTTTTGTGTAGATTCGCTGTCAGTGTTACAATCGATCAAGTTTTTTTAATTCAAATTCAGATAACTTTATTTTGAAGGAAATTCAACATTTAATCCACGTCTTGATATGTAAAGGAACAGATATAACTTTCTTCTGGGTTCCTTCACACTGTGGAATTTCGGGCAATGAACTTGCTGACAGATGTGCGAAAAAAGGCGCTGAAAATGGAACGAGGGTACAAACTATTTCCATACCGTTCACTTTGAAAGAGAGTCAACAAATTTTAAAACAAACAGCTTGGGAATATTTCAGAAATGGGCAGAACAAAGCTGTTACTCATGTTCAGACACAAAATAACCCTCTTTTTAGTATTGATCATTTCAAAAGCATCCAAAATCTGCACATTTATGATATGCATCAATACAGAAACTTCGTTTCAGTATTTCATCGATTGAACTGGATGCTTTTAGAACTAAATATAGCTCTGCAACAAAATGCATATGCGGGGAAACAAAACTGACAAGAGATCATGTTTTGTTCGAATGTGTGCCTCTCAAGGCATTTCTGCCACATTTATCAGGCATGTCTGTGACAGATATTTTTTCTGATATTGATTTTGCTTTGAAAGTTACTTTCTGCTTGATTTGTAGTCCAGTCAGGTATTTGCTTTAATCTGGTATTGTTAGTGAGTGTAGGTTTGTTTGTTTATTCGTTTTTTTTTTATCTGATTGTTTCCTGATGTTATGTACACCACCCTCCGCTCACTTCGATATATATATATATGGTGATTTTACAAAAAGAACAGTTTTCAAGTATACAAAAACAAATTGCATCATATAAAACTTGTGAAAACAATGAAAAAGTGGTGTGATAATTATTCAGCATCAGAACTAACACATGACAGTCATATAAATCCCAAGGAGTATTGTTCTTGATGATAATCTGCTCATAATTCGGGGTACTATTTTTTAGGTAAAAAGGGGCATAATCATGCTTTTCACGGTATGATCACTAACATGTACATTACTCATCCATTTATTGAGTATTTATTAGATTTTTTGTGAATTACTTCCTTATACCTTGTTTTTACAATTTCATATCATTCTAATTTAATTTTTTGGTGATGATAATGGTTCACACTAGTAACATATGATAAAAACAGTTTTGTTTTGTTTTTTCAGTTTGATAGTTTCAGAAGAATTCAGCTCATAAAAGTACACTAAACACAGCAAAAATACCTTTTGGTGTTTGCTCAACAACATTATAAACACCTGGGATTTCATATTGTTGTCAATAGATGTCCCTCTGTGTAGCAATCTGTATGTTACTGGGGGTACCCCAGTTCTACTAGAAAGGGGTATAATTTTACTATTTGGGGTAGGTTCAGTCAGTACCTCAATCACAACATATCTATTTGTTGACATATGGGTTAGATTTTATGGCTTCTCTTTCCTGTTACCCCAAGTTATGATGCTATATAATATAATCTAGTTCTGTTGGCCATTAGGGGATGGACAGGGATGTACCAATGGTGGTTTTACAAAAAAAAAACAACAGTTTCTGCACACATACACGTTACATTACATAAAACCCTGTAGAACAGTGACAAAAACTTCTTCTAGTGTTTACTCAGCATCACTGTAAGTATACAGTGTGGTCCGAATTGTTATAGTATAATACTTATTAGTAAATGTTCAAAATGACATCCATGGAAAAAAAAAAAGTCTGAAGAAAAAAATGAACAATTGTCTGTTGAAAAGAAAAAAACACACAGACATTGCATGCATTTGTTATTACTGCAGGAACTGTGTTAGTGTTTGTGAACAAGTACTTACATTACTGCCACGCTGTTCTATGTAGGAATCCATCACTTGCCGTACGGAGTCTTGAACATAATCCTCAGGTTGTCTGCATTCCCTGCTTCATAATTTTAGGGGACGTACTCTTCTTTTTTTTTTTTTTTATGTCTGTCCACATCATGGTTCAAAGAAACACACACACACACTGAGATCACCACTTGTCTTCTTTCACTGATGGCACTCAGTCTGGTCACAGCATTGACAAAATCATGAACAGGCACACTTGAGAAAAAAAAAAAAAACATTGTTGAATGATAACATAAGCTTCCCGCAATTTTTCATGCAGATGATCCAGAATGGGTTGAATCTGTAGAGCCAGTCGTACCCTGGATCACCTTCAACTGGCAAGGCTACATTGGTGTTGAAATGCAGAAACTGAAGAAGAGTCTGAAATACAGAATAAAAGTTTCAAGATAAGTAAGCAGACCCACAATTGGGCATACACACACACACACACACACACACACACACACACACACACACACACACACCACAATAAGCAGACCACAATTGGGCACACACACACACACACACACACACACACACACACACACACACAGTAAGCAGACCCACAATTGGGCACACACACACACACACACACACACACACACACACACACACACACACACACACGCACACAAACAGCCTACACATACACACACACACACACACACATGTACATATGCACACATATGCACAAACACACACTAACAGTATCACACATACATGAACGTAAAAACACCACAATGGCACGAGAAAAAAAAACTGCTGTGGATGAGTGCTTCTGTGCATTACAATATGAACAAACATAACTGGAAAACTTGCATACAAAAGCAAACAATGCTTAGGCACACACATGTGTGCACACAGATGCGCACACACACACACACACACACACACCACACACACACACACACACACACACACACACACACACACACACACACACACACACACACACACACACACACACACACACACACACACACACACAGAGTCCCACCTATTCATACAGTCATTATTTGCCATAATTATGTGATTTCAGTAGGAAATATGGCAGAGAAGAGAAAAACAGAAAATAAATAGTGGAGGAATGAAGAATCAAGTAGTAAAACAAACAAAAAAAAAAAAAAAAGAAAAAAAAAATAGAGTTACTTGCCTGAATCCGGTTTCTGGTCATGAAGAAACTGAAGACTGGAGCTCTGTGCAACCTAAAATGAGCACAGCTGACTTCCGGACCAGGATTCCCAGTGAAAACACCACCAAGGCTGGGACTGACCACGCCCCATGTCACGCCCCCCCCCCCCCCCCCCCCACCCCCCCACGGGACCCTTGCCGTCCGTCGTCCTGAGCCCCTACCATGTCCATGACCCTCTCCAGTCATGACAGGAGGGCGTGCAGTGCTCGTTTATGGCACAGGTTCAGCTATTTCCGTTTCGTCACCCTTGCTTGGGGCGTTGTATTCACTGCTGTCATGTGCAACTAACAATGAAGCCACGTCATCACGAGCAGGTATCTCCGATAAAAGTGAATGGTGCTCATTCCCATCCGTCTCCTCCTCATCACTAGTATCAGGATCCAATCTTCAAAGGTCTTCTCCACCACTTTATGTATCATTTTGATCATCATCTAAAAAACATCAAGCGCAGTGTAACGCTTGAAAATGGGAGGTGTCGACGAAGTGCTAGGTTGAGCTGCATCTTGAATATGTTTATTAGCTGTAACCTCTAAACTCACAATTTGCATAACATATGGTCAACTGGCTGCTCGCATGAAGGGAAAGGGGCCGTTCCTTGACACCAGTAGAATAGGTGAGAACATTTTAGATGGTCGTCTCACAAGTAGATTTTTCTGCTTTCTGTGATGAAGTTACGACGAGACACACTCGACCCGGGCGTAGCGATTTTCGGTTTTCTGGACGAGCGTTACTCGTTCCAGGCAGGGAACAGGTTAATGAAGACTCGATAGTCAGGGTGGAATACTTTGGTGACAGGGAAACACTTTAGCAAAGAATAAACAACAACTTTGTTTTTTTTTTTCCCTTTTGAAAACAATAATAAAGCATAAGCCATGTCCTATTTTGATCACAGCATGCTTCCTCTTCTTTCTATCTGATGGAGGTTAAATGATAATTTACTCCTACACCATTGCAAATTAAAAGCATAGCAAAGCCATGAATGTTTTTCTCTCTTTTCTTTTTAAAACACAAAAACCTTAACCGTGGGGAGAAACGATTTTGATATAGACTCTCAAATTGTTAACTAACTCAACATACCTGGCTGTCACAACAACTGAACTGAGTCCCTTGTTGGCTGGACTAGGAAGACAAACTAGCCGGAATTTCTTCAGAGACTGGTTGGTTACCCACACTCACTCAGCTTATATGGTGTGCAAGTGGACACCAGTTAAACAACCTTACCAACCGGTTTTTTTTTTGGTAAACTTTGCTCCAGTAGGCGCAGTTATTGTAAAAACTGTAATCGACAAAAAAAACTGGTTCGTCACAATTGGGAACTGGTTGTCCCTCCCTTGGGTCTGGAGCCTGTTGTGTGTCCCCATTCTCCACCGTGCTGAGTGTGCAAGAGGCTGGTGCATGCCATTATAGACCTGACAAGCCAGCTGAGCCAGCGCCTCTTCTGCGAGAGAAGTCGTCGCTTCGGGTTCAAGTCCTGTTCGCCAGCTGCGCCCTGCGCTGGTCCTGCCTAGTCAGAACCACCGCCTGTGTTGACAACGACCTGCAACATTAGCATCGTTCCTGCGCATCGTGAGACCCTTCGTGTCATCCATCTTGCGCATTGTGAGACCCTTGCTGCTGTGCAGTAACAGAGCCACAGCTCCTGGAAGTGGAGGCTGGTGCCTCAAAAGTAGCAGAGTGCTACTTCAGTGTGATCCGACTGAATCATTTTCTTTGTTTGGGTGTAGGAAGTGGTTACTTCCTTGTGGACAGAGATATCACTGCATCATTCCGTCATCACTTGCAAGACACTACCCCTACTGACAGTTGCAGTGTCGTCGTGTCGACTTAGCTTTTCACCAGCGTCTACCCCTACTTGCAGACTATTGTGCCCCCTTATGCCAGACTAGTGACTCATGCAGAGCTGCTCCATCAGTCTGCACTCTTTTGTGATGCGAATAATTTCAGTCTCGGACTTTGGAACCAGGCCAGACAGTGCCTGTGATAGACTGTTGGTGTGTGCGCCACATATACATATATTAATATTGTACATCCATAGTTGGGGTGTGCTCCATGTGTGTTTATTGATGATGATGTTTTGTTTTGTATTTGTTGGAAGGTCCAGGGCAGCACAGAAAAATGAGAAAAGAATTACAGTTATGTTGCCTGGCTGTCTATTGCAGTTAAGTGGGTGTGTGTAGTAGGAAAGCACAAACACGAATCCATATTTCTGGGAGAGTCAGACATACACACACACACACATGCACCAAAGCACCCCATCTGTAACACTAGATAAAAATTAACCTCCCAAAGACAGATAGGTACAAATGAAGCCAAAAAAGGCTGTATCACAAACACCAAATTCAAGTGGTAAAAGACGCCATGATCCAGTTGTGGGGAGCAAATAAAAGGTGCACCAGAATGCCTGATATACTTGGCTAACAAGGTGCAAAGGAAAGAGAGACGGCTCCATTTCCCAGATGGCCATGCCAATAAAAGTGCTCCAAGTAAACATTAGACGTGGTTAACCTAGACAAGTACCCAGGCTCATATGTGGGTCATGCTGCATGTAAACCAAAGTAAAGGAGTGCCCCATGACCACCCAAACATCACATGGCAAGAGATGAGATACCCACTGGAGACAGGCCAAGAGAGCACACAAACACTCCTCCAGTAACCTGGTGAAAGGCAACATCAGTGAGTATGTAATGACACAGCCACAGCCCCCCAGTGGTAAAACAGATGTCTTTAGTGTTTCGCGGCAGGTTTCTCTCACTTTTTATTTTAAATGTGACACATACAAGAGAGAAGAGGGTGTAAGAGCTTTATTTTGGAAAAAGTAGCCTTGCAAACCACCACTATTCCCCCATGACAGTCCAGATTTTCCATGTCCTTTGCCATGTCTCTTAGGTAAAACCTGGCAAAGGTGGTCATCCATCTCCAGCCAGCAGCCTGACACATGTCGGTGGTCAGTTACGATGCCAAGCCAGAGGGCGTAACTGCAAAAGAACCCAGACTTCATGTGCCCTGATATCCTCTCCTGGGGGAAGGGGTTTCTGGCCAAAGACATAAGCCTGGGGGATACCTGCCTAAGCTAGGATCGTATCGTCTGGGGTTTCACAGCAGCACCCAGTCTGTCACGTCATAGGTGCATGTCACAGGAACCTGACTGTGTTCTGAAAATAAACTTTCAGTGCTGTGACAGGACAGTGAACCTGCTCCACCTTTGTACATGTGCACCTGGGACAGGATGACAAAGGGGCCAGTGAAGGCAAGGTTATCGTCAGGGCTGCTCTTCAGGCTTCACAGTGGCTAGGAAAGTCGGGTATGTGACTGAGCCATCATCGTGCCACTTCTAGGAAAGTCGGGTACAGGGTAAAGTGACTGAGCCATCATCGTGCCACTTTACTGACTGTGGATCCCTGAAGAGGGCATGAACCCCAAACCAAAGCCAGGATGACCAGAAAACAGGTCTTGAGGGTGAGGTTCCTGACACTGCATTCAGCAGTGGACTGAAAGTCTTCCGAGGCCAGATACTCGGGGACTTTGGGCACCTGCGTGGTCTAATGGAGCCCAGTTCATTATAAGAGATCAACTTGGTCAAGAAGAGATTTCTATATTCAGTGTCTCTGCCCATCAGCCTGAAAGTTTTGCAACAGCAGCCCCAAAGCTTCTGCAGGTGATGGCTTTCTTCCCTTAGGCCTGGAGGTCCTCAATAAAATGAGGAACGTCCCCAACCCAGTTACCGCTGGGGAGACACTAGTCTGCAAGCACCACTCTGCAAATATTCTCCACTTATTGTAGCACACTTTCAGCGGGGATTTCCTTTGGCCAGCCAAGATTTCTGTATGTGTAGAAGGAGGGACGTCTCTGTCAGAGAGGTATTGTCCTATATAAAACTGGTGTGGAGACAGAGGGATGCTGGATCTGCGTGCCATCTCTTCGTCTTGGGCTGGAGAAGATCTTGTTAGAGGGCAGAGTGACTAGGACTTTGTTTTCCCCACCAACAAAGATACTAGCAGGTTGATTCAATTCTTCGTCCATTTCAGTGCAAAGAAAAGTACCAAAAGGCTCTTCTTGTTCAACACCTTGTAGAGTACTGCTGGTGTGAGTGGAGATGGAGGGAATGCGCAGGCTGATATCCCCTCCTAAGAGACTGACAGTGCGTCTACAGTTAGTGCCAGAGGATCTAATATTGGTGAAACAAAGACTGGAAGCAGATTGTTCCATCTATCACAAATAGGTCCACATGAGAGGTCCCAGACACTAGCATAAGGAATGGAAGGCACTCTACTGTTGTTGAGCATCCACTCAGATGGGAGCACCTGACCTTCCTGTACAGAGTGCCTGCTAATACATTCAACTGGGCTGGGATGTATCTTACAAGGACTAGATGCCATCAACTGGCAGGAAAGCAGCAGAGACACTGCCGGATCAATCAACAGTCTGGACCGAGTACCCCTAGGTTCTACAGGTGTGCGACCACTGTCAAATTGACTGAGTACACTGTCATGGTCTTGTTTCACAAGACTTTAGATCAGTTGTGCAGGGCTAGTAGTACTGCCAGCATCTGTAGATTTATGTGCTGGGACCTTCAGTCTTCCTAAAGACTGTTCCACTCCAGAAAGAGGGAGTAAAGGTGAGCTCCTTGGCCCAATTCACTTTCGTTGGCACGAATTGTGTATGACAATGGAAGGAGTTGTAAACGGACACCCAGTGTCAACAGTCCAATTCAGTCAAGGCCCAGAACAAAGGGGGAGGCCAATTTGAATGTCCTCTTTTGAGGTTGTGTGAGACCAGACATCATTCAGTGGCCACTGAAGTGGGAGCAGAAAGAGCCGACCTAATGGAATAAGCTCTAGATAGATGCCGGGGCCAGGTCAGTCATGGTCTGGATACTGTGAGGGGTAGTGACAGGACACTGTAGGAGATATTGCGCACAAGCGTATCTTCTCTACCTGCGGTCCAGAACCCTCACCAGATTGACATTCATCAGAAGTGCTTCCCCATATAAAGATCATGCAGACTGCGTTGTAATTTGTTGTTTCTGTCATCTGAAGGCATGGTAATTTTCTATAAAGTTTGTCTCCAAACTGATCAGATGGGTTAAGCAAGAGAAGCCGATGCCTTTCCCACACTAGGACCACTGCAATAAGATTCTCTTATAAGAGGTCAAGGTACATATGTGAACCTCCTTCCCAAAATATTGCCAGGGCACCCAGAGTGAAAGCTGCTGAGTTGGCGCTGAAGACACAAAACTGAGAGTTTGCTGTCCTGTCTGGGGGCCAGAAGACTCTTAAACTCAAGAAAAAGTGAAACACCATCTGGATTATCATCCAAATCAAGGGGAGAGACATTCAAGAGATCTGTTGCCCCTAGAGCCATCTGCATGCCAATGTATTCAAGAGGGGAAAGAGACAAACGTCAAATCAGTCCAGGCTGACAGCCCAATCCCCTTGAACAACAGCCTCAGTCTGTTGAGGCCTGTTACTGGCCTAACTTCCAATTCCTTGGAATGAATGAAAAGAAGAAAACTTAAAGAACAAATACTGTTCTGCCAGACAAAAGAGACAAATAACAAGACAGAACATGACCCATTTCGACCGCTTTGGTCTTCTTCAGACAAGATAAACAACTGTCAGGATAATGAAAGTGAATAATCACTTGTCTCCTCAAACTGGATGCAAGATTCAATGTCCCAAATGGCATCAAAATGTGTCCTCTTTTGTCTTGTAATTTGTTTGTCCCTTTTAAGTTTGTTTCAATTTCTACCTGCAGTCACCTCACTTTGAAACTAACGGAGGAAAGGAAGGCTTAGAAATTTGGACATGGAAGAGTAAACTCCCTAAAGGCAGCTTCCTGGAGCAGAGAGATAACTACAAAAGGAACTGCAGCCTTGGATGACTCACTGTGTCTGGACCAGGTCCAAACTATGACTATCATCATTAGGGGAACCAAAAGGAAATCCTTGAGGTCCTCAAAACGTAGGTGGCAACCCAAATATCAGATGAGATGGTCTACTGCTGAGAGAAAGTAGGAGCTGAAGACACAAGGGGTAATAGAGCCCAGCTCCTCAAAACATCTACAGATCGTCGGAAGGGGAATTCCTGAACAGTGGAAAAAAACACTGGACAGAAGTCTTAACTGACCCCAAATCCCTGAACTCCTTCCTCAACTTATGTTATCATTATAAATTATTCTTTGCACAAACAAATTGCAAACCATGAAAAATAGACACGAAGGGAAGAAAACATTCAGCAGTAGAGAATTGTTGTCGAAATCTTTAAGATTACGACCAAGGTTATCACTGTGGGAACTCCGTAGGATACCGTGCTTGCAAACTTGTTGAAGAGCAAAACTAAAATATGGCACAAAAACCAGACATCCACAGTACTAAGAATGCAGGATTTTACAATCACTTATTCCATCAAGTTAGGAGCAAAATGAAAATAGAGTCAGAATATGGGGTTGCCATAAACCAAATTTCCATATGACACATCTCAAAAACAAAAGGCTCAAAAATTTAATTCTTCTTCATTCATTTTTTTTCTTTTTATAGAAGCATAAGATGTAGTCCTTGACTGTATCTTCATTAACAGAAAATAAGAAAATATTGGAATTTACAGATGCAAGTCAGGTAATGGGATATTATCAGTTGCTTCCCTTGTGTATGGACTTGCTGCATATTCTTTAATTTTTTTTAATTTCTTCATTAACTTCATTTACAAAAATTTGATCTTTTAATACTTCGAGGCACTCCACCACCACGACAAACGTAATGGCCAAGACAAGTGTAGTTTGCTGGTATTTTCTCCATAGGCCAAAACGAAGTGTGTCCCTCCTGAAAGGGGAAGGCCGATTCAAGTGACCACTTCAGAGAATCCATGATGGAAATCAAATTCGAGAAGTCCAATCAAGGACGTGTTTCCTCACCGAGGAAAACGAGAAAACTGAATTTGGGCCGTAAGGATGAATTGAGTATGAATGACTCCTGTTTGCCTGATAGGTAAGGGAAGAGTCAGCTCCCCCGCTCTCCATTTTAATCTTATATGGGAATCCTGATGTGTGGCATATTCCACACCTAGTGGATTTAAGGCATTTATTTGGACAGGTAAGTATGAATAAATCATGTTTAGCTGGTGAAAAACAGCTGCAAGTGCTGATACTTGAAAATGTAAACGATGCTTGTAGTAGTATCAAGTAGTGAAGTTCTTGAGATGTCCTTTACCCCAGTATGTAAGATTATGGATTGTCCCTTTTCCCATGTCTTTGCTTTGTTTCTGTTTTTTTTTTTGTTTGTTTCAGACTCATTATGACCCAAGCTCATCCATCATACGGGATGACATTCTTATCGGTAATCTGTTGCTTTTGTATATGAGTGAACTTCATCAGGATGTGGTTGTGGATGTTTGTGTGGGTGTATATGTTTGTGTTTGGCTGAGCATGTGTGTGTGTGTGTGTGTGTGTGTGTGTGTGTGTGTGTGTGCATGCAGGAATGCTTGCATGCAGGCATACTGTTTGTGTTTGTCTATTTTTGTGTAGGGCTTGTGCAAGTTCAGAATTACAGGTACTTGCTTTTGTTTAGTCTTTTCTTTCCCATTGAAGGTTTGTAAATGACTGAAAGCTATTTATCCAAATCGCTTATTGTACAAGCATTAGGTAAGTGGAGTGTTGGTGTCCTGTACAGTTTTGTGGCCCTGTATTGCAGAAATCTTCTTGTCACTGCTGGAGGAGGTGCAGAGAATCACCTTCAGACTGAATCTCAAGGTAAGTCAAACATACCTACAACGTTTCAGTGTCTAATATATTTGTTGACAAGATTTGTTTTTGAATTCTCCAGTCTGCCATCACCTCAGTCCGCTTAGCCTCTCACAACGTCCTCTTGTTCATCCTTTCACATCTTGCTCCATTTTGTCTCTTCTTCAGTATTCACTATGAATACTTTGATATGCTTTTGATTTGAAATTATAAAAAGTGCCCATGCAAGTGACTTTCTGACTTCAATCATTCATGTTGCTTAAATTTATGTGACACTTTTTTTTGTGCAAAAAAGACAGTCCAAAGCTCTTTCACACATCATTCGCGCACATGCATATCAAAAAGTCATTGGCATACACATAAACCAGGGGTAAAATGTAAGTGTAGGGGAACGGTGACTAGGGGATCAGACATAAAAAAAAGACAGTTTTCAGGTTGGCTTAAAGATTCTGATGTTGTTTTTGTTCAAAGAGGGAGTTCCATCCAGGTGTGTGGGTCAGATACAGAGAAAGAACTGCGGCAACAGTTGATTTTTAAATCTTTGAATTCAGATATATGCAGAGTATATGTGTAAGTGTGAGAGCAAGGACTTAGAAATAATGTGTAACCAGTTTTCCCATCAGTTAATGCTAAGTGCTGTCAGTACGTAAAGTGTGTGCATTATACAGGGAACTTGTTCTTCTTGTGCATGTGTCTGTAGACACGTATAGTTGACCACTTGTGAATGACTGACAATTTTTTTTTTTTTTTTGTGTTTTTTTTTTTTGGGGGGGGGGGGGGGGGGGGGGGGTCACATAGTGTGCCACCTCAATGGCACTGTGTCAGCACAGCTTATTCTGGGTCCTTGTCCACAGCCACAGCCTGGCCTATCCTGCCACAGTCCCAGCACATGCAATCCACAAGAGGCAGTCAGTGTTAAGTTCACATAAGGCAATCCACCACAGGAGACACTGCACTGTTGCCATGTCACTTCTGTGGTGTTTAGTGATGTCTACTCTGATCTAACGTAGGTAGGACACCATCTGTTGTTCCCCCAGCTGACAACAATAGCTGTTTAGTTGTGGAATCAGCGTGAGTGAACTCTCATAAATCTCCATCGCCAGCCATTTTTCCAAAAAAAGTTCATATTGTATACCAGCATATGTGAAATGCAGATATCTCTGGAACTAAACAACCAATTCTCATGCTATTTTTTGTAAAATGGAGGAGATACACTGTACTTTTATTATATCATAACATGTTAGTAATGGTAAGTCAACAACAATTTCAATTTTTTAGTGATTTCAAGTGCAAAAAAAAAATGCAAATAAAAAAAAAAGAATGTTATGTTTCTTCTAAGCGTAAAAAATAAAGAAAGAATGCCAACAAACTCTCAACAATGGAGGAAAAATACTCCACTCACAACTGAAGACCAGAAAGTATGGTATTTCCAACAGAAAAGTGCATGAAACAGCCACAAATACAACTACTCCAATAGCAGGGACACACACACACACACACACACACACACACACACACACACACACACACTCTTATGCCTAACTGGTACACATGTAAGAAAGAAAAAGGGAACACACACACACACACACACACACACACACACACACACACACACACACACACACACACACACACACACACACACACACACACACACACACACACACACCCCCTCACTCTCAACAGTAATATATATATATATATATTTTTTTTTTTTTTTTTATGAACACAAAGTCATTCATGTGCCTGTTGGTCTCTGAACCCTTGTCATTCAGTTGATCGATATAATCAGCTGTACACCCACTCGAAAGACGTCTGTGATACTCGCCTCTCACATGTCAGTTGGCCACGCCCCCTTCAACCTCGACCAGCGAGAGTGGGCCCACAGCGTGTGTGTGAAGTTCGTTGCCTAAAGTCTTAGTTGGCTCCCTCACATAGAGTTAGTGAACAGTCAGTCAGTGCTGGCTGGCTCAACGCAAAAACACTGGGGCACACGCGGTAGGGTAGTAAGTGGGGCGTCTTATCAGCCTCTCATAACAAGTTGGCAACGGTCCAACGCTTCACGTTGGAAATTCGGTCAAGCCCTCACTATCGTTCTTTACTCGTGACTGTCTGGGTCTTCTTCTTCATCTGTATTAGGAACAACCAACTGTCTATTCAATATTCCCAGCACTTGATCTGTGGTAAATGTACGGCAAGGTCGAGTACGTAAAGTGCTTGGTGGTGACGTCATAGTGAATGGAAAAACAATCATAAAGTCAATAAAACACTGAACTGAATAGTGTTCTGACAAAGCAAATGGCTGTGAGCATGGGCCAGACCATCCCCCAACTATGACGTTTATTGCTGCTGCTTTTTATCTCATGAACTAGGATCGTGAGAGTATCAGGAGTTAGGTCACCCTACTTGTCGCCAAAAGGCGCCCTTGGCGCTCTGCCAACTGGTCGCCAAAAAGCGCCCATGGCGGTTCGGGCAACAGAGAATCAGTTTCACAGTTCCTGTCTTTTTCACTTTTTTTTGACCGGCAAGCATTAACTCACTGCCCTCTGACATCCGCTAAAGCGGACATCCCGCCCACACAGGTCCCGCATCAGTATGTTGTTAGAGCCAACATAATGATGAGTCATGAAAACTGAAGTGTGCCTTGTGATAGCCTCATCATAGGTAACCTTTCACCGCTGTGTGTTCCATGCCATGATGTGTTGGCTGATCACTGACTTGTTTTTACACCAGCCCAGCCCTTTGTTTGAAGTCAGATCACAAAAGCGTCTCAGCCTTTTACTTGTAGTGTTAGAAGCAGACAAGTAACATTTGTTTACAGTTTATGTGAAGCTGTTGAACTTGTTCAGACTGAAGGATCAGACCTTGAAGATATTGAACAAGATAATGACAGTGAATTTAGCCCCATCTGAAGAGGATGAAGGTGTGTTGAAAGTGAACATGGCAAAATTCAGAGAGAGAGAGGAGTGGGTGGGAAGAGTGACAGTGTAGAGAGGGCGGCAATGCTTGAGGTAATGCATATGCAAATGAAGCACTGACAGACCAGAATGCGGAAGATATTCACCAGTTCATGACAAGAGACTGACATGGAGATTTTCCTTTTTTTCCCATTAATGCCTCCATACACAGGCGAGCAAACACATGGACTGAAGTTGCAAGGCATGACAGACCACGCATCCTTGGATTTTTTTACCAGATCAGGTCCACGCTTTACGCCAAGGTATTTAGTCTTTATTATTTACTTTGTCAATCTGTGTGTGTGTGTGTGTGTGTGTGTGTGTGTGCGTCGTCTTTTTCAACTCTGTGCATGTACATACGGACACACCAAATTTCTTTATTAACTGAGCAAAATCGATATTTTGATTATGATCCTGTTGTTTATTAAGACTGAGATTTTGATTCTGTTGTTTGTTTTTAGGTGCCGTGGGTGTCATGAAGTGGATGGACAAGAAAGCTGTCTGTTTGATCACCACCAAAATGGATTCAGCTGAAATAGGGGAGGTCATCACAAGGACAGGTAGGAAGATGAAGCCCAAAGCTGTCCTGGACTACATAGTCAACATGGCAGAAGTGGACCACAGTGACCAGCTTATGGCCTACATGCCTGTGAATCTGAAAAATGAAATGGTGGAAGAAATTAGTCTTTCATATCTTTACATTGTCACTGGTTCAGGCATCCATACTCCATGACTTGTAAAAGAGAACTCAGGGACTACCTAAAATGCCTTTGAAGAAATTCATTGTCTCTGTTGGCAATGCCTAAAGTACTCGGTACCATGTTGGTGTTACTGCTGCCCAGGCTTCTGCCCCACCTGCTGCCCCAGCCCAGGATTCGTAGAGGCCTTTTAAGTCCTTTTAAGGCTAGTCCTTACGAATTGGATTTTGGTCAACAGGCCTTTTAAGCACTTTGATTCAGCAAGTCAGTCCTTTTAATTATCAGGGGGTCCTTTTAATTTGTGAAAGGTACTGTTTCGTGTATTTTAATTAAAAACAATGAGAGAAAGAACTGAAATAAAATCTGACAAAAACATAATTCAGCAAGTTGCAGCAGCCAGCGCAATATAGTGCCGTAGCAGACGAAAAAACTACCAAGGCATGATGTTGCAAAGTGGCTGATGTCACTCACAGGCTGAAACATTTCTCTGGGGCTGATGTAGAGTCTTTTGGCGCGAAGTTGCGGTGCTAACATTTGTGGCATTTTGCTGAGTCATTTTGTTAAAAAAATTCTGTTGTGAAAATGTCATGTCCAGTGCACAGGAAATAAAAAAAAAAAGAAAAAAAAAACAAAAACAGACAACCACAGTCTGTTTATGATTAATATCTATAGGTATATAACATGGCAGTTTCTGAGCTTGCCAATGTAATGAATGGCATCGGACAACAGCTATATGCTTCGTGTCTCAGCACTGAAAAATGTTTTGACTTGCCCTCCATCTACATTGTCATTGACCTGCTATTTTTAGATGTGTATCTTATTGTCTGGAAGATTGTGTTCATGTGCGGCCACTGGAATTTCAAAATGCCAGGGGAGTGTTCCTTTCAAGATACATGGTTAATACTATCTAGCCGAGAGCAAATCGTACGGCACAATTCCCTGCTGCTGCACGCTCACGCATGGCGCACAGTCCCTACCGACGCACACATATTTCACCACTTTTTAATTTATTTTTACGGTAGCTAGACAGCTACTGACAGTGTTGTGTTAGGTGTCATAGGAAAGAACAAACACTCAACTAATCGAACATTGTTTTCTATCTCTCTATCACTCCCCTCAACACCAGATCCACTTTGTAATATGATTTCAAGCGCTTCATTGAGCGAGAAATCGCTACCACCGGGTCTGACTGACATTTTTTTTGCACGCGCTTAGCGGCAAAGCCCGGTGCTGTAAGTTCCTTTGTTTCAAAGCTGCTGGGGCCAGCCAAGTTCATGATAGAGCACTGAAAGTAAGGTCTACAACTCACTAAGACATCCCCAAAACTAGTTACAGAGCTTATTTCCTTTGGATCATTTTACGGAAAGTGTAGGAATTTTTTATGTTCCAGTCACCGATAGTGGGTGACATGGCAGAATGTACTGTCCATCTGTCACCCAGACTTGGGTGACGCAGCTCGAGGGAAAGAAGTCCCGTCACCCACAATTAGGTGACATGGCTGGTAAAGGTTAACTTCGAAGGATTTTTGTGGTGGGTTAGAAAGGATGTAAATGACAAGCATACTGCGCGCTGCCTTTTTAAAACTGGCATGGTTGGGCGAGAGTGTTCTTAGGCAGCACGCTGAAAGTGACAGACATCAGAAAAATGAACAAAAATTCAAGGCAGATACTAGATGCAGCATGACTGATTTTTTTTCATTCCCTCTACATCTGTTACAACAAGAAGTAGCGTGTCAAGTATAGTCACTTGCAGTACCTGTAGCAGCACTAGAAGTGCCAGCAGTGAATGTCCATCAGCTCAAGTCCAGCCACAGAGATCTAGGGTTAGCAGCAATCTTGACAATGATCGATTAAAATCTGAAGTGATGCAGGCATTGAAAGTTGTTGACTGCCACTACAGTTATAAATCATCTAAACAGAATGGAGACTTGTTCAGATCAGTGTTCCCAGACAGTGACATAGCTGCCAGAGTTAGATATGGGAAACAAGATGCTGATACCTGACAACATTTGGGCTTGACCCCCCGATTTTCTGAACTGCTGCAAAAGAATGTCAAGGCTTCCTCTCAACTGGGATATGTTTTGCTCTTGGACAGGTCTTTGAACAAGCAGAACACATGAAGCAAATGGACTTTATGATCTACATCTGTCAGGATTCTGTAGTGAAAATGAGTTATTTGACACCAGAGTTTTTGGGCCACGCTAAGGAAAAGACATGACAGACAAGTTTCAGTCAATCTCCAAAGATTTCAATCTGAAAAAGAGTGACTTGTTACAGCTTGGTATGGATGGACCCAGTGTGAACTGAACTGTCTATAACCCCATCAACTGTGACCTCAAAGACAACCATGAGGGTTCCTTGCTGTGTGTTGGAAGCTGTGGCCTACACACTGTGCACAGTGCCTTTCACACAGGCTGTGAAGCAACTGGGTGGAATATACAAGAATTTCTTTCTGCAATTTATACTATTAAGTCATGTAGACGAAGGTCCTTTTAAAATGACTTGAGGTCCTTATAAGTCCTTTAAAGTCTGGGAACCCTGCCAGCCTCCGGTTCATCCTCCTGCCAGACCTGCCCAGCCTGCTGCCCAGTGTCCAGCTTATTCTCCTGCTCTGCCTCCAGTCAATCACCTGCCCAGCCTGCTGCCTAGCCTGGCCCTTCTCACCCTCCAGTACAAGATCCCTTACCACAGGCTTGACTTGGAGGTGGACATTTTTGCTGCTGTTCTTCCTCCAGCTCCCGAGTGGGAAAAAAAGAATTTCTGGAGGTGACATGTGTGCACAGCAAGAAGTAAACAACATTCAAGTGTTAAACAGTGGCAGAGTGCAAACAGGGTGTGAAAAGTGTGGTGTTACCCTATGTTACAAGTTGTGCCTGGGAAAAGGCATCACATGTTTTTAACTTTATCACACTGTAAAAAAAAAAACTATATAGATTATTAGGAGGCTGAGACCTGTTGGCAATGTGCAGACTACAGCTGTTTTCAAGGCGAATTCATGTTTTAGTTAACAGCATATGATTGGTGTTTGTTAATTTTTGATACTGTTGAAACTTTCAAGTAGTCATTGTGTACATACTGCCAGCATTCTGAATGAGATTTGTATTGAAAAAGCCCTTTTTTCAAGAGAAGCATAGATTCACACATGTTTATATTTCCAACTAATCCCATCATGAAAGATACCCCATCTTCTTCCTGTGACTGACAGAGTACTGAATAAGCAAGAGCTTTGGAATTATGTACTTTGTTTATACAGGTACATAGTTATCTTATGTCAAAATTTTAAGAGTGTGTGTGCGGCCATTAGTTTTTTATGTATTTTTTCCAATGCTAAAAAGTACCTAGTCTCATGAAGAATGCTGAACAACACAAACTATAAAGTACTCTGTCATGATTTATTGATTTTAGTCCTTTTGGTTAGTAAAGAAATTGTCAAGTAGCTATTTATTGCTTCTGCTGGGTTTCTCAAAGTGATTTATGATGAAATGGGCCTTCTTTCAGCAGCAGAGAAAATTTTCTCTTATACGCCTTTGTAACTACCTTGAGTTTCACTAAATATGAAAAATGACGTCTTTTTCATCTGGCTGCGAAAAGAGTATGGTATATGCTACAGCTTTGAAATTTTGTGTTGACCCTGTTCAATCAAACAATAATCATGTGTCCAAGTTTCAAGTCTTTTTGTAGTGGTCGTTTTTTTTTTTTTTTAATGATTTTTAGAAAAAATGTATACACACGCCCAGTATACAGAGGAATGTTGAATTTCATATTTGCCAGCAGAGAGTGAGTTAAACAAAAGGAGTAATAAACAGAATTCTTCACTTTGTCTTGTGCATTAACATAATATCTACCATTGAAGGTTTCCAACCGCTAAAAAGTCTGAGGCATGAACCTGACTTTTCTTTGAAGTAGAACTTGCTAAGTAAATTCCTGACTTCATTCCCAGATCATTCACATGAATGCAGTGTGTGTGTATAGAAAGAGAGGAGAGAGTGTTTGTGTGCAGAAAGAGAGAAAATGTGCTTGATGATGTGCATGTGTATGTGTGTGTGTAGAGAGAGAGTGTGTGTCGGTGTGTGTGTCTGTCTGTACCTTCTCTGTCAAATAATAGACCTCAGTATATTTCTCTCCCGATTGAGATTGCATCAAAAAGCAGTCCATGTTAATTATTAATCAAAATACATCCTAGGAGTAACTAATCTTCATGAGGTGAGGACTGCTTCATTAATTCAGTACAGAGAGCACAGTGAAACATTTGACTGTAATATGTAGTTGTAAACTTTCCTACCATTCTATCATCAGTCAGCTGAGAACACAGTACCTGATTAGTGCTGAGTAGACTTGAAAGCTGCAGTGATGATCTACAGGAACTCGAATCTACTCAATTTGTCATTTATGACATTGATACTTGATCATGTACTGCGATTGCTGTGCTAAAGATGGGTTTTCCTTTGTCTGTCGCAGAATGCTAGTTTCTTGGATGAGACTTGGGAGTTGGCGGTAAGTTAATGCATTTTGCTTTTTTTTGTTTTATATGTTCTCTCAGTAGCTCTGCTCCCAGACTGCTTTAACTAACTAGCCTGTACACAGCAGTAGATAGAATTGTTTTGTTGCTGTCCCAGTATTAGCAGTCCACAGGAAATCATCTGTATTAGATCATCCTAAAGCCTTTCATGTAGATCATTTATGTCCATACCGATTTAATGATATGCCAGCCTTGGAGACGAATGCAGTCATGAGCTCCAAACATTGCCGCTAAACAGTTTGGTCAGGATTGGGATTGCAGTCAGCCCACACTGTGTTTCTCAAGTTTGTTAAGAAAGGGCAGGTCTTTGGTATGTGATCAAGCATCAGTTCTAGCCCTCAAGGGCAATGTGGGAAGGCAAAGCTTCTTGAACCAATGGCTATGGAGGTGGCAATATTTTTGATAATCTCATCATCATCAGTCAAAGAAGTGTATATGTGTCCCTCATGCTGGATGATGATTGCTAGGCTGCCTTCTTATGGGTTCTCCTCAGAATGCTCTGAATGCAAACTCATCCACTATCTCATTGACTTGGATCCCACTCAGGCACCCAATTGGAAGACTGCTGCAAAGTCACTTGAGTAGAGTGAAGTGGGGTCTGTCCTTGTTCAACATGCGCCATTTTGCAAATCACTGACTAGAAACAATAACTGTGTGATTGAAAAGCTTGAACCTTCCATCTCTGTTGTAGACTTTCACTACATGCCTGTGAAGACAGTTCTGAGCTATCTCTTGATTACAAAAACTTTGGCAGAACTCGCCATAGACAAGCGTTTGGCATAGAAATTGAAACAAAGCTCACTGTAAGAGCAGAGTTAAAGGCCTCAGAATTCAATACATTTTTTTTTCTTTTTCACGTCTGTGGATAGGTATGATAACATCAAAGCTATGGAATTCCATTTGATTAGAAACAATGTAATAGGGTGATAGTCAACACTTCCATTCTGGATGAAGAGGGACACCCTAAGTGTTGGACAGGAAATTTGAACAACATAAAATTCCAATCATACTTGAGATTGATGCCTCTCCACAGTATCATCTTAAACTTTACATTTGAGCCTACAGTTTGCATGATACTAGGGCCCAGCTGGAACAAAAATTCTGCAGTGTAATGTTTTTGGTAGGTTTCCAACTTAGTACATCATGCATGTGAACCCATGACATGTATATATATGCTAAAGCAATAGATTTGTACTGATGATATGTTTATTCAAATTTGAAACACTGTAATTTTTATTCAGATTTGAAACTCAGAAACGATGAACTCTCTCTCTCTCTCTCTCTCTCTCTCTCTCTCTCTCTCTCTCTCTCTCTCTCTCTCTCTCTCTCTCTCTCTAGAGAGAGGAAGAGGAATCATTTTTGTTTGAATTTCTCTTCCTTTCTCCCGCCTCCTCTCTAGAGAGGAGAAGAGGATCATTTTTTGTTTGAATTCTCTTCCTTTTAGGCAATAAAATAGCCATTTAGGACTTTCCAATGTTCATCACTGAGGTTTTTTTTATGTATTTATGATTATTCGTCGCAAATGAAGATTTAATCATATAATAATTTCTTATCTGTTTATCTTTGTACTTTGTTTGATATTCACAAAACTGATATTTCATGTTTGTTTGATATTCTCTTCAAGACTGATAAGATGGCAACCTCAGTCACTGTAATCCTTTACTGTTATAGTCTAGGTGTCTTCCGGGTAATACATCTAGTAAATACAGATTAAAGAAAAGACAAAAAAGACACCCTAAAGAGAAAATCCTGTTTTTTCAGAAGAAATGGAGGTGATGAGGGAGGTACGTAATGAAAGGGTAAGATACCAATTTCTTTCTATTAACCTGCACGTGTTGGTAACAAATGCAATTTTTCTACAGGAGCTCAGGGACTTTGAGTTCGTGCCTTGTGATGTGCTGGGCATCCAGTTCCAGTGAGTTTTTTTGTGGTGGTGGTGGTTTTTTTTTGCTTTTCTGGGTTTTTTTTTTTTGTTTTGTTTTTGAGATGTGTTTTTTTCCTCCTCATTTCCTGCAAACATTGGTACCCAAACGTTCAAGGTGACAAATTATTTCCCAGTCATGACTTGTCAGGAGAGAGGAATTTACTTCAAACTTTGGAAATCAAAGTCATAAAAGATGCCCAGAAATGCTGGCTGTTTATTTGTTTATTTCAAGGATGAAAATATGTCATATTACTCTAGGTCTCGCAGGGTGTGTGTGTGTGTGTGTGTGTGTGTGTGTGTGTGTGTGTGTGTGTGTGTGAGAGAGAGAGAGAGAGAGAGAGAGAGAGAGAGAGAGAAAACTGCAGTTTTGGAAGGAAGGTGAGAATTTGAAGAAAGTGGGAGTGAGAGTAGGGATGTGGGATTATACCTTCTCCAAAACTTCTATCACAGTTTATTGCTAGAAAATCTTTTAAATGCATGAAGTGCATCAGTGTCCCATTTCGTCTCTGTATAATATCCTCATCGATTGGCTGGGGAACATACTTTTTGAAGCCTTTTTATAACTGCAAATTTCATAAGTAAAAAGCACTCTGATAATATGTATAATCTAAGTCAATGTAGAGTCCCAAAAGGTGAGGTGTGTCATTTCTCAGGAAGGTCTGTTTCTCTGGCTTCTTTAAAACTAGGTTATGTCTGTAGACCTTGCTGTAAATCAAGTGTTTTCACAACATCAGGTTTTTGTTCAATTTCTATTTTTCATGCATGTAAAGAGACTAATTGACACACAGACATTTGGAACACACACACGCACATGCACACACACACACACACACACACACACACACACACACACACACACACACACACACACACACACACACATACACATACACATTGAAAAAAATTTGCGCTTGTTAGAGTCAGAACACTAGCTGTTTTCATGTTTTTTGTTTTGATCATGCTTTGTAAGGTGACACTGCTCACAAACTTCTTTCTTGTTTTGTTTTTTTTTGTTTTTTTGTTTGTTTGTTTGTTTTTTTTTGTAATGTTTTCTTCATAGTTATCTCTCCAAGCAAATGCTTTATCTCCAACTACATGGATCATGATAACATCAGGAATCTAAAAAAAATAATAATCATGTGGAGAGTGGGGAGCTGTAACTCGACTCAACCTACAGGGATACCTGAGTCACCCTGAGTGACACATAATCAACTCGCTTCACCTGAAGTAATTCAGTTTTTTTCCTTTTCGTCTTCTTGGATACATCTCTCTCCCAGTTCAAGCAGTTGAGCATGGATCAGTAGAAACACTCTTTTAAGATGGCCTTTACCGATCACAGAGGCCATGCCTTCTTGGTTGGAAAACCCTACAGAGCCTTTGCACCTTGCTTCTTCTCTACAGTCGCCATCTTTTCAAGGCTCCTTTCACAACACAACCAGCCAGCTTTTCTTCTGTCCTAGTTGTGAGAATTATCTGTTACTGTCATCAAGCAGTTTCTTCACTTGACAAGCATGAAGCTTGTGTCTTCTGCACTGGCTGCTCACATTGGCTGCGAGGATTGCCCATGGAGTGGTCAAGTGTGGTCTGTGAGAGTGGTCCCACCAGCAAGCCTGCATTGATGCCTGTGCTGGTTCTTCTGTCCAAGGGAGGAGGAGTACGCACAAAATACGGGTTCCCAGGAGAATACACAAATAGAAGGGAAAAAAAAAACAAGCAAGAAAGAAAAAGCCTTGTAGCTTCCTCAAAAATTAGCCAGCCACTACAAGGCATTTGGTTTTCTCTCTGTGCTAGGACAGTCAGCCAGTTTCGGCAAGGGTGACGACCGACATTTCTTGCTCCACCACTTTGATGCAGAGGCAGGCCAGCATCACCCCCCAGCACCCTCTACCGCCCTTCACCCCATACGAACTTCTGGAAGAGTGGCTGTCACCAAACCCTCCACATTCGTCTCAAAAGAGGAGGAGCCTTGTAAGCGGCACTGGCTTGGAGAGCTGTTTTACAGGTGCTGGTCAAGGGGGGGTTACTGTTGTGAATGGGCACTTCCCGGACAGTTTGAACAGGGACAGGTTACACTCAGACCAATTGTGAGGTAGGCGTGGCATGGATGCAAGTGAACAGGAGACAGAGATAAGCTAGAGGATTTTGAGCATTCTGACAAAGATATTGATTAATATTTTGATGATGATGATGACATTTTTTCTTCCTTTGAGTTCTCTTTGGTGAGAATTGCTACCAATATTTGGTCCGCCATTGTTAGTACTCTCTGTGAGTCCTATTTTGATGCTCCTGTCCCATCTCTCAAAAGTCTAGACTTCCTTCCTCCTCCTTTTTTAAGAAACCGGTACCAAGGATATTGATTCCATACCATGCATCTCTAAAGAGATGGTTTAGTATCGGGAGTCAGTGAGAAACACTTGGGCGTACGGTCACGTATTCAGTGGCTGTTTGCTGTGCCCGATTTGAACTAAGTTTACGCAGTTTTCCAACTTTGTGTTTTTTTTTGTTTGCTTTTTTCAATTTAGTGTTTTTTCTGTTTTCTTCTTCTTCCCTCAAGACCTTTGTATGTGGATAAGTGCGAAATGTCTTCCATCCAGCCCGTTTTTTTTCTGAAAAATCGGGACATTCTAGACTCGTCGCAAAACGAGTATCAGGACTGGAGCTGTTTCTGGCTGTAGAGCATGTGGCAGGCCGTGGCAGCATCGTTGGTGCCCAGGACATCAGAGGCCTTTGGCGGATCTACCCAGCTACCAGACAGGCAAGAAATGGTCTTCTGGTCAAAGGTCTGACTGTTTGAAATACTCTGATGTAGTTAGCCAACACCAGTCCATTTGTTTTGACAGAGGATTCCGGAAAAGAGAAGCCTGCTATGAAGGTGTGGGTGGCAGACATTCCTGTGTCAGTTGCTAACAGCAAAATAGAACACTCCTTAACAAAAAATCGGCTGTGAACTCTGATCCGATACCAAAACGGAATGTTTCAGGGATGCGGACAATAAACTCACTCGATTTGAAACTGGGTGAAGATTCGTTTTCATTACTCTCCCCCGCTACCCCTCTGGAAAAAACACTAAAAATAGGCCCATTCTCTGCAAACTTTTTTCACATCAAGCAGAGAAGTACTATGAAATCTGTTTTTGTTTAGATCTACAGCCCAACCACCATGTGTCTGTATGTGTGAATGAGGTTATATGTCGTGAGTGCAAGGAGCCATGCATAAGGGAGGAGATGTCCATTGTAAAGCCCGGCCAAAAAGTCAAGTCAGGTTTAATGTCCCGTCAGAGCACTTAAGGGTTTCCTTCAGAGGACAAAGTCAGATTCCTGTGATTGTGCCTATGGTGTGTGAGATTTGGTGCTACTATAAGGCCCAGAAGATAAGCTCTTGGCTTCAAGAGGTCATCCACCAGGCTTATCTCTTTAGCCAGAAACCTCTTCCCCCCTGAGCTGTATCCACCAGTTGCGCCCTCTGGCAGAATATTGCCGTTACCGACATTTGTTGGATAGCTGGCTGGAAGAGGATGACCACCTTTGGCAATGTCTTCAACATGGAGGCGCTGGACTGTTTCCATGGAGTAGACGTGCTAGACAAGGCTACCTTTCCCAACCAACTGTTCTCTCATTTTTCCAAGTAAGGTATGAGTAAAAGAAATTAAAAAAAGAAGATAGTCAAATGAAACTATTATGACAGACAACTGTTTCGTTTAAGTGAAGTCAGCAAGCCTTGGTATTGGAATTCTAAAGTTCACTGAGAATGTTGTAACCATGGGCCACGGGGACTGTGATGTACAAGAAAGCTTCACAGCTACTTTTTCAAAAAAGCCAAGATTGAGTGTGTTGGCTCTCATACTCCAGTGGGACCCCCATCACTCGGCAAGAAGCTATTGTGTGCAGCATCAGCCCAGCAGTGGCTTCTTGCCTTTAAAAAAAAAAAAAAAAAAAAACCAAGAAGTTAGGCTTTTGGTTTTTCAAGGAGGTAGGAAGATGAACAGTTTTATGGTTATATTCACAACCAATAGTTATAGCTTTTTGATGATCATTTTTTTCTAAGTTTAGTGTTGCACATCCATTAGGAAAAGGCCCTGTGCATTTGGACATGAACTTACCACAGTAATCAGAGAACTGCATTATTGTTTCTATTCCTGTACATATTGGAAGGTCACTGTGGTTTCTGGTCGCATCATTGTTATCACATCCATGGAGTATGGCATTGTGATAATTTTGTTTGGGGCACATCGTTTGTTGAATGGCTCTGTATAACTGTACTTTTATAAGGCCCACACACCAGGTTATGGATTATAATAAATTGGGCTTCTTTAACACGTCCATAAACTTGAACTTGAACTATACGATATATGAGGTCTTAAAGAAGATCTGTTCATCGTTCCTTGTGGGTTATACAGCTAGTATAGTAATGAAGGAATAGCTCTGTAGTCCTTATTTTTAAAACACTTGACATGTTCAGTTACGTTCAGACATTGTTTGACTGTGGTTTGCTTGGGATCGTAGCAAATTACCTTCTGAATTTTTGTGCCTAGATATATACACACAAAGCCCACTTACTCTCCTTTTAGGGGACAAATTGATTTGGCCCTGGTTATCACATTGACTGGAAGTTGATGTGAATGCACAAAGCTCCACTAATCTTTTGTGCTATATGATGTGTCTCAGTATGAACAATTACAAAACTACTAAACATTGGTCTGTGTTAGACTGATTTCAGGTGCCTTCTACATTTCCTGATCCTGATTCATTTCCTTGCTTATTTCGTTTTTTTGATTGATCATTATGTAAGGGAGAGCAAGGACAATCTTTAAACCCTCCAGGAATCATTAACAGAAAATCATTTTGGTTCTGGTGCCAAGCTCGGCGGGGATGAGTTTGAGGTCAGCCTTGTGCATTGAATCTGAACTTCGGTCTCGCAGGTGAGATCCCATCATCCTTTTCAATATTCAGTATTGTTAACCTGCACTTGTTTTCCCCCACTACTTAATTGTTCAACATTATATTGTTTGGTCAGTCTTTGGAGATTGCATCTCTTAGGAGATCCAAGTAAAGGTGTCCTGCACAATTCTTAGCCACTGACATTGCTTGAGTTATTGAACAGCAGAGCTGACCACTCAGACTGTTCCATATCTTTTGATCTCCCTTGTATCCTTGAATGGATCCTCAGGCATAGGCTCAAAGATTGTCCCCTACATTTTATACTGTTTGCATAATGCTTTTAGTTTTTCAGTTACTTTTTTTCCTCTCCACACTTTCGTTTTATTCTATTTTACTATCCTTTGTTGGTTGCTTTGGGGGTGCTGTCAGTTTCTTTTTTGAACCCCATGGTGGTGAGAACACCGCAGAATTATGGACTGTGGTGTGTCTCTATTTGACTCCAGGAGCGCAGACACTATCAGCTGTGTCTCCCTGATGAGTCTGATGCAGCGGACGAAAGGCCCAGGAGCAGGTAATACAAATAGATCTGCCTTTGGAAGGGATCGCGACGGTTCCCTCAGGCAGCTAGTGAAGGGTTTCTCATATTTATAATATATTTCCCCCGTTTCTTCATCTTCATTTTTTTTTTTTCTCTAAAAGTTCAAATCGTTGCAAAGTCATTATTATAATGACTGAAGAATTGTTTGCCTGCACTTGTTTTCCCCCCACTACTTGATTGTTCACCTTTTCAATATTCTGGGAATTGTTTGGACAGGTAAGTATGCAGAAAAGGAATTTTCCTACTGGAAGTAGCTTTGTAATTCACTTGCTAGTCCAAACAGCTAGGACCTCCTCCCACCTCTGGGAAAAGAGGAAAAAGCTGAACTGTTTCAGGTGAAGCAAGTCGACATGTCACTCAGGGGAGACCACTCCTGTATTCCTGTAGGTTGAGTATAGTTAACTCCCTTCTCTCCACACATTTTTTGGGAGGAGATTCCTTATGTTATCATGTGCCACGTAGTAGGAGATAAAGACATTTGTTTGTACCAGCAAGTATTTCATAAATCACGTTAAGCAGGAAAATTGCTTTTCACTCATGCTAAATTTAATAGAATTATGTATGTAAACAGATTTTAAGAATAATAAGTTGTTGTTATGTTTCCTTGCATTATCAGATCAGTGGACGGGCATTTTCTTGTGACGGATGTGGAGAGAGGCAGTGTGGCTGCTGAAGATGTAAGTGGTCAAAAGCCTCAGTTTGATTGCCCCCTGAAAGTTCTTGACTTTTTTTGTGTATGTTTGTTTATTTCTTTGTTTTGGTGGTTTCGTTCTGTTTGCTAATTTGTTGTTTCTTACTTTTGCTGTCATTCTGTTCTCTGAAACTCGAGGCAAGCAGTGAAGTGAATGCTCTGGATATGTGCTAAGCTGTGACAAGTTAAAATGGTTAGCTGGATTTACTATCTGAAGAAGTGGCCATTATAAGAGGTGATTTTTTAAATTCCTTTGTTGGAACTGGTGAGAGGTAAAAAAGCTACTGCAGAAAATGACCATAGTGCTAGGACTTAAAATCTACATATTTGCATTAAAAGCTGCTGTATTTAACCTCTTCATTGCCCCGTCATGGATATTTGCGTCAAGTTCCAGTGTGCTAAAAAACTGCTTCACCATGGACAAATCAGTGCACGTCATTCTAGGACTGTTCCTACCATTATCTTTAGACCAGGGTTTCCAAATTCACACCAGTACGAAAGGTTGATGTTTCTGCTATAGAAGTCATGAGAAAAAGATCCAGTGAGATGGCAAATGATCAGTCTGGCTGTTACTGATTCCATCCCATGCAGATTTTCACACAAGTTTAACATGCTTGAGGAAGAACCACAAGCTGGACCATGTGGCATAAGAAAAACGGTGTAGCCAACGATTATCACAATTTTGTAACCACTGATATTGAAAAAGTTCTTCACCTAATAAAAGAGAATGAATTTTGTGCATAGGATGACGCCAGTGTGTCAGAAGATTCACTGGATGAGGATGAAGGTAGCGAATCACTGTTCAGAGGAATGAGTGGGATGTTGACAAAGATGTTGTCGGAATAATTTGAGATGACAAGAGCAGAGATGAGAGAGCAGAGCTGGAGGCAGAGAATGGAGACATGACTGATCCAGATTTTGAAGTGGGTGAAGGCATGGCCCCCCCAAAAAGACATGGCCCGACTCAGGGCGGCATGACTACATGCATACACCGACGGCTCAACAACCAACGCAGTGTCTGATGGAGGAGCGGGCGTATTCATCAAGTCACCTGAGGGACACACCACCACAGCAGGGATACCAACTGGGAAACACTGCTCCAATTATGCTGCAGAAGTTCAGGCCCTCATGCAGGCAGCCTCCATGATTCATGAATCACAGAGCGACTGCACCCAAGTTGTCTTCCTCTCTGATACGCTGTCCGTCCTGGAGGCCCTTGCAGGAGATAAACTTCCTCGTCTAATGGAGAAATTCCAGGAACTCGCCAAAAGTAGACGAGTAGTCCTGCAATGGATACCTGCCCACTGCGGAGTCCCAGGGAACGAGGCAGCCGATCAGCTCGCCAAAACCGGAGCCAGGGAAGACAACCAGACAACAGCGTCAGCTTCGCAGAGAAGAAGACCTTGTGAAGGCTCTGATGCGACCACAACCCACAAGGGATGCCTACCATCTTCTGGAGAGACAGGAGCAGGTGGTCATTATGAGACTCAGAACTGGCCACTGCCGACTCAATGGCCACCTGCATAGGAAGCTGAAGCTGGCGCCTTCCCCCTCCTGCTCCTGTGGTCTTGAAGACCAAACACCAGAACACATCCTACAGACCTGTCCCTTCTCAAGGGACTGAGAGAAACCGTGTGGTCAACGCCGACTCTCCGCTGCACACGAAGCTCCACGGATGCCGACAAGACCTGGAGAAAAACGGCTACATTTATCAACGAGGCTGGGCTGACGCTGTGAGGCGAACAAAGAAGAAGAAGAAGAAGGGCGGCATGACGTCACAACAGTAGGCGATTGCCTGTGGCTGGCTGCGCTGACGAACCAAGACTCAGAACACAGCTGACTGTTCTTTTTCGATTGATGATAAGCATTTATGCAGGTTTTGTTAACCTAATTGTATTCATTAGAAAAAGTAAATTTACTGCACAGAAAGTACAGAACTTCTTTGATGTTTTTAATCTAATATTTGTTTAATGTGTACACAACCAAAACACAGGTCCGCTCTCAAACTTCATCCAGTTCTTTTGTAGATATTGAAAACACAACTTCGCATAAATGGTCTCAGAGAGAGAGAGGAGAGAGAGTGACAGACAGACAGACTGCAGACAGACAGAAAGATGGGAGAGGTTGGTTAGTTCTCAAATACACAAATCACATCCAAACTTTCCATAGTTTTCTTCATATTGTAAAACGAGTTCACACAGATGGTTTATGAGAGAGAGACACCGACAGACACACAGACAGATAGATAGCCACAGAGAGAGAGAGAGAGAGAGAGAGAGTGTGTGTGTGTGTGTGTGTGTGTGTGTATGTGTGAGATGAAAAAAGACATGACACTGACACTGAGTAACAGACGATTTAAAACACATGCAATTTACACAAGCACCTGCAACTCTGTGTGTGTGTGTGTGTGTGTATGTGTGTGTGTGTGTGTGTGTGTGTGTGTGAGAGAGAGAGAGAGACTCTGTATGTGTGTGTGTGTGTGTGTGAGAGTTGAAAATGAAATATTAATTCAACTGTATAATTATCTCTTATAAAACATACACACACACACACACACACACACACACACACACATTGCACAGTTACATGAGAGAGAGAGAGAGAGAGAGAGAGACATGCACACGAACGCACAACGCACACATTCATACACTCATGCACACACACACACACACACTTGCTGACACACTCACACATACCACACGCGCGCTCGCACACACACACACACACACACACTGTTTGTGTAAGCACAAACCAATGTATGCATGTACATCATGCCAGCATACATGCATGCTCACACGCATGCACACACACACATATGGCATATTCACAGATGTATAATTTACACACACACACACGCACACACACACACACACACACACAGAGTTGATCTATCAGAGTAGTCTATCAACTGTGCGTTGTCTCTGAATATTCTTTAGAATCAAACAATGAGATTTTGCTCAGAGAGGGACACTTACTAATGTTTCCATTGAACATCTGCACACGCAGCAGTGAGAACTCGCCCTGCTGACACCAGGAGAGTGGTTGTGGTGCCTGGAGAATCATTGTCCGGTAGAAACACCAGTAGGAATTTCCTGTGTTCTGACCTTCTGCGGCGTTGTCAGTGCTGGGTAGTCTGTAATCCAAACGTCACTATCCACTTTGCCTTTAAGTTTTGCACTGAAGTCGGAAAAGTCTACTATTGTGTTGGCATCCGTCCACTCCTTGAAGGCTTGTTCATCTCTGTGCTGTGCAACAGCACTTCTGGTATCAGGCGTTATCCTCCTTGTTGGTGGTTCCTCTGACAAGTAGGACGGGCACTTTGGAAATAAGGATGGGTATGCATCCTCACTTAGTTTTGGTCTTGATCTTTGTACAGTGAGTATTCTTTTTTTTTTTTTTTTTTTGCTGCTGTCCCAACCCCTGCACCACCTCAGAGGCAGTGCACCCACGCCGCTCATTCCGACACCCCGTCCACAGCCACAGCCCGGTCAGCCCAATGCAGCCCTGGCACTGGCAATCCACAGGGAACAGTCAGTGTCAAGTCGTCAAGAGACAACCCACAGAGGACACACTGCACTGCTGCCGAGTCACTTCGGTGGTGTTCAGTGGCGCCTGTTCTGATCTAACATACGCAGGACACCACCTACTAAGCCCCCTACTGACGACAATAATTGCTTAGTCGCGGAGCCGGCATGAGTGAGCTCTCCCTTCGGAGGGCGCCACCATGTCCGTCCAGCGACAGTCCCCATGGACTCGCTGATACCGGTGACCCCGACAGAACCAAACCAAGGCCACAGACGTGGAGAGGAAATCGAAATTGAGGTCACCATAAGAGCAGGGCATGAAGGGCCACAGAATTTGAGACATTTTTTTTTTATACTGATCGATGAGAATGAGGATGTTTAAGATGATGCTACGGACCAGCCGCCGTGGCAAAGTGGTTAGCGTCGCGGACTTCCGGCTGGGAGGTCGTGGGTTCGAATCCCATCAGAGTCATGTGGGTTTTTCTGCCCAGACCGGCTCCTACCCAGAGTTGAGTTTGCTGCGGACTCAGTTGGGAAGACTGGGACCACACAGTCGAGTTTCATCCACTTAATGGATGCTTAATGGATGCGTTTCTGACAGTGTTGCCTGTATTCCTCGGGCCTGGGTTGACGCCAGGATATATTATGAAAGGAAGCGTAGAGTACAGCCCTGTCATGTAGTCTCAGACCAAAAAATGGAAATCCGTAGCATCATCTTAATCATCATCATCCTCATTCTCATCAATCACCATAAAAAATGTCTCAAGTCTGTAGCCCTTCCTGGCCTGCTCTCATGGTGACCTCAGTTTCCTTGTCCTCTCCACGTCTGTGGCCTTAGTTTGGTTCCGTTGGGGTCACCGGTATCGGCGGGTCCATGGGGGCTGTCGTTGGACGGACGTGGTGGCGCCCTCCGGAGGGAGAGCTCGCTCACGCCGGCTCCACAGTTATTGTTGTCATCAGTAGGGGGCTTAGCAGGTGGTGTCCTGCATATGTTAGATCAGAACAGGCGCCACTGAACACCACCGAAGTGACTCGGCAGCAGTGCAGTGTCTCCTCCGATGGGTTGCCTCTTGACGACTTGACAGTGACTGCTCCCTGTGGATTGCCGGTGCCGGGGCTGCGGCGGGGCCGATCAGCTGTGGCTGTGGATGGGGTGTCGGAATGAGCGGCGTGGGTGCACTGCCTCTGAGGTGGCGCAGAGATTGGGACAGCAAACAAACAAAAACAAAACAACAAAAAAAAAATGATGCTACGGATTTCCATTTTGGGTCTGAGACTATATGACAGGGCTGTACTCGACGCTTCCTTTCATAATATATCCCGGCGTCAACCAGGCCTGAGAGATACAGGCACCTGCAGTGTTGGTCAAGAAATTTGAGCAACACTCTCAGAAACGCATCCATTAAGTGGATGAAACTCGACTGTGTGGTCCCAGTCATCCCAAATGAGTCCACAGCAGCTCAACTCTGGGTAGGAGCCATCGGGGCAGAAAAACCCACATGACTTCTGATGGGATTCGAACCCACGACCTCCCAGCCGGGAGTCCGCGACGCTAACCACTTCACCACGGCAGCTGGTTACAGTGAGTATTCTACCATCTGGTCTTGTCACAGAATCTGATCTCAATACCAGTTTTTAGCTAAAATGCTTTTCACAAACGACAGACTGAGAACTTGGTTTGAAGTTTGCTCGAAGAATTTATTCAACCACAGGCATTGCTGGTCTGCATCAGTTAGAAATTAGAACACAGAAACCTTCTCATTTGTGTCATAATTACCCCTACACTCAGGTACAGACACTTTTTAGGTATGTTTACACTATCCACTGACCATCAAACAATTTGCACAAGTTGTAAATCAAACAGAAAAGTAGAAGCAAAACCGCACTCAGACATTATTCCAAGAAAGCGTACCAGCACCACGGTCTGAATGCGCCGTCTACTAGCGTGACATCATACACTGCTGCAGCACCCAGTGTCAGGCCATTTCTTTTTCGGGGGCCACGGTAAAGGCCAGTCAAGTGATCACAACTCAGATGGGGAGAGTGATACTGCGAGTATAGTAAAAGCTTCATCTGCTACACTTGGCACTGACATATCGGGTCAGCGTGCTCATGTTTGACTTTGTTCGTGGCTGACCTAATCTGTGTCAGCCAAGGCGGCCAGGCATTGGAAGGAGTACAGGTATGACTCATGATCGTTGTCTTTTTTTGTTTAGATAGTCATGTTTGATTTCAAAACAGAATCACAAATTACAAATAAGGACTACAAATGTATACTTAAGGTAATGAACACAATAATAAAAACAACAAAACATAATCATCATGGTCGTCATCATAATGATCAAAATCATCATCAAGTTCATTATCAACATCATCAGCATGTTAATACTCTGATTACCACTATGACTGCTATTATTTATAAAGTGAAAATAATTTCAGCCCCAGAATGAGCATCATATGCATTTCTATGTCTTATCACAGACATTTATAAGTGACATATTAACCACAAAGGACATAAGAAAAAAATGTGATGATAAGTTTTGATAAGATCATGGATTTAAGTACTGCTACTCTGCCGAGGGGTGTTATCTGCCTCTTTAGCCAAGTTTGTGTACTGTGTTCCTATTTCTGCGAACTTTTCTTCGAGATTCATTGTTTCACAATCTTTAAAGTCACTCATAAATCATGTACCGGAATTTTTTTCATTTTGGATGGTTCTGTTTTTTATATCTAAATGTGGCATGTACTTAACAGGCAAGTTTTGTTTACTTCCTGACTATATTGGGTTTATTTTTTTTTTCGCATGCAGTAAAAGTCCAGACACTCTTCCAAATTTTTCATTTGTTATAAACGATTTTTCAAACAATTTTCAATCGTCTTCTTGTAATAGTTCAGTATTGTTTGCATACTGTGATATTTTGTTCTCAGTATTAATGATTTCATTTCATTCCTTTTATGTTTTTATTTTGTCTTATCATATTTGCTGAAATTTCATCACAAATAACAAATGAAGACAGTGAGATTGCATCGCCTTGGCAGCATCCTTTCTCAGCAAGAAATCAACCGGCTAGTTTCCCATTCACTGAACAGTTGACTTGATATCTGTGTAGAATGTTTTTAATCAATTGACAGAAACTTGAAACATGGGCAAAGCATGTAATATCTTAAACATGAAATCAAAGCTTACATTATCAAGTGCTTTTTCAGTCTACACATAAAAGTTTTGGGTTTTTTTTTATAGAATCAAGGATGTAATGAATAAGACAAATGTTATCCCCCAATATCTATTGGGGATAAAACCAGCCTGGTCCTCACTGATAATAGAGGGAGTGTGATGAGTCACTTGACAAGTCCACCTGATCAGTTCCAAACCCCTTCTTATACAAACTGCACAAAACCTGAAATAGCAGAATAGATTTCAAATCTATGCCAGCTCCCCCCACATTCTCACTTTCCTCCTTACCTTGATGTAGGGAATTGTATCAAAAAAGTTTTCGTCACTCCCTGAGTGTGTCGCCAGCCTCTCCCCACCGTTCTCTCAAGCCTCCCCCACCCTACCCCCCCCTCCCCCCTCACTCTTTAATCTAGCGGCATGACATGGTGAAAAATTTCTATCGCATCGGAACAGTGCTGCCCTACCCCCCCCCCCCCCACACACACACACACACACACACACATGTGCCGCCTCACTTCACACAAAGACCCGGCACACCTCTTTCCTTCTCCTCACACCTTTTTGCCCCCACCCCCCTCTCTTTAATATTCACCCACCCGCACTCGGACATTTGTGTGTAGGTTTGGGATGATGACATTCTGGTAACCATTGTTTGACTGATTAGCATACGTTCTGCCGCAGCGCTTTGTTAATTATCATACATTGATCTTAGGCGCCAAAGCACTGATGTAGTTCAAACGTTTGCAATTAGTCCAATCTGTGGTGAGTGATGGGAGGAACAGAACCCTCCCCTTTCCCTCTCAATGCCTTGAGTGACAGCCTGTCTCCAAGGAGTAATGTAGAATACACAGTTTAGAATACAAAGAGAAGACACATAGTGTTGCACGCTCACTTTTTCCTGAAACCAGCTGTAGATCAGAACTAAGTATCAAGACAGATGCCGGAGGTAAATCAAGAGAGAGGGCATGGTTATCTCCCTCTGATAAAAACCCAGTCAGAGTTACTGATTCTCCCAGAAATGTAAGTTGACACTGTTTTTCACATTTTGAATCAATGCATTGATTTTATGTATGCCATGTGGTTTAACAGTGTAACTTTTGGCTAATACTTGGTGACATTTATCAAAATGATGAATGAGAATTCTGTGGTAGTAGTCTGCTGGCCACCATGTGGTAAAAGCTATTACCATGTGGTTAAGATTCTTTGTTAACAGTCTGACCACCATTCTTTTTTGTTCACTCCGACTTGCCAGAATGGAATTCTATCGGTTAAGATGATAACTGAAAGATAAACTTAGATCAGAAAAACAGTATGCCTGTACTAGGTGAAAATTGCTTTGTTAATTTATGAATACTGGTGATTGTTGGAATATGTAGTGTATGACTTTAAGCCTACGCCACATGTGCCATACATACATAGGCACAAGCACATCATCATCATCATCTTCATCATTATCGACATTATTATTATTATAACAATAGAAATCATGCAAAACTTTGGTAAAAAAAAAAAAAATGTCCTAATTCATCTTAGATCAACACGGTTGTTATATCTTTAACAAACCTTGGTTTTCTGATAGTATTTACATTTTCAGTCTCTTCAAATGCAGTTATATGATCAGTGCAAAAGCAGTGCAACATAATGAATTCAGGATTCAGACAACGGTTGAAAAGGAAAAAAAATCAAGAACGAGAGAGAGAGTGAATGAAAAAAAACGAGAGAGCGACATCTAACACAATGAAATGGGCCATCTTCCTGTGTCAAGAGGAACGGTGGGGTGGGGAAAACATCAAACAAAAAAGCCATGAAGAAAAAAAAGAAAATTCCATGTATGCAGAAAGTATAAGAAGCTTGGAGACAACGGTGAGTTGAAGGTGGCAATATCAATTACGAGAAGCTCTGTACCTAAAATACATGTATCTAAAGGTAACTGGAGAGGTAGAGAGAATGGAGGAGAGAGGGGGAGAGAGATGACAAAACAACTAATGTAATTAAATAGACATCTTATTGTGTCAAACAAAACTGGGGTGAGGGCAATATCAAAGTAGAACAGCCAGGAAGAAAAAAAAAATTGAAGGTATGCAAAAAATGCCCCAAACTACAAAGAAGAGGAGGGGGGAGGTGGCAAAATCAATTCCACACAGCCCTGTAACTAAAACACATGGTGTGAAATGTAACTGGAGAGAGAAGGGGGGGGGAACAGAGGGAATAAGAGGGGGAGAGAGAAAAAGAAGGAAAGAGAGAGAGGGAGAGGCAGGCAGACAGAAAGACTGACAAAAAGACAGACTGAATAACTGACTGATTACACATTTAAACAATTACAAAAATTACCATCCTTTCACACCTATCTCGAACTTTCTCAGGGTTTTTTGCATCTTTAATCTCACTTAACTGATATCAATAGGAGGGAGTCTCCCAAATGAAGGGCAAACATGGGAAATCCTCATATCACCCACCTATTCCCAGACTATCCGTTTAATTCACTCTAACTGCAGAGTGGCTGTGCATGTGCCAACAGAGGTCAGAGAGGATAATCCTCTGACATACTGTTCTATGTATACTGTATGCCATCTGTCAAACTGTGTGAAAACAAAGCTAAGAAAGAAGAAGAAGAAAACAAGAAAGAAAGGAAACCTAAAAAAGGAAAAAGAGGAAAATGACATATACCCTTTCACTTCCACACACCCTTTCTTTTTGCTTTGAGACAACTATTTTCCATTGCATTTTGAATCGCAGAGGGGTCATAATCAAAATAAAAAGTATAGCACAAAAACTGCTGAACAAAAGCGCATAAATCCTATACTTTTCTGAAGTGAATGCTTTATCTTTTGGTAACAATTGTACACACATCCAAGAACACTTTAAACAGTTTATGTCCAATGAAATGGGTTCATTAGTTCTTTACTCAATTTCTGAAGATAACATTATAATAATATATCATATTAGTGTGAACAAAACAATGGATTGTTGTAGGAAAACAAAAGAATTATAAGGAAGAATGTATTTCCATACCTTATGTCCATGAAGAAATTTCTGAAGTTTTCACATTCACCAGGTTTTTTTTTAATCCAGTTTCACACAGTTTGTCTGGGTTTCAGAACAAAATTTTTGTGCCACTGTTCCCCCCCCCCCCCCCCCCCCCCCCCCCCCCCCCCCCCCATACAATATGAAAAAAGTATAGCACACAACACACACACACACATGCAATAAACAATGCATATCACATGTGCAGAATTCTATGTTGAGGGCAGCAGTCATTAATTAATAGCTTTTCTTTGTGTGGTACACCTGGAAGGAAGACCTCACATACGAAGATGGCACTGAAGGGCACTGCCCACACACATAGTTGGTTTCCTTCCTGATTGCTGCACACCCTGCACTTTCTGCCTGATGAATGCTTCCACACAGTCCTTCCCTGCAGCTGGAAAAATCATTAAATCCAGGTTGCTTTGCCTGCGTTTCTTGAACACCATGTTGGCGTTCAAGAGTAGGTGGGCGATAACTTTTTTTTTTTCTTAACCGTCTGGTGGTCTTGCAGCTGGTGTCATCAGGTTGCAGCATTTGATCAGCCCTGTGTCCATAGTTCCCATTTTGGAATTGTAGGAAATGACACAACTGGGTTTGTGGACTTTCTGCCCCCCTCATCGTTCCACCTCCTGCATGTTTTCATCATGCTTTGTAGTTAGCATGTTGACTACTTTGCTGGACTGCCACTTTTCAAACAATAGACTGCTAGACCACAGTGATTCACCAGCTCCTGCTGGCTGACCTGAAGTTGCCTCACTTCTGCTGGTGTCTGTTCTGCTGCACGGCACCACAGCAAACAGTATTGTTCTTCTTCATGTCAGAGCTGTGTGGCCACTAGATTTACGACTGAGGGAGGGCAGTTCCAGAATCATTACAGACCATTAATGAGAGGAGGGCACAAAACTTCTCTCTTCCTGTCAATAATCATAATAATTCAGATTAAACTGCACCTTCCTCATGTAAGTCTGGTTTAATTTATATTATCATTCACATATTGACCGAGTCAGTACGAAGTCACAGGAGACTTTAGAGCTGAGTGAGTCTACTGGACACTAGTTCCTTACAAAGTTGACAACCATTTTGTGAGTGCTAACAACTGGTTTATTTACAAGGAACAATGTGTGTCATGTTTTAATTCCTGGCTTTGGTAAGAAATGTCTAAAAATTCTCTGCCCAAAATTCACTTCAGTTTTCTTTTTGTAGAACTGCTCAAAAGTACGTTCATTACTCCAGCCCGCAGCTTTCAATATTGTCTTCAGTGAAACAGCAGTCTGGACTGCTGCACTTTTTGCAGCTGCACACGTGGAGTGAGAGGAGTAAGTGTCAGTGTCTATTCCAGCACTCGCAAGCACAGATTTGATCCAGTGGGAAAAGGTCTGCCTACCAACTGCAGATTGAGGCTTGTTGTAGCTGATAAACAGCTGGCTGGTTGTTTGCAAGTCTTTGGTCTTCTCCATATAATATTTCAAAGGAGTCACTGGACATAATGCACTGTTTTGAAGGAACGTCTTGATTTCTGCTGGATCAGGGTGGCTACCTGGTTCTGAAGTTTTGTGTTTCTGAGAAAAAGATGATACACATCTACTTGACTCATGTTAACATCTGTGACACTAAGAGTTGGTTCTTTCAAAGTCAGTTGCTCCATAGGAGCTAAAGCATTCAGATAATCCAGTACAGTCTTGATATTCCATGTATGAGTGTACTTTAGGTAAACAAGGTCTCTGTTCAAAAATACCAAGTATTCTACAAATGTGGGGGTGACTGCCTGTTGTAAACCCAGATTCTGAAGGGAGAAAAGCTGATAACAAAGTCTCTAACAGTGTTAACAGCACTATAGCTGGCACCCTTCTGGTACAGTTCTGCTAAAAAGTTCACAACTCTTGCAACACTAGGCGAGTCAACAGTAATGCTGTGCTGCTGCATGTGGTGTTTCCACTTGGTTGTGTAGCAGTTTTAGGATGCCTGGGTGGCTGACCACCAAGAAGCCAGTACCAGTTCAGTGGCTTGCTGGGAAAATCACCCTTTCATATACTGGAGCCTGATATCTGATTGCCACTAGTTGAGGGCGAAGGCATGGGCAACCAATGGCATGCCCCATGCACTTGTTTTTATGACATATGCATTGGTCTTTTACTTCGTTAATGTGGTGTTCATGGTATACCTATTGTATTACTGTCATCTTTTGCCCTCAGTTGTTATATTTCTTTGATATTGGTATGTGTGTCAGTGTGTGCTGTTTGGCAGCAATTTCTTGCATTGGCATGCAAGTCGCAGAATGAGGCAACTGCAGGCAGAAATCTAAACAAATCTGAAAAAGTGTTCATAATAACTCCACCAAACAAGATGGACAAATGAATCACAAGACAATTTACGAGGAGTTCCGATCTCTTAGGTCTTCTTCAGGCAAGATAAGCATCACTCAGGACAATGAAAATCAAAACAAGCAATCACTTATCTTTGTCAAATTTTTTTTTTTTCTAAATTTTCATATGAAAAATATTCATCAAATTTACATGTTTCCATCCAACACACTTTGACTCCATGGCAAAAGACACAGAGAGAGAGAAAGAAAGAAAGAGAGAAAGTATCTATATGGTGGACATGACACCATCTTGATGAAACTGAAGTTCCTAAAACATTTGTTTGGACAGGTAAGTATATCATAAAGCTACTTTTAGTAATAAGATTTCTGTTTCAGACTGTTCACTGAGAGTTGGTAATGCTAATTTCTTTAATGATAGGCTATGCTGTACGCTGTATGGTAGGTCATCAAGTTTATCTGAAACACTTTTTAAAAATGTGTTGTTGTTGTTTTTTTTTGTTGTTGTTTTTAAAACACAGTGTTAGAGATGATGAGGTTAGAGCTTTAGGCAGTAAATGAGTAAGAATTTGTAAGAAAATGAATGAAGTGAATAGACTGCAGTGGTTTTTCATGTATGCTGTTTAAAGAAAAGTGTGTTTGTTTGTTTGGATATGTGTTCATAGAACAAGGTGCAGGTGGGAGATATTCTGGATGAAATTTTTGGTCACAGTTTGAAGGGAGCCAAAAAAAGCAAGGTGAGAAAATGTCCCTTTTGTTTTTATAAAACTGACCTCCTTGTAACAAACTTTTCAAGAGTATGCATACCCCCCTTTTCTTTTTTACATCAAACTTCCTTGTTTCTTCTGTACAACTCTGTCCTCATTTCTGTCACTTTGTCATCCATACTTATTTTTCCCAGTACTTTATTCACAGTCTTTGTATTACTGTTTGGGGGTTTTGAGGAGAGGTTTCAATTCGTATACCTTTGTGTCTTTGTAAACACATTTGATTATTCTGCCTTGTTTGACTGTCTCTGTCTCTGTTTATCTCTCTCTCTCTCTTTTTCTCTCTCTCTCTCTCTCTCTCTCTTCTCCTCTTTGTCTCTGTATCTCTCTCTCTTCTCTCTCTCTCTCTCTCTCTCTCCCCTGCCCTTTCTCCCTTAGACTCTGCAAGACCCATGCGAGAAAGCAGTTGTTTTAGCTCTCAGACTGTAGTAAACAGTGTTTAAAACCCTTTTCATGAATCTCATGGAATGCTACAGTTGTAAACCAGTCTGATAGCCTTAATTGTCTTTGCTTGAATTTTGAGGTAGTGTAGAGTTGTGTCTTGCCTGAGAGACAAGTGATGTGTGAGGGGACTGTTGATGGTAAATAGATATGATATTAGTTCACTTACATGCATATCAGCCAACCTTCCTGAATTTTCTGGAATTTCCCTAATTCTGGTATTATTCCCAAAATTCTTGATTTAAGGGGAAAAAAATCCAGAATTTCAAAGTTTTGGTTAAAATTGTGGTGTTTCAAGGGTCATTTTTGAATAAGCATGATAAAGTACTGCAAAGCAAAGCCCAAATGATGTTACGTGGATGTCAGCAGTTACAAATATGGAAATGACATTTTCTTTATAAACCGTACATTTGTCATCTGAAACCTAAAGGGGTCAGAAGTACTTTCTGTCACAAGCAGAACTGTCCACTTTTCACTCCCACACACCCCCTTCATCCCCTAGTTCTTGTACTTGGTCTTCAGAAGACTGGCAGCAATTTTATGTGTGACCACAAAAATGTGATGCAAGTGAAAGAGTGCAAGGTTTCGAGGTTATAGACTCCACGCTTATCTTAGTCAGTCTAGGGCCCTCTCTCTCTCTCTCTCTCTCTCTCTCTCTCTCTCTCTCTCTCTCTCTCTCTCTCTCTCTCTGTGCCTCTTCTTCCACATCCTCTTTTTTCCTCCTCCTCCACCTCATTTTATACCCATTCTTCTCTTCTCTTGTCTTCTCTTTCCCATATTCTTCTCCTTCTTTCTCTCTAATCCTCTGCCTCAGTCTCACTCTGTTCATGGGCATTCATGGATTAGGTCATTTGAAGCAGAGATATAGATATTATTGCTTTAAAGGTATTTTCAGTCATTTAAAAAAAAAAATCAAGAAAGTTAACTGTTGCAGTCATTGCAGTAAAGGTAATTAAATGTGGCTTTAAGAAGATAGTGAAGCAGCAGATTTTAATCTTGAATCAGTATTAAAAGGGCAGTAGATTATAGTGGGGAGAGAGAGCAGATGAATGAAGGAGGAGTGTGGGGGAGGTGTATTTGTAATTGAATGTTTTTTGAGAATGTAATAATGCATGAGCTTTGCATTGATATTAGAGAAAATGATTATATGCATTTTCTGTTCACTCATTCGACGTGTTACATGTTGTAGCCTGTCCTGTGTTACCAATCCATTGTGCTTGTGTTTGCCTGGAATGGTCAGTGCATTGTGAAGACCATTTTGAGCCCAGCCACTCAGGGTGCGTGTTATGTGCAGTATGTATTGTCGAAATAGATATAACCAAGTCTGTATTTCAGTCAGTGCATTATATTATCTGAATCCTGTTTGCTTCCAGGTGAAAGAGCTGTTCCAATTGTACAAAGGATACCTGTGTATGCAAGTTTTATAAAGGTGATTGTCACTGGGGTAAACTGTTTTGAGTGAACTTAATATCTGTGGTGCAATGGTTAGCATTACAGGCCGCGGTCTGATACTGCTTGGGTTCAATTGTACTAGAAAACATTTATTTAAGGGATTGGCCCTGCCTGTTTCCTGGCTGAGTTTAATCAAGAGCTGAGTTTGCTAAGGGCTGTGATGTTAAGATTAAGACCAGACAGTTGAGTTTTGTTTACTTAATGGTTGTGTCTCTGCAAGTGATGCTCAGATATCCTGACCAATACCGCATTATCTCATGGGCATGGTTGATGATAAGATATGAGTAGAAGCATAAAAGTACAACCCTTGCAAATAGATTCAGTCCTGGATGCAATTCCATACTACCTTCCTTATCATCATTCTTGTCCTTTGTGTGGGACACATGTGGTTATTTTGATGTTGATCCCTTATGTGCAGCCATGCATGTTGGGTTTGTGTCAAAATCATGGGTTTCAGCAAGATCATGAGACATGGTGGTGCCCTCAGAGATGGTCTTAGAGTCATACTGGTTCTGAGGCAAAGCAGTTGTCGTCACAAAGGGGCATAGTAGATGGTGTCCTGCATATGTGGATGAGAACAGGCACCAATGATGTGGCTCGGCAGCATTACAGTATGCCTGCTGGTGGCTTGTCTCATCTCATGATGACGTGGTATTGATTGCTGCCTGTGGACTGCTGGTGCTGAAGTTGTGACAGAGTGTGTGTATCTGTGCATGGGGTGGTTTTTGTATAAGCAGTGTAAGAATAATGTTGCCAGGGTGGGGTCTGTGCAGAAGGGGAAGAAAGGTGATTTTCATCAGAGTAACAATTTTGAGTGCATTTTCATTTAGTGTTCATAGAATGGAAAAAAAAAAACATCCAGGATTCATTTTTATGATATTCTTCTCAAATGTTTGACCTGCCATATGGAAAGTGTGTTTTATTCCTGACTACTTTCGAGAAATGTGCAACAGAATAACTATTTCAAATCTGTATTCATGCATGTATGTATCCCATAAACCACTTTACTGCCCCAGCCCAGAAATGTTCCCGGTTGATATGTGCATTGTGTATACTTGGAGTCGGAGAATTTTCAGAGTGGTGACACAGATATTAATCATAAAATTAAACAAGGCTTTCATGTAAGTTGTAGTTTGATTTAGAAATTAAACTAGGCTTATGATAGAAGCTGAAATGTAATTTGAATTATTTTGAATCTATTTGAGGGAAGAGAAATTACTCGAGATGCAGTAGCAGACTGCATGCAGAACAGTCACTAGGCATACAACAGGGAGGGCATGTTTAACTGAACCATCTGAAATCTAATGGGAAGGCGTGTAATTCTCTTCCCTCAAATAGATTCAGAATAATTCAAATTAAACTTCAGCCTCCTATCGTAAGCCTAGTTTAATTTCTGAATTATTTCTCATCTATGTCTTGCTCAGAGAAATGATGCAAGACTTTAGAGATGCCAGAGTACCAAACAACATATCTTACTTTGAAGCGTAGTCTCCAGAATAACAGCCAGCATACATGTGCAATGAAACCATTACGCTGAACACAAAAGTCAAGCTTAGCCTCCATTTTATTTTCTATACATGTACATATACATACACTTTGGGACAAAATCCAGAGCAGGCAGTCAAGCAGCAAAAAATGATTGCTTTCAACATTAAATGATAAAATTCCAACATTGGGTAATAGAAAAAACAGTACATTTACGGCACTTTAGTTGGTGTTGAATTATCATCATACAGAGACATTGAAATGTATATGCAATTCATATGATTGAGATAGTAAAATGTGTGAAGTCCAAGAACAGTCAAAAAACAGAAATGTAAGGAAATTCAATGCTTAGTCACAAACGCCTTCATGACAGACTGTCCAAAGTTGGGGTGCTGGTTTTGTTATAGAACTTTGAAAAAGTCTTTTGGCTATCCAAGCAGCAGCCTTCATGATCGACACAAGGAAAGCCCCATGGTTGGCTGCTGCGCTTGTGTTTGCAGCTTGTGTGCTATGGCTTCCAAATTGGTCAGTGTCTATGCCTACCCCTTCGATTACCAGTTTCACCCAGCAAGAAAAGTTTTCTTTAGAGAGTGGGTTGTGCGGCTTGATGAAACTAATGAAGAGCTTTTCCCCTCGTCTAAGTTTCTGTGTTGACGCCATATATCTCTCTAAGTGTTTTATCAGATAAGTGCCAAGTACAAGATATGAACAACAGACTTAGAATTTTCTAGGTTCCTGGACGAGTGCTTTATCCACTGTGGTGCCTTCACCAACTTTACACAGCAGAAGTAAGAAGATGACTGATGTTATTGAATTGACGCAGGCCAAAGACTCCAATGGGCATATTCATCGCTATGTGGCCATCCTGCTGCGAAAGGCAGACATCGCCATAGTGACCCCTGCCCGACAGAGGAGGCGGGCTTCCAGGAAAGCTGAAGGAGGGGGCGCTGGGGCTGGGAGCAGCCGAAAATCTGTGCATGCTTTGCCTGAAGATGAGCAAGTTGAACTGCAAGGATCTGATGGAAGGTTTGCTGGTTTTTCATCATTGCTCAAACTGGCCTCTCTGTACTTCATAACAGAATTCAGAAAGAAACACACACACACACATACATGTATTGTGCAGGCATGTGTGTTGTGCAGTGCACACACACACATGCACACACGCACACATGGAGACATACACATATGCACATTTACACATACATGCTCACATGCACACACACACACACACACACACACACACACACACACACACACACACACACACACAGATGCCCAGTGTGTGTGTGTGTGTGTGTGCATGTTTGTCTTCTCTATCTGTGTTTGTGTGTGTGTGCGTGCTGTCTTTTTTTAAAGTAAAATTCTGTTCTCTGTGTTCATTTCTGATGTATATATGTATATGAGATGCTGCTGTATGTGTGTGCATGCGTATATATGTGTACATGTGTGTGCTTATGTCTGTGTGTGAAAACATGTGGTTGTCATGCTAGACATAATATCTTGACTGTAGAGATTATTGATGATTATATATATATATATATATATATATCTTGTTTCAGAGTTGCCTATGATGTGATATACAGAGGACAGCATTGTTTGAAGTCGGTGAGTTTCCTTTCAAACAGAAGCATGAATAACTAGAATAGTCTTCCTGTCAGCTTTCATCAGAACCAGTTTATGTTGATTTATTTGAATCAAGACTGGCCAGGTGGAGATGGAGGTTTGACTGTCACTTAGTAAGAAACTGAGCAGATCTTCCTGTGTGTCCCGCATGCCTTTATCTTGCTGCGTATGTGTAACTGATTTGTGCTTTTGTTTTTAAAACACACCTCTGCATATGCATTTACATGCAGACATGAGATGGGCATCCCCTCTCTCTTTACACATACTCACACTAACACCACATTCACACACACATAAATGCTAGAGACCTCAGAAGTTTCACAGTATACATTAGAGGCGCATGACGTTCTCGTCTCTGCAAGCAAAAGTGAATCATCCAAAAGTACTGAGGAAAAATGGCCTTCCGCTCTCAGGGTGGCAAACACAGGTTTTAACAATTGGTGAATTACGTGATGAAAGTGCCAGTCCATTAGGCAGACAGTTAAAATGCAAATCTGACCATCCTACTCAAATCTCAGAAATCTCCTGTGTTCCTCTTTGACTGATACTGAGTAGTATGCATCCGTCAAGTCAGGTGAAGCCACAAAGCAGTTTGGAGTCACTAGTTTTAGTGCAGTATGCAAGGTTTCCATTTTGAAGTGATAATAAGCGATATCTTTGTTTTGTTTTCTTTTTTAACCCTTTCAGCGCCTGACATTCTATTTTGCATGAATCCCCATCCCAGCCAGTTTTTTAAAAAAACTCGTATTTCATACCAGCACATATGAAACGCGGATATCCCAGGAACTAAGCAGTCAATTCTCATGCTATTTTTTGTAAAATGGAGGAGATACGCTGTATTTTTATTATGTTATAACATGTTGGTAATGGTTAGTCAACAACAGTGTGAAATATTTAATAATTTCAAGTGCAAAAAAATGCAAAAAAAAGCTTCTTGCCTGAAAGCTTTGAACATTCTGCGGGTCATAGCACAAACTGACTGGGGAACTGGTAAGAAAACTTTGCTGCACCTCTGCAGCGCCTTAGTCGATTTTAAAACTGGGCTATGGTTGTGTTGTGTATGGCTCTGCGAGACCCTCTTATCTGAAACTCTTGGATCCTATTCACCAACAAGGGCTTTGTCTCCGTCTTGGAGCATTCCACACCTCCCCTGTGTGCAGCCTGTATGCAGAGGCAGGTGAACCCTCATAATCGAACCGCAGGCTGAAAACTATCCTTGAACTACTTTCTCAGACTGTTCTCTGAACCGGAAAACCCTGCCTATGGCAGTGTTTTTAACCCTCAGTTTCAAAGTAAATTTTTTTTTTTTAATCCCAACTGTATTCCTCCATTTGAACTTTGTATGCAGCCTCATGCGCAGAATGCAGGGTCTTGATCTAGGAGTTGTGTCTGACTTCTCCAAGTTTCCAGATAAGCCTCCTTGGATCTTTTTTTTGCACCAGAAATCCACTTTGATCTTGCAGCTTTTCTTGAAGAATCCACTAGTTCTCAGGCATACAAGGCATCGTTTGCCAATCAGCTTTGGAGGCGATAGCTGGCTGTAACCTCCATCATCCAGAACTTCTACACTTTTTTTACTTTTTGCCCCATTGAAAACCGAAGGTCGCAACATTGTTCTGGCTTAGGTTCCCAGTTATGTTGGCATCGGAGGGGAATGAAATGCTGATGGTTTGGCCAAGAATGCCACAACAAGGAAACTGTCCAACATGTCTTTCCCCTACACAGATCTAAAACGAAAGTTAATGATTATGTGAGAGACCTCTGGCAGGAGGACTGGAATACACAGAAAACAAGCTCTTCCAGATCCGTCCAAACAGAAAAGAGTTCATCTCATCTACCTCTGGTGGTCGCAAAGAAGAAACGGTTTTATGCCAACTGCACACTGGCCATTTGTATTTTTCTCATTTGTACCTTTTAAAGAGTGAAGAAGCTCCATGTCATGTACCACTCACAATGAAACATATTTTTTTAGAGTGTTTGGACTTGCATGATATGAGACATAAACATTTTACAGCAGATTCCATGAAAATCTTGTTCAGAGATGTTCCATCTGATGTGATCTTTAAATTTTTGAAAGAGATTAACACATTTTTCATCTGATCAGAGATTTTACAGTGGAAAGGTTTTTTTTTTATATTCAGATGTTTTTTTTTTAGAAGATGTTTTTAAATGGTTGTGTGTGAATGAATGACTTGTGAGTTGACTTCAGTGCAGTGACAGCCCTGATATGGCCCTTTGCGGTCAGCTGGGCTATAAACAACATTACCTTACCTGACACAATCTTGACGAAATTGAAGTTCCTAAAACACAAAAACTGTAAACTAAAACAAGACTGGTTTCTTGTTTTATAAGTTGTAGGTTAAGTTGGTTTTTGTTTGTTTGTTTTTTAAATGTGTGGTGACTGTGTGGCCTGCATCTTACTGTGACAGACTAAACTTTGTTTAAACAAATCAGTGGTCAATATTACAAATAATACATGCGCAATAACAAGAGCAACAAGGTTATGACTTTCGGTGTGCTCTGCAAATATTTATTTTTTTTTTTATATGAAGGCTAGTGAATACAGTCAAAAGCATAAATCACAAAAACAGCAGAAGATACTAATCAGTTATATTGGTGACCTTCGTTTTAATACTGTTTGTTCCTCTCCAGCTAAAATGAATTTTTTTTTTGCTGTCAAATGTGTTAAGGTATAGTGTGAGTTCATCATGCATAAGTGTGGATTTGTTTGTGCGTCTGTATGTTATTACAAATGAGTGCTTTCGTGTGTGTGTGCGCGCATGTATGTGTGTAAGTGTGTACATGGGTGTGTGTGTGTGTGTGTGTGTAATGTAGCATGAATACATGTGAATGAATTCATGCTTCTGTGTGCCAGTGTGTACATGTGCGTGTGTGTGTATGTTTGTGATAGAAAGAAAGAGAGAGCATTTGTAATATGTGCCTTCTATTTACTCAGCTTTGGTAAAAGAATGCCAGTGCTATGTTCTTATTGTTTGATGCTATGGAAACTTGCAGGATGGTCGAGTCGACAGAATCCACGATGCTGTGGGAGCCATAGTCTATAATCCTGAGAAAATGGAGGAGGTAGGGAGCTGTTCACTGAGGACACTTTGTATCATTATGTGAATGGGAGAGGGTGTGAATGTGTGTGTGTATGTGTGTGTGTGTGTGTGTGTGTGTGTGTGTGTGTGTGTGTTCGTCTACCTTACGTTACGGAGTATGATGCGAGACCCAACACTGGGCCTGTGGAGTACCATGTCTTTATGGAGTACATTTTTCCGTTACTCCACAACGAGTACCCCATAATCAACTTCCAAATTCTGTTACTTTTACACTCGTGTAAAAAATCTAAAATACTCCGTAAAAACAGTGAAGCATTGCTGGTGTGCGTCCGGTAAAGTGCATACATTTCCGACTTGAATTGTTTTAGTAAATGTTAAAAATGATCAAATTTACAAAATTCTGATCAAACTTACAATATCATATTTACAGTATCATATAACCCGTCTTTAGTATTAGAGAAAACTGAGTTTTTGATTGATGTGAAAAAAATTTACCCCACTACTTAATTTTATGGAGACCTCATAATGATGGTACAGATAATGTGGGGGAAAGAGTACTCCATAAGAACAAGTGTGTGCGTGTGTTTGTGTGTGCGTGCGTTCGTGTGTGAGCGTGCACAGTGAATGTATTAGAGTCCACACACTCTGCATCTTTGATACAGGAGAGAGAGAGAAAATAATATGCTTATGGGAAGGGAAGAGGATTGTTTTTAATGTTGTTTCAGTCTCTTAAGATCAGGCACTTGCGTGGTGATTTATAAAAACTTAAAAGAAGAACATGTTTGTACTGTACAGCTTGCAGGAAAACAGTTAATAGAAAGATACTCCCCTCAAAAAAATTCTTTTCAGTTAACTCCAGAAGTATACTGTCAGCAGTAAACTTGTGGTTGTGTTGGCCCATTTTGTTATTTGTATGCCATTCCATTAGCCTAGAGAAGTGGATGCTGCAGGGGGTGCTTTGTGATTCTTCCACCCATCCATCTTTGTCCTCATCACCCAACTGGCAGTTAATGTGAGCAAGTGCATGAGGAGAAGAAAATGATAAATGTGCTTTTGATCTAGTCATATTTTGTGACTATGCCCAGTGTGCACAGTTGAAAGGTCAGAAAAACTGAATCAGTTTGGTCAGTTGGCTTCATGCAACACACCCTTTATGGGAACTCACTCCAGTGGAACTCCATCCCACAGTTCATGTGTGGGTAACTTCCTTGGGCTTGTTTGATTTCCACATTCAGGAACTTAGTGTCATTATCGAATGGGCATGAAGCATTTGATGCAGTTAGATGGATTTCCAGTTGAATGTAGGGGAGGGGGAGGGGGAAGTATTTACCTGTTTTGAGTCAATATTAGTGAAGTGATGCACTGTTGCTAATGTTTTTGCATGAAAACCTTACAGAACACTTACTTATTTGCTATCTCACCAGGAGGTGACCATCTGCACTACAGAAACCACCATTGTTGTCACCAGAAAGGCTGATGGCAAGGTACATTATTAGGAAATACGTGTTTTCTACCATTTCTGTTGTCTTTCTTTCTCTTCTCAGTCATTTTTCCTCTTGTTTCTGTCTTTTTCTGACTTTTGCTTTTATGTGTGTGTGCTTTCTCACCTCCTCAAACAAAGCACAGGACAGAACACAATGCACTTTGACCTCTTGGGTCTTCTTCAGGCAAAAACAAATAACAATTAGGACAGTGAACACAAAGAATGAAAAACCACTTATCTTCTCATATTCGGCGCACTCCCAGGATCCCCTCCTGGGTGGCCTCGTTTTTTTTCTGGTGGCCATTTTGATTGTGTGCCGAATATGAGAAGGTAAGTGGTTTCTCATTCCTAAATGTTATTTGTTTTTGCCTGAAGAAAACGCAAGAGGTCGAAATGCATGGTGTTCAGTCCTGTACTTGTTTGTCTATATCCTTGTCTCTTTCAAAATTTTGGTCACAATTAAATAATTCAGTGATGATGATTTTAACACATATATCACATAATAGGTTAAAAAAAAAACTCAATTCATTCTTTCAGTGCCTAGAATCAATGTTTAAAATTAAACTGATAGTAATGTGTGAAAATTATCTGGATGGTAACAGTTTGAAAGCACATTCTGAGCAACACATCTATAACCTACTTTGTAAACGCACATCCATCGATCCACTCGCACACACACACCACACATGTATCTATCTAGGATCTGTGTGTGTGTATCTATATGTGTGTATATATACCCTGTACAATCAAATAGTTTCATTGAAAAAATATATATATATATATGATCAGGTGCACAGAAAAAAACGGCGTGTTGTGTGTACAGTGTTTCTTTTTTTTCCCCTAATGCTGCCACAATATCAATTTTTGCTTTCTTGTGAGCGCCTTTTCACGTTGGAAGACAAACAAATTCGTGTGAGGCATATGTCTCTGTCTGGGTCTGCTATGCATGCTTACAAGGACCCGAACAACCGGATGGCTCATGGCCATGTTTTGCATCTGAATAGATCTGACTGATGACATACCATTTTCCTATTACTGGATTGTGTGCACCTTCTATGAACAAAGAAAAACTGCTAAATGCCAAGAGCAAATTACAAGAAACCAAAATATTCATAGGGGGGGATTTTTCTCAGCGGGTTAGGGAAATTGAAAAAAGTTGAGGCCTTACCTAAAAGAAGCCAAAAAGAACCACAAAAGAATGTGCATGGTCTGTGGTTATTTGATCATTGACTGACAAAAGTTTTCTGTCAATCAGGTCGGTAATCTTGAAAAGATGACTGAGAAAATGACTGGCCTGGTTTGGTAAGATTTGTGATTGTAAAAGATAGTAATAAATATATCCTTCAAACTGACGTGGGTGCGGAGGGAACAAGTAGAAATCAGACACTGCCTGTTTCTGAACACGAGGTTAAAATATCATGTGCAGTTTGGGATGAGGTGGTTGACACAGCCATGTCTGTGCTACACATTGACAACAAAATTCATGTGTTTCTCCGATTTTCATGTGTCACTGAATAAAATATGAGATAAAGTTGATATTTTCATTAATTATGTGACACTAAGTAATTCAACTGCTAACTACTCCTCAAATAGTACTATGTTTTACCATAATGATCTCAGTGTGGATAAAACCTGGAATAGTGCCTTGTTTGACCATAATATATCTATTTTGATTGAAAGAGAGGTTGTGAAAAACATTTCTCATTCAAAGAGTGGCTTAGTCAACAACAGAGTTTTCTTTGAAAATGACATGCTGGATGAAATGAGTCTGTGTGTAAATGATAAACAAGATTTTGTAGATGGATGCAGTGGATGTTTTTATCTGGAAGCTATGCACATGCCAGTCCTTTGTGTAATAACATTTTAGATTCAAAAACCAATAAAATCGGTAAGATGAAGAACAACACATCCAGTTGTCTATTGGAATGTTGGTGATGACATGAATAAAGTTAAAGATAAAAAGAATAACTTGGCTATAAATAAACAATGTTTAGTTTTTTTTTACACTGGAATATTAATATCTTGTTGGTGTCTGTTGTTTGCTTTCGTTTTGTTTAGCTGTGCTTTGTTCATTATCACACATTATTTGTGATTTCACACCCCTTCAAATGGGGCTATGGCCTTTAATGAATAAGATTCCATTTCCCTATCTTTCTCTCTTTCTGTCTCCCCCCCCCCCCCCCCCCCCACTCTCTGTCTCTTGCTCTCTCTTGTGTGACATTTATTATAAGGATGTATTCATGACAAGGATAATCTGAAGGACCGGCCTGAGCCTACCATCTTTATTATTAGATCTTAAAGAAAAGTTAAAGGTCAAAAGTCTCTCTCTCTCTCTCTCTCTCTCTCTCTCTCTCTCTGATTCATCATGGAGAGATTGGCATCAGTGTTGATGGTGGTACTCAGTGCGACAATACCACATCCAGAAAGAAAAAAACTTAACATTTCTGTATTACCAGGTCCTGTCAAAACCCTGTTGATTTATACTGGCAGCGTAACTTTTCTTCTGTGTTTACACTTTTTAAAATGGTACATTTGCAGCTCTGACCAGTTAATTATGCTGACTGACAATATTGCTTGAGTGAGTGAGTACATGGCCTGTGCAATGATGGATGGCAACACAAGATGATGCACAGACAAGAAGTGAAAACATTTTATCAGAGGCCGTCACATAATTTCCACCCTGATTGTTTTCATCAGCCACTTTGGATTGTGTTGCTCACAGAAGCTGATGGAGCATTCCTACCCTGAAGTGTCTGCTTGTGGTCGCCGCACTGACTACATGAACTATTTTGCCTTTATCGCTGGGTAAGTGCTCAAGATGGGTAATAGTTTGCTTGCCTGTCACTGCAATAGGGCAGACCTTAAGATTTTCACAGGATTGTTTGTTGATTATATGGTCAAGATCTAACAGTCATTCAATTCTGATATTTGTTGTTGCTGATTTACCAAATACAGAAGGAATTAAAATTAACTGTTTTGACAAGCAAGCGCCCGCTAGTGCCCAACCGGAAATCACACAGCCAAAAGGCTGAGTGCCTGCCAGCGCCCCGTAAAACACGTGGCAACAATGGGCGCCGCCATGTTTCTCGTAGAAGAGGAAGTCTCGCGAGAACATGACTTCCTTCTTCCTGTAGCCATTTACTTCCATTTGCAAAAAAACCGCGAGTCGATACATGCCATGGTTATCGAGTTACGAATGTTTTAAGTTTTGAGGTCAAAATGCTGTTTTTCACCATGGCTAACCTTGATTTCTGCTGTTCTATAATGAGATTTAGTGATGGAGATACTGTGTTTTTGTAGGATTTACGGCATAAGACTTAGTGAAAGTACTGGGTAATGAGCTTAGAGTGACCTAGATTTCGACTGGGATGAGGTTCCAGGTATGATAAACAACAATTCGGAAGAAAGTTCTCAAGAAGATTTTTTTTTTTTTTTTCCCGAGTAAATGGCTCATGTGACATTCTTCAAACTTACGATATAGCAACATATATATTCGTAGGAATTTTAAAAATTATTTTCATTTCATTATTTCCTTTCCTCTCTTTTTAATTAATTTTTTAATTGGGTAAACATGTTTAAATTACGGAGTTACCTTGCCAGTGGTTTTCAGCGTAACTAAGCTCAGATAAGTGCATACTGAAGAGGGTTAAACTTTTTTGTTGTCATCTTCCATTTTCCCAGCTCCTCCCTCTCATCAGTGATATTTCCTCATCATTCATCTGTTGTACACCAGCTTCAGCTGAGCAACAGGGAGTAATCAACAACAGATCATTTTTAGGCAGTGTACAAGAGAATACACTGCACTGCCCACTTCTTCAACGCGTGTGTGCGTGTGTGTGTGTGTGTGTGTGTGAGGTGGAGAAGTGTGAGTAGGAAGGGTGGGGAATGGGGTATTATGACAGATGCTAGGCTTGTCGGGAATCTCCATAGCCCTCTTTCCTGTATAAAGTGTGACAGGTTAAGGTGATGTAACCACTCCAGCCCTTCAACTTGCCAGTTCAGGTTTTCTTCAGAGTTACTCTGGTACAAACACCTTACATTCTGCACAGTAGAATGGTCTTGGATAGGGAGCCATGGCAAGATGTGCACTTGTACTGGGAAAGCTTACAGTGCTTGGTGACTGTGAAAAAAGTTCTTGTCTGCCAATGCATATGCTGACATGCAGCTAAACATAGCCATTTGCCAGATGTTCCTTGTGTGAAGTAGTAGAGAATCTGTCTGAAGCATATTCCAGGGCTACAATAGCTCAGCTGGTAGAGCGCTGGACTTGTGCTCCTGGGATTGCAGCTTCAAATCTCTGCCTTAGAGTTAACATTTGTTTTGACTCAATTTTCCAAAATGTCCTTTGAGTGGGACTATGAACTTGGGTTCCATGTGTGTGAAGGCGCACGTAACATCTTGCGCACAGGTAGAATCCTATTACCAGCTTTTGGAAGAGCGAGCCAATATGGTCTTTTGTGTGGATGACATATATATGTTCATGTAGCATGAATTCCCCATGTAAGCTTGCACATGCACACTCACTCACTCCACCCCTCATACAAGCATACCAGCTTAGTGAAACTGAAGAGCAACAGCATGCATTCTCCTTAAAAAATGGAATGAATGAATGAAAAACTGAGTGACTGGTATTCGACTGAAAGACACAGGAAATAACTTATATAGCGCCAGTAGGTAACTGTTCAGTCAGCTGTATTTAGTGTGCTAGTCCATTGAATAAATTGCGTGGATTGTAAAGCAGTTAGGGCCAAGTCTCTAATCATGGATAGATGGTGTATAAGTATTCTGTGTAATAATGCTAATGATTTTGATTTTTCTGGTACACCTGGATGTTTTTACGTTAAGTTCTGGTTTACTGAAGGTGAATTATTCTGGCAGTAAATATTGAAGCTAGATTTTATTTTGAAATGTACAGGTTTAGCAATTTAGATGTTTGTTGTGCCGAGTTTGGCAACATAGATCTTTTCTTATGCTGAATTTGGCAACACAGATATGTGTGTGTGTGCCAAATTTGCAGGGGTGGGAGACCTTCTGTATTGATTCGGAATTCCGTATAGCAGATTTTTCCTTTCCCCCCCCCCCGTGTGCACATTCCATGTTTTGATTCAGGTTTTCGCATCACTTGTATTTGAAATCTGCCATCTTGTTTTCAATGCGTGAAGACCATATCATCATGCTTTATATTTGTCAAAAATGGAGCTGATTAACGATGAAGCAGAGGCACAAAAGATGGACAGTGACCTGAAGAAAAAACAAGTGGAGAAATGAATGGATGGTTGAGATGGATGAAGTGAATCGTCCGTTCTGAAAATGGCTGCGGAAAACAAATGAAGTGGGCGCTGCTTGGTGTATACTGGTGGTCAGAAGCTATGTGGAGATGGAAACTGTCTGCCCAGGTGTGCTGCTTTGCTGGCTACTGGAGCTGAATACTTGTATGGAGATGCAGATCTGAATAATTGTTGAGCCTAGCAGCAACGAGCAGCATTATCAGTCTGATGCCACGCTACAGGAGGAGTACTCCAATCCTGCCTCCTCTCCCATCCCTTGGTCATCTCTGTATGCCTCCTACACCAGCCAGTTTGATCAAGAGGAGCTGAATACCCTGAACATCAAACAATTCTTCAGGAAAGATGTATTGCAGTCAAGTGTCCCTGGGTCTTACATGGGTGCATGGCATCTGCATGCTGTTGCCAACATTCTGCATACCACCATTCAGACAATATATCCACAGTATGATGGTCACACTGCACGCGCTTGTTTGCAGCGGAAGATTGCTCCCAAGATACCCAGCAGCATCTATGTCTGCACCCCTACATCATGTGGACCCATGTTTTGGGAAAGGACATTCCGGAACAAGTTTGGCATCCTAGCCATTTTGTGATTTGTCTTCCAGAACAGAGTCAGCCAATGAAACGGAAAGCCATTCCCACAGACATAAGAAGCTTCCTTGCAAAGAAGTAAAAAAAAAACTCGGGAACAGACAACAATCAGATATAACCAGTTGATTTTCATTTCCAAGACTTGTCTCTCTGCTGTTACTGATTTCCATATTCAGGACTTAACCCACTGCAGCTTCTAGTTTTCAAGACTTGTCCCTCTGCTAACACTGATTTTCATTTAAAGACTGACCTTGCTGCAGTCACTGACTTCTGTTTCCAAGACTCGCTCCAACGTAGGTTAAAAAAAAAAAACTGATCCCACTGATTTCTGTTTCCCAAGAATCGCGCTACTGTAGTCATTGAAAAGCTGACCCCACTGCTGTCACTGACATCTGTTACCATGATTCACCTCACTGCAGCCACTAATTTCCACATACTCACCTTGCTGCTTTAGTTGATAGATTTTTTCAAGTTCACTCATTGCAGCCACTGATTTTCTTCTCAAGATTTGTTCAGTTGGGGTTACTGATTTATTGCTTCCAGGTTCATCCGCTCTAACCATTGACTTTAATTTTCAGATGCCTCAGTGCCATCAGCCACTGATTTCTATTGCAAGACTTGGCCCACTGCAGCTTTTGATTTTGCTCAGTGTTTGTTCCAATCCAGTGCTAGTGCAGACATTGACTCTGCTGAATTTAAGCCATGTAAGACCAAAAAACCAAAAAAAAAATAGGAACCTCATTCTTGAACTTATAAATTAACCCCTTCGTGCTATCATATTTTGCTAAGTCCATGCTAATGACCAGCCGCCGTGGCGAAGTGGTTAGTGTCGCGGACTCCCGGCTGGGAGGTCGTGGGTTCGAATCCCATCAGAAATCATGTGGGTTTTTCTGCCCCGACCGGCTCCTACCCAGAGTTGAGTATGCTGCGGACTCAGTTGGGGGAAGACTGGGACCACACAGTCGAGTTTCTTCTTCCACTTAATGGATGCGTTTCTGAGAGTGTTGATCAAATTTCCTGACCAACACTGCAGGTGTCTGTATATCTCGGGCCTGGTTGAAGCCGGATATATTATGAAAGGAAGCGTAGAGTACAGCCCAGTCATGTAGTCTCAGACCGAAATGGAAATCCGTAGCATCATCATAATCATCCTTATTCTCATCGATCAGCATAAAAAAAAAGTCTCAAATTCTGTGGCCCTTCATGCCCTGCTCTCATGGTGACCTCAGTTTCGATGTCCTCTCCACGTCTGTGGCCTTGGTTTGGTTCCGTCGGGGTCACCGGTATCGGTGGGTCCATGGGGGCTGACGTTGGACGGACGTGATGGCGCCCTCCGGAGGGAGAGCTCACTCATGCCGGCTCCGCGACTAAGCAATTATTGTCATCATTAGGGGGCTTAGTAGGTGGTGACCTGCGTATGTTAGATCAGAACAGGCGCCACTGAACACCACTGAAGTGACTCGGCAGCAGTGCAGTGTCTCCTCTGGTGGGTTGCCTCTTGACGACTTGACATTGACTGCTGCCTGTGGATTGCCGGTGCCGGGGCTGCGGCGGGGCCGACCGGGCCAGGGCTGTGGACAGGGTGTCGGAATGAGCGGCGTGGGTACACTGCCTCAGAGGTGGCGCAGAGGTTGGGACAGGAAAAAAAAAAAAAAAAAAAAAAAAAATGCTAAGAATTTTTTTTAGAAAAAAAACAAAAAAATCACGCCTATGATTTTCATTTGCTTATAATTCTGAAGATATTGAAGATAACTACATAAAAGTATATATCAAATGAAAGGAAATTAAATGAAGAATCTCTTTGTAACAATAACACAATGGAATGATATGCTAGAATGATACATGAACTCCTTGAAAGGCAATGAAAAAAAAAATGAAAAAAATCAATCATGATGTTATTAGGTGATGCTGGAACTCACAGCAGTTCATGGCACATTTTGTATTGAAGATTTACAGTATACAATGATCCAGGAAGCAGTGTCCAGCCACAACATAGCACAGTCTAGCCACACAAAGAATGAAAGGTGTTTATCTCCCAGTTTCTGTTGGCTATAGAATTCAAAAAAACACAAAAATCATGCCTATGACTTTCATTTGCATATAATTCAGAAAATATTGAAGATAGCTACATAAAAGTTATATCAAATGAAAGGAAAATGAATGAAAAATCTGCAACAAAAATGTAATAAAATGGTATGCCAGAATGTCACATGAACTCCTTGAAACGCAATATAAAGAAATGAAGATGTCAATCATGACATAATCAGATGATGCTGACCTCATAGCAGTTTATAGCACACTTTGTGTTGGAGTTATACAGTGTACAAAGACCCATGAAGCAGTGTCCAGCCACACCATAGCACAGCCTAGCCACACAAAGAACAAAAGGTGTGTATCTGCCAGTTTCTCTCGCCAGTAGAAATGCTGAGTGTGATAGTTCTGGAAGCAGTCCTCCAAACACAATCCTGGTTTGCTGGGGCAGTCTGGGCAGTAATACCTGGTGTCTTTCCTCTGCCCTTCTTCCAGCAGACACAGCACCTCTTTGATGGCTGCGCTTTATTTTGGGTAGGGGGCAGCACACTGATGAAGTGTCAAGCACACAACCTTACAGCATGGTCAAGCTCAGCATTAGCTGTATCTTTGTTGTCGAAAATCATCTCATTGATGACTTCTTTCTGGAAGTCAAGGAAGGAGCTGCTGTTTCCATCCTTCCTGAACAAAATGTGTGCATTCAGCTTAGCAGTTTGCATGAAATCGCACACACAGTTTTTTGTACCATTTCATGGTTTTATGTGTTGCACCATATGGCTGCAACTGCTGATCATGGCGGTCATGTTCTTCTTGTAGTCCAAAATGGCTGGGGGCTTAACAGCTTGTTGTCCTTGTTGCTGATCGTCGGCTGCAGGTTTGTGGCAGGTAGTCAGCATGTGCACATCCCTTTTGTCAGCAAACTTCTGGGCAAGAAGGTGCTGACAAACTCTACTTTCAGTCTGTCCCCTTGGCACACACAACGCTCAAAGGCAGGCTGGGACTCTTGAGAGACGGACAGTGCCACAACACAATGTGTTCTGAGCATGCAGAATATCAAACAGATCACAGGATGTGTACCAGTTGTCAGTAAACAATCTGTATCCTTGGTTCAGCAGCGGCAACATGAGATGCACAACCTCCTTGCCTGAACATCCAAGCTTGGCAGCTTCAGGTGGCAAATTGGCATCAAGTTCTGCTGTGCTTTCATCTTTTCCGGCATACACTCTGAATCTGTAAGTGTATCCTGAGCTATCACACAGGAGGAATATTTTGATGCCAAATCGTGCCCTCTTCTATGGGATATATACTGCTTGAACACCAAGCGGCCTTTCCATAGCAGCAGGGATTCATCTATGGCAATGTTTCTTCCTGGCGTGAACACAGTCTGAAAAGTCTCAAAAAAGGGATCAAGCACAGGCCATATCTTGAACAGCCTGTCTCGATTGGGTACCCCAGCTGGTGGCAATTTGTCATTGTCAGCCATGTGCCAGAATTTCAGTAGCAGCAAAAATCTGTCACAAGACATGGCAGCAGGAAAGGCGGCTGTTCGGATCAGTGGATCCTGACTCCAGTAGCTCTTGATGTCTGTTTTTTTTTCACAATTCCCATCAGCAGCGTTACTCTCCAAAAATTTCCGAATTTCTTCATTTGTTGTTGGTACCCAAGCCCTTGCTCTTGAGCTTGTTTTCAGGCGTTGTGTTGCTATGTACTCTTCTGCGTACTTGTTAGTCTGAATCCTGAAATGTTGGATCAGGTCACTGATGTATAATTTGAAATAATCAGCAGCAGTAAAGTTGGTGGTGTCCACCTGAATCCCTTTATTAGCAGTAAAATCAGGGATGTCAGGTTCAAAATTTCCGGGCACATTCCAGACACGCTGATCCTGGTGCCCACCCCGTCGATTACCAGGCTGCCGTCCCCTACCTCGAGCACCACCACCTTTTTCCTCTCCGTCCTCTTCCTCTTGCTCCCCTTCTTCCTCTTCCAGCAGGCCCAGCAACAGCAGGCCCAGCAACAGCAGGTCCAGCACCAGCAGGTCCAGGCTGAACATCACCTCCATGCTGCGTCAGCCTAGCTGTAACACATTGAAAGCAAGAGTTCAATTTTCCACAGAAATATTTCATGAAATAAAAAAAGAAAGTGTACCATACACACACACACACACACACGCACATACACACACACACACACACACACACACACACACACAAATACACACATAATACACACAAACATGAAACACACACACACACACACACACACACACACACAGCGTAAACAAGCCACGCCACCTTCTGTTAGTCCAACAAAACTCAAATAAACAGCACATAAAACCACTTCAAAATGATAACAAATTTTGTATCTACTCTTGCTTTCACTAGTGTCAGTTTATGAAAATATTCACAAACACATACACACTATAAGCGAACAAACATAAACTGAAATTGGGTCATTAGCATGCCACACCCCTTTTCATTTTCATCAAGCAAACAATCCAATGAGTTATGCTTTTGAACTAGTAACTTCAGTGCAACATTGTTTAGATCAATATTATTTATCACTGTGTGCTTTCAGTTTTCTAGAAAAAAAAGTATCATCAACACACACACACACATACACACACACACACACACATTTTCCCCCTACTCCCACCCTGCCCCTTACACGAACACACACAGGCCATACGGAAGAGCTGGGCACACATCGATAAGAAACACTTGTAAACCACAAAAAAACAAACACACGCAGCAGTGTGAGTGAGAGCGAGCAAGCGAGCGGCTGACACTGGCACATGAGCCCAACGCCTTGAAAGTCGGTCAGGCACACTGGTCATTGATGACTTGCTCGCTCGCTGACGCGGCGGCCCCGTCAACGGTACAGACATACAATACACACACTTGGTTGTTCTACTCATAATTATGCTGAGAAGAAAAGCAACACCATTATGAAATAAAATTGAATGAATCTGTCAGATACACTCACCTGCGTCTTGAATTATTGGATCTCCATGCTCAGAGTCTGACTCAGATGAGGAGTCATTCAACAAAGCTTCTTCCACTTCCAGATCAAACTCTGGGTGGTTGGCATCAACTTCACGAATTTTGATGCCAGCTGGATCAAAATCTTCATCTCCACTATCTTCATCGGTAAATTTTGTCAATAACCTCTGTAACTGTATAGCTTCGTCGTGAGGCAGCCATGGCTTCGAATACTGAAAGTATGACTTCACAGTACCTTGCTGATCGATCGTAATAAATTATGTAAATGAACCAATTATCTTGAACAGATGGTACACCAGAAGCAAAGAGTGGTCAAGGGAGCTTATCAAATCATAAATAGAGGGATTTTCGACAGTGCTGAACGAAACAGAAAGAGTGTTGAATCATGACAAACAGCGTTTGTCAACTACGCATTGCAGACGGCACTTTTCATGACGAACGCCGTACGTCAACAGGGCAGTTAAGATGTTAAGTGATTGAAATTTGGCCACTATCTTCTATTAACATCACTGGTGAGTAATATTTTTACATTGCATCCTGTTTTGTTTTGATGGTTTACTGAATTTAAGATGTATTCTAAGTATTTGGCATAACATTTTCAGTTTGATATTTCAGCCATAAGTCATATTTTGTCATGTTTGGAGTCCCTTTGTATAGAAGTTAATTATTAACTTTGTTTTCAAGGAGAAGCCACAAAAAGTGTCTTGGCAAGACAAATTTTCTTCAGCCCTTCAGACCCCCCAGCAGGGCATTGCCCCTGCACCCCACCGAGGCCTAAGGCGGCCCCCTGGACCCCCAGCCTTTTCAGTATATATTTATGATTTTCTGCTCCCACCCCTGAATTTGGCAGTACCGACTTTTTTTCCATGCTGAATTTAGCAACATGCATATTTTTTGTGGTGATTGATCCATGTTTCTGCTTGCAGGGAGACCACTTGCAATCTTGCTAAGAATTTTCAGTGTCATGTGTTTGAAAGTCAAAAAGCAGAGGAGGTACGTATTGACTGTTGACTATTGGTCTTTTTCAGTTAATCAGAATTATGCAGTGTCTTGATAAGGGACTTGATGTTAATGATAGAGCAGGTGTGTGTGTGTGTATTTGTATGTGTGTTTGTGTGTAAGTGTGATTGTGTGTGTGAATGAATAAGTGAGGTATAGATAGAAGTCATTAATCCTTTATTGTTAAAAGCTCATCACGGCAGTCACATCCACATCATCTCAGCCTGCAATGCAGGCTTGCCTATTTTGAACTTGAGTGAGAATGCTGTCCACTCTCCTTTCTTATGCAGACTGGATGGGCATCTTCCATCCACCTCTTCAGCTACCCCTCTTCAGGCAGTAGCTGTGAGAGTCATTCTCCAGAAAACTATTACAATTTGCTTGTTACATCTTTGTCCTTTTGTCCCAGTTTGTCATCAGGACCTTGTCAGTATGATTGAAGAACTTCCTCGACCTTTTTTTGCTATTGGGTGATTTCAGTGGACACAATCCTCTTTGGGATAGTTGTGAATTCATCATCCAATGGTCTGCTTCTCGAAGATGCCTTTTCAGAGTTCGATTTGTGTTGTCTGAATGGTGGATCTCCAGCTTACTACCACTCTTCCACAGATACACTTTTGTGTTTAGATTTGTCGATATGTGACCCCTCGCTGGTCCTGGACTACGAGTGGTCTGTCTATGACGATCTGCATGGAAGTGATCATTTTCCCATTCTGTTGAAATCAATAATAACTGAAACTCTGTGCCAAAACATCTTAATTATAAGAAGGCCAACTGGAATCTTTTTACTACAAATATTTCAAAGGAGATCCAGAAAACTGTCATTCTTCAAAGTCAACGCCCAGCAGAATCTCTAACTGATACTTTGATTAAGTGTGCAAAAATCTGTATTCCAATGTCTTGCGAAAACCTTCAAACTGCCTAAAACACCTTTTAATTCAGACTGCCAACAAATCTCAAAAGTACGCAAATAGGCTCAGCGTCAGGTATTCCAAAGACCTTCAGCTCCGAACGCTCGAGCCCATCAGAAACCTCATGCCAAAATGAGACACATTTTTTGAAATCAGTAAATGTAAGTTCGGAGAAACTTCTGCGGACATCGAAAACATCCAAGAAAAAAGTTTGGAACATCATCAAGAAAATCAAAGGGAAGAACACCAACCCCCTCAGTTCATCATCTAAAGCATTCTGATGCTCTGATAACTGACATATATGCTGTTGCCAATCTGCTGGCCTCCACCATTCAACAGAACCCATCAGCTTCAAGTAAATCTGCAGCTGTTTTAAAATAAAACAATTCAGAGAAAAATCTTCATGTAATTTCACCTCAGACAACTCTGAAACCTACTATCTACCTTTTTCAGTCGATGAACTGAAATCAGCTCAGCAAATCTGCAACGATTCTGCTCCTGGCCTGGACGATATTCATTATCAGTTTTTGAAACATCCCAGAAAGCTGTCTCCAGACCCTCTCAAAGTTTACTACCATATCTGGACTACAGGGTGCTTTCCGCCCTCCTGGCGTAAAGCCCTGATCATTCCAGTTCCTAAGTCAGGAAAAGACCTTACCAGTCCTTCAGACTATCTTCCAATAGCTCAGACCAGCTGCCTCTGTCAGCTAATGGAAAAGATGGTCAACTTCTGACTGATGTGGAAGCTGGAAACTGTTGGCCTTTTAGCCAGTGAACAGTGCAGGTTCTGGAAGTACCACTCAACAGTTGACCATTTAGTCCTTCTGGAACCACCATCTGCAACACTTTTATCAATAAACAGCATGTGGTCACTATCTTTTTTTTAATCTCGAAAAAGCATACAATACCACCAGGAAATCTGGAATTCTTATGGATTTTCATAGACTTGGTCTTCGTGGCCATCTGCCTCTCTTTATTCAAAACTTCCTGGCTGATCGGCATTTCCAAGTGCATATTGGCACCATGCTCTCTGACATCCATGGGCAGGAGTTGGGTGTACCTAAAGGGAGCATCTTTCTCCTGCTCTTTTCAGTATCAAAATCAACGGCATTGCCAAAATCAATAAACCAGAGTTCTGAGTCCTCTCTTTTTGTTGATGACTTCATACTGTGCGCAGCTGGAGCCTCTTATGCCAACATACAGCGTTGACTTCAACCTGTGTTAAAGATTCAACAGTAGGCCGAGGAAAATGGGTTTATCTTTTTGAATACCAAAATTCAGTCAATTCATTTTCACACAATTTTTGTCAATTTTTGCTGACCTGAAGTTCATCTGGTCAAGTCCATCATTCCAGTTGTGAAACAAGCCAAATTTGGATGTTATTTTTTTTTATGATGAAAAACTGAACTTTAAAGTCATATCCAACAATTAAAAACTGCATGTCAGAAAGCAGTGAACATTCTGCGAGTTGTGGTACACACAGATTGGAGCACTGACAAGAAAAGTCTCCTCCATCTTTACAGGGCTGTGATGTGCTCCAAACTGGACTTTGGGTGTGTAGTGTACGGTTCAGCCAAATGACCATCCTACCTGAAAAGTCTAGATCCTATGCGCCATCAAGGGCTTCGATTGTGTTTGGCTGCACTCTGCACCACCCCTGTTTATAGCTTGTACGCTGAAGCAGGACAACCATCCCTCTCAAATTGTTGATTGAAACTTGCCTTGAACTACTGTTTGAATCTCTCTTCTGAACTTTAATACTATCCAGCTGAGGGCGGCACGCACAGCACACAATTCCCCCGCTGCCGCACGCTTGCGCATAGCACTCAGTCCCTGCCAGCATGCATATTTCACCACTTTTTAATTTATTTTTATGGTAGCTAGACAACAACTGAAAGTGTTGTGTTAGGTGTCATACGAAAAGAACAAACACTCAACTAATCGAACATAGTAATTTCGAATCATTTACTTTCAATGTATAGACACGACTGTGCTTTGAAAAACATGTCTGACAAGTAAAAAAATTCTTTGTGTACATTCTTTTCCGTTCTTTTACAACACCAAATCAGAAGATACGGGATGAAAAACATTCAGCTTGCAATCATCCAGGAATCATCATGTAATCCATTTGAAAAAAAAATAATAATTTCCATGAGTTTCTCTGGAAAGATCAATACACTACACGTACTGTTCTGATTCACAGTCATGTTGATTTGGCCGATGGAGTGTTTCTTTTCGCTGGATGAACAATTCAACAGGTGTAAGTTTCTAAATACCCTGGTACAGACCACTGTTGATCAAAACGCAATAACACACCATAAAATGAAAGAAAAAGCTGAGAATAGCTGATCACGACACAATTCATTCAAGTACTTTACGCACCGACTTTCAAACACTGGTTGTCCGCACTTACCTCACAGCAGCATAATTTTAAATAATTCATTCTCCTCTTCTCTTTCATAGTTTTCTATCTCTCTTATCACTCCCCTCATCATCAGATCCACTTTGTAATGTGATTTTAAGCGCTTCATTGAGCAAGAAATTGCCACACCCCTTTGCCTGACCGACATTTTTTCTGGCACAGGAAATTCCATCACGCTTAGCAGGAAAACCCAGACCCAGTTGCCTTGTTCCAAAGCTCCAGGGGTCAGCCAAGTTCACGATAGAGCACTAAAAGTAAGGTCTGCAACTCGCTAGGACATCCCCAAGACTAGTTATAGAGCTTATTTTCCTTAGACCATTTCACGGAAAGTGTTGGAATTTTTCATGTTCCCATCTGCCAGTAGTGGCGGACACAGCAGAATGTACTGTCTGCCCGACCGCCAGCCTTGGCGGATGCGGCTGCAAGGGAAAGAAATCCCACCCGCCACCATTGGCAGACACAGCTGGTAGAGGTTAAAACCAGTTCCATTCCACCCTTGGGAATTTGCATTCTTCCTCATTTGAAAAGCAGAGACATAGACCTTGGAGTAGTTTGTGATTTATCCAAGTTTCCCTGATGACCCACCGTGGACTTTCTTCATTCCAGAGATCCAGTTGTATTTAGCCTCATACTCGAAAGATTCCACAAGTTCCTTGGCATACAAGTCCCTTTTTGCTGAACTGTGTTCAAAGTTCCCTCCTTCAAAAGAATTTTCACTGACGGTTCCAAATCTGAGGAGGGAGTTGCCTCTGCTGTGTTTTGTGCAGTAGATCCCCTTCAGAGATGTATGGAACACATTCCCGCCAATAGCTCCATCTACACTGCTGAGCTGACAGCCTTGGTTCTGGCTCTGAAAATGGTCTGTGAGTCGAATTATATAAAGATTTCCTCTTTTTATCAGACTCCCTTTCAACTTTGGAGGCCATTGACGGCCATGATCTCAAGCAACCTCAGCTGCTGAAAGTTTTCGAACTGTACACCTCTCTTGAATCAGATGGATACAATGGTTTTTTGCTTGGGTTCCCAGCCATGTGGGCATTCAAGGCAACAGGGTGGTTATCAACTTTCCAAGAGTGCCGCAAAGGAAAAGTTGAGCAGGTTGTCTATTCCTCACACTGATCTGAAATCCAGAACACAGGCCTATGTCAAGGACCTCTGGCAAGAGGAATGGACCTCGCAGATGGATAACAAACTATTTAAATCCGTCCAAACCTGAAAGTTCCAGAGGTGGCCGTAAGACGAAACAGTCTTGTGCCTATTTGCACACAGGCCACTCGTTTTATACCCATTCTTATCCTTTACATGGTGACGAAGCTCTGTGGTGCATTCCCATGTCATGTTCCGCTCACAGTGAAACATATTCTTTTAGAATGTTGAGACTTGCATGATGTGAGGCATAATCACTTTACAGCGGACTCCATGAAAACGCTGTTCAGAGATGTCCCCCCTGACGTGGTCTTTGAGTTTCTGAAAGAGATTAACATTTTCATCTGATCTAAGATTTTATGGAAGAAAGATTTTTATTGAAGTTTCTGGTGCATTTTTAGGTGTATTTTAAAGAAATGTGTGAATGATGGGGGTTTTTGTTTGTTTGTTTTTTGGATGACATGTGAGTCAGCTTCAACGCGGTGACAGCCCTGATATGGCCCTTTGTGGTCGGCTGGGCTATAAGCAACATTACCTTATCTCAGGCTTCATGGTCTTGGCTAGAAAAACAGGGCATGTGGAAAAAGTTACTGAGCCAAGATTATGTCAGTTCAGGAGCCCGTGCGCGACGGGTCCCTGCAGAGGGTAAGAATCTCGCTAACCCTACAGCCGAAGCTAGGGTGGCCAGAAAACATGCCTTGAGTGTAAGATTCCTGACAGAGCAGTCAGCGATGTGCTCAAGGTTGTTGGAGGCGAGATACTCAAGCAGTTTGGGTAAGCTCCATTAACCTGTTCCCTGCCTGGGACGAGTAACACTTGTCCAGAAAACTGAAAATCGCTATGCCCGGGAGGAGTGTGTCTTGCTGTAACTTCATCACAGAAAGCAGAAAAATCTACTCGGGAGACGACCGTCTAAAATGTTCTCGCCTCTTCTAATGGTGTCAAGGAACAGCCCCTTTCCCTTCACGCGAGCAGCCAGCTGACCATATGTTATGCAAATTGTGAGTTGAGAGGTTACAGCTGATAAGCATATTCAAGATGGCAGCTCAACCTAGCACTTCGACGCGTCCCATTTCAAGCGTTACACTGCCCTTGATGTTTTAGATGACGTTCTTAAGTATCAAGATAGTGATGAAGAAGACCCTTTGAGGATCGGATCCTGATACTAGCGATGAGGAGGAGATGGATGGGAATCAGCACCATCCACTTTTATCAGAGATACATGCTGGTGATGACGCGGCTTCATTGTTCTGTACACAAGACAACAGTAATGAAAGTGCCATTAGCGTGGGTGACGAAGCAGAAATAGCCAAACCCGTGCCATCAGCGAGCACTGCACCCCTTCCTTTCTTGAGGGATGGGGTCGTGGACGTGGTACGGGCTCAGGATGACGGTGAAGGTCCCTGGAAGCAACTGGGGGTGTGGCATGGGGCGTGGTCAGCAACAGCTGATCAAAGAATGGTGAGAAAGAGGTGCACAGCCCTTCAACCTTGCTGTTGTTTTGACTGGGAAGTCTGGTCTGAAAGTCAACTGTGCCAGTTTTCAGCTGCACAAAGTTCCAGTCTTCAGTTCCTTCATTCCCAGAAGCCGGTTTCAGGCAAGTAGCTCTATTTTTCGTTTGTTGTTGTTATTTGGTTTTGTTTTTGTTTTTTTACTACAGTACATGATTCTTCATTCATTGACTATTCATTTTCTGTATTCTCTTCTTTGCCTTATTTCTTATTGAAACCACATAATTGTGGCAATTAATGACTGAATGGATAGGCGGGACTGCGTGTGTGTGTATGTGTGTGTGTGTGTGCGCGCTAAGCATTTGTAACCCCCATAAAATAAGGAATTTCCGTGGTAGATTACAGCCAGGTTGGTTCTGCAAACATTAGTGTAAACAAAGAAGAAAAAAAAAGTCAAAAATTGCACAGATGCTGTGTGTATAGTTTTTTGGTGGCAAATTTTTTACAAACAAACAAAAAAAAAAAAAAATGTATCAGGGATTTCTATTATTATAACATTATAGGAAGTCTTTATTAGTGGTATAAATTAAGGAGTACTCATTTAAATGGAAAGGAATGTTTTAAAGTAGTAATCTCAAATGAGAACAAAGAAATGATTATTTTCCGGGTAGGTGCCCATGTGACTTCCTGTTTGGTGACCACCATGTGTCTCTACCATTATAAAAATGAGCTACCACATCTAGCCAACCTTTTACTTAGATACAGAGGCCCAGCTGCAACCAGAACAAGCTGAGAGGGCTCTTGGGCTGCTCTCTGCCACTACCAGCAGAGGTGGGTGACTGTCTTGTTTGAAACTGAATTTTCTACACTTGGTTTATATTGCAGGTCTCATTATGGTATAGAGAAGGAGGAAAAAAAAAAAAAAAACGATAGGAGAAATAAGTAATTAAATAATCGGTCCTAAAAGTTTTCTCAAAGAAGAAAAGAGTTGGCAAAGAAATGAAATTTGCACCTGGTTTGGGCCACATGGTTGACCACATGTTTCTAGGTAGACTGATAGACCTTTGTGACAAGAATATGGCAAGCCTCCATGCAACCTACTTTTCACCTGTGGACACTTGTATGGAATAGTTTATAGCAGAGGCAAATGTTTTGGAGGGATTCTGGTTTGATGTTTCTGAAATATGGTTTATTCAGAATGTGAGATTTTTATTGTGTGTTGTATTGGTAAGACTTGTGCTGACTGTCCATGTGTATTTGATCTGATTCTGAATTGGGGCAAGATGCTCTCAAAGATATGATGGGATATGTATTCATTGTTTTGTATAATCCTTGTGGAAAACAATATAAATGTGCTGGTAAATAACAGAGAAAAAAAAATGGAGAAGTGAGATATCTGTTTGGAAATTTATGACCTTTGGGAATTAATATTGGAAGGGCGCAGGAGCGACCAAAATGGGGTGATATGAGTGTTGTGGGGAACACACCTCGTATCAAAATGTTGGGTACACTGTGACATGGAGATGTGACATAGTGTCAATAATAGGTATTGAGCAGGAAATGCTCAGTAGCATTCGGTGTATACTTTGTTTGATTTTCCTCATGGGAAAAATCTTGTACACAGGATGACAAAGAAATTCATGACCATGCTCTTTGGCAGAATGGCAGGGTTGTGGAACATGTGGTCAGAGACAAAGGGAAAACTTCCATATGGCATGGTGACATGCGACTCATTGACTGGTTTCCCTACTGTAAAAGCATAGGACTAGGGAAAGTCAGTTTATTAGCATATTTTATTTCACATTGTTTTCAGTTTTTTTTGGAACATGCATCTGTTGATTTTGCAAGTGTATTTTTAATATGTTTAAGATGTTATGGTTTGTAGTTTAACTTTTCTTTTCAGCCATAGTTGTCTTTTCAGGATTATGTGTAGCCATTGATTTAATTGAAGAAATTAATGTGGAGAGATCAGACAGAAAAATCATTATGTTTTGTGTTGTTTTTTCAGACGATTTTTTTCTTTTGGCTTGAGACCCTTGCTTTTGTTCTGGTGGTCAGTACTGTTTTTCTTATTTAACTCCTAAAGGCTCTTAAGACTCATAAAGATTAAAAATTTCTAAAATCATTTTTAAATTCTGAAAACTTTGATTCTGTTTGGAACTCTACATTCTGTAAAACTCTAAAAAGTTCTCTGGATCTCAGATGTGTTTTCTATATTTCCATGTGGTTGGATATGGATAGGCCATACTGTTGGGAAAAAAAACACTTTGGGATGATCTGGGAAGGTTTGTTTCTTTTTTTTTTTTCCTTTATTATTCTGGCTTAGTTAGTTCCTATTATTCAAATAAACGCTTTGTTTTGTTTTACTCTGTTTGTGGACTCCAGTCTGTTATATTGGAAATTTTGTTTGAGAGTAGTTAGAAACAAAGATACTTAACAATCATGCACCTCACCCAAAATTGTAACCCAAGGGAAGGGAGGGTTATCAAGAGTTTAGTTCACTGGAACTAAAGAAATTTAAAACCCAAAGGACACGGGTTACACATTATTTATTTCTGTATGCAAGTTTTCCATATAAGTTTGTTCATTTTGTAAAACACAGAAGCACTCATCCACAGCAGATTTTTTTGTTTTGTATCTGTGGTGTTTTTACATTCATGTGTGTGTGATACTGTTAGTGTGTGTGTGTGCATGTGTGTACATGTGTGTGGGTGTGTGTGGAAGCTGTTTGTATGCGTGTGTTTGTGTGTGTGTGTGTGTGTGTGTGTGTGTGTGTGTGTGTGTGCTCAACTGTGGGTCTGCTTACTGTGACTGTTTGTGTGTGTGTGTGTGTGTGTGTGTGTGTGTGTGTGCCCAGTTGTGGGTCTGCTTACTGTGGTGTGTGTGTGTGTGTGTGCGCCCAGTTGTGGGTCTGCTTATTTATCCTGAAACTTTTATTCTGTATTTCAGATTCTTCTTCAATTTCTGCATTTCAACGACAATGCAGCCATGCCAGTTGAAGGTGATCCAGGGTACGACCAGCTCAGCAAGATTCAACCCGTTCTGGATCATCTGCATGAAAAGTTCCAGGAAGTGAATTTTTCTCACCTGTGCCTGTATTCATGATTTTGTCAATGCTGTGACGAGACCAAATGCCATCAGTGAAAGAAGACCATTTGGAGTAAAAATTATGAAGCAGGGAATGCAGACATCCTGAGGATTATGTCCAAGACCTTGTATGGCAAGTGATGGATTCCCATATAGAACAGCGTGGCAGCAATGGAAGTATTTGTTAAAAAACTAACATAGTTCCTACAGTGTTTTGTGTGATAAACAAATGCATGCAATGTTTGTGTGTTTTTCTTTTTTTTTTCTTTTCAACAGACAATTGTTTATTTTTTTTCTTCATACTTTTTTTTTTACATGGTTGTCATTTTGAACATTTACCAATAAGTATTATACTATAACAATTTGGACCACACTGTGTACTTTCAGTGATGCTGAGAAAAAACACTAACAGAAGTTTTTGTCAGTGTTTTACAGGTTTTATATGTTGTAACATGGGTATGTTTTCAGAAACTGTTCTTTTTCTTGTAAAACCACCATTTTGTTACATCCCTGTCCATCCCCTAATGGCCAACAAAAACTAGATTATATTATATAGTATCATAGCTTGGGGTAAAAGGAAAGAGAAGCCATAAAGTCTGAGTCATATGTCAACAAATAAATAAGCAGTGATTGAGGTATTGAACCTACCCCAAATAGTAAAATTATGCCTCTTTCTAGTAGAATTGGGGTACCCCCAGTAACATACTGATTGTTACACAGAGGGACATTTATTGACAATATGAATCCCAGATGTTTGTAATGTTGTTGACCTACCACCAAAAGATATTTTTGCTGTGTTTAGTGAGCTTTTATATGCTCAATTGTTCTGAAACTCTCACATTGAAAACAAAACAAAAACTGTTTTATCACATGTTATTAGTGTGAACCATCATCATAACCAACAAAACCAAAATAGAGTGATGTGAAATTTGTAGACAAGGGTATAAGGAGTAATCCACAAATCTAACAAATAACTCAACAAATGGATGAATAATGTACATGTTAGTGAACATACCGTGAAAAGCATGATTATGCCCCTTTTTACCCAACAAATAGTACCCCCAATTATGAGCAGATTGTCATCAAGAACAACATTCCTTGGGATTTATATGACTGTCATGTGTTAGTGCTGATGTTGAATAATTAGTTACGCCACTTTTTCATTGTTTTATTTAGTGCAATTTGTTTATATATACTTGAAAACTGTTCTTGTTGTAAAACCACCAATATATATATATATATATATCCTGCCCATCCCCAAATGGCTCACAAAACTACATTATCGTTTTATAGCATCAAAGCTTGTGGTATAAGAAAAGAGAAGCCATAAAATCTAAGTCATATGTAAAGAAATACATAAGCAGTGATTGAGGTACTGAACCTACCCCAAATAGTAAAATTATGCCCCTTTCTGGTAGAATTGGGGTACCCCCAGTAATATACAGGTTGTTACACAGAGGGACATTTATTGACAACAATATGAATCCCAGGTGTTTGTAATGTTGTTGAGCTAACACCAAAAGGTATTTTTGCTGTGTTTAGTGAGCTTTTATATGCTCAGTTGTTCTAAAACTCTCACATTGAAAACAAAACAAAAAAACTGTTTTATCACATGTTATTAGTGAACCATCATCATCACCCACAAAACAAATTAGAATAATGTGAAATTGTAGACAAGGGTATAAGTAAGTAATCCACAAAAAATCTAACAAATAGCTCAACAAATGATGAGTAATGTACATGTTAGTGAACATACCGTGAAAAGCATGATTATGCCCCTTTTTACCTAAAAAAAAAATAGTACCCCCAATTATGAGCAGATTATCATCAAGAACAACATTCCTTGGGATTTATATGACTGTCATGTGTTAGTGCTGATATTCAAAAAAAAGTAAGACCACTTTTTCAGTGTTTTATTTGGCGCAATGTGTTTGTGTATACTCGAAAACTGTTATTTTTGGTAAAATTTTTATAATTATGTCAATTTCTGGTATACTAATTATCAACATAATCAAGCCATTTTGTCAGGACATTGTAGACAAATGCATAACAACAAAACATGCAAAAAAAATGAAAGAGATCTGTCAAGAAATAAGTGAGCAGTAACCATTTTATTGAACCTACCCAAAAAAGTTGAATCTTACCACGGCATACAGATATTCAAATGTGCTATTATACTGTGGCAGTGAGGAGGTTAAGTTACCAGCTTAGTCTGTGGGGATACTAGTGCTTTCTCTCTTTTCTTTTCTTTCTTTTTTTTTTTTTTTTTTTTTTTTAAATGGTTTTTAGAGTAAGAGAACAGTTAAGAAAGGGTCACAACTTTTATCAATATCTTTGCCCATGAGTTTACAGGTCTTAGCAGTCGCTGACCTAAAACTTCTCAAGGTACTTGCCTTTCTGCCTGATACCTACAATTTTTACAAGTCCCCAAGAAGTGGGCAGCATCATCCACTTCAGCCAAAGCCAGGGAGATGCCAGCCTGGGCACACCACTCCACGAAGATCTTTCACTAATTGTGAAAGGTCTTTGCCCTGCAACGATCTCACAAAAAGAACAAAATTGCCCTTACTCAGAGAGGTATCTCCTGACTTAAGACTGGCGTGGGGACAGGGAAGTTGAATTGGCGCCACTTCCTGAATTGGAGTAGTAGGAGCAAAGCTTTCATCTAAGAAGGGGTACAGGAACTTTCCCCAAAAGGAAGATCAACAGACTTTCCAACTTTTCATACATTTGAGAAGGCAAATCAGGACCACCTGACACTTTTCCCTTGATACTTTCTTCAGAACAGCCCAGATGAGAAGGGAGGGAGGAAGCATGCATGCGAACCTCCCCTCCCAAAAGATCGCTAGAACAAAGGCTGTTGGGTCTGGAACTAAGGAGACAAAAAATGGATGCTGATTGTTCCTCGTGACGACAAACAGGCCTAAATGAGGAAGTCCCAGCGACTGTCAAACTACATGAAAACATTGACCAGTTGGGCAGCCATTCTGAGGGCAGGAAGTGTCCCTTCCTGAACAGAGAGTTTGCTAGCACATAGCTGCCAGGAATGTGCCTAACCAGGACATAGATCCTCCAAAGAAAGGAAAAGCAAGAGAAGAGAGATTGATCAGGGGCAGAGTGAATGCCACCTTGATTCTCCAATAGGCCACCACTGCAGAGTTCTCTGAGTGGACCTTGAATTCAGACCTTTCAGAATCTGTGACCTGATGTGAATGCAAAGCAACACCATTCACATCTGGGGCACATGAATGTGATCCGAAATCTCCAGATTCCTCCACTGGCCACTGCTCTCCAGCAAGAGGGGGAAGAGGAGTTCAGTCTGTCTGGCTTGCATCACCACAAATTGTGTGAGACGACAGAGGAAGAAGGGAAACATCGGAATTCAGGTAACCTAGACCAGCTAAAGTTGGAGAGCTGAGACGAAGGATGGATCCAGAGCAAGAGGAACATCCCAAGAGCCCGCAGTTTGTAACCAATCGTTGCTCGGAGCCCATTGCAGGATGCAAATGTAAGTGGCCCAAAGAAATGAGCTCTATGGCTGCGGAGGCAAATATTGTTTGAATGCAGCAAGGGGTGAAAGCAAGGGACTGAGCAAGAGACACAGCAATGACCAAATCTTTTCTGTCCTTGGACATGGAAAATGCACCAAAATGACATCCTTAAAAAATGTATTCCCAGGTGAATGCAAATGCCAAGGGGGAACTCCCTCCAACTTCTAGATATTGACCAAAAAAAACAGTGAGGATATAGTCTCTTCCAAAATGGCCAAACCCTTTGACAGAACAGAAGGGACTTGATGTTTCTGTAACAGATCATCCAGGAAATGAATCGACACAGTGCTTCTGGCATGTGAGGCATGACAGCCATGACAGTGTCCCTTATCTCTGTAAAAAGGGACAGACTGAGGGAAAAGCTGAAAGGGATAGCTTGAAGCACGACACCTTCTGCTACCAAGGTCTTTCACATGTTTTTCATTAAACTGAGCTTTTGAGCAGTGCAAACAGAATGCTTCTATGTGGTACAATGGTAACACCAAGGGGTTAAGTTACAAAAGTAAGCATGATGATGTTGATAATAATGATAATGATAATAAATATGTGTATGGCGCAATTCTGGTTGATACTACTCATTGCATTTTCATACACTGTTCAAATCCTCATTCATTCACATACAACAGCTATCTTACTACAGAGGTTATTGTATACACAATGTGGGAAAAGCATTATTCAAAATGCTAGTCTGAATAGATAAGTTTTTAGCTTTGCTTTGAAAATAGAAAAGCTTCTGAGAGGTCCAGATAAGTCTTTAGCTGTGCTTTGTAGACAAAAAAGCATTAGGGAAGTCCAATCCCCAGGAACAAACAAAACTCAAAGCTTACAAATAGTCTTCATTGAAAACTTTGGTGATGAAAAAGACTGCTCGGATCTATAACAGGACACCACTTTCCTTTCTTCAATAGAACCAGAAAAAAAGATTGCGAAGAAACCATAGGGAGAAGAGACATCTCTGACATTGCACCCAAGTTGAACATAAAACAAAAGAACCTCTGGTTTGGCAGGATCAGTGGTGCTTTCAGTCGGAACATGAAACGCTGTCAAAAGAGGGGGGTAGGAAAAGGAAATCTTAAGGCATTCCTTTACACAGAGTACCCACTCTCCAAAATTGTCCTTTCCCATAGTCAAAAGAAGGCCGAGAGATGTTATGTAACCCAGAAGAGACAGAGGGACTTCGAGGGAGGACATAAGAGCACCAATCATTAGCCAGGTAAGAAAACAATGTCAGTCATCTACGGAAATTGTTTCATCTAAAGCAGTAACCAGAAAGAGACAGCAAAGAATCCGGCCAGCTTCGAAAAATGTAGGTTTGTGTGTCCACAATGCATGGTACATCCAGGTAACTGCATTTAGTACAGAGTGCCCAATGAGGGTCCTTAACAACCAGTTCTCTGTTTAAGAATTAGCCTTTACAGAAGGAAAACGAGAACAAGAGAAGCCAGCAACATAGAAGGCCTCATTGAACAAATCGCAAAACGGAGCTCAAAGAAAACCAACTCCTCATAAAAGAGGATTAGTGTGCTTACCGCATGCAGGAGGAATGGAAGATTCAAAGTCCGAATTGGAAACAGAATCTGGTCAAGCTTTTTTTTTTCTGAGAAAAATCTGAGCTTGACAATTGTTTTTATCATCAACATGTTTGTCAACGTCAACAATAACAAAATCATAAAGCATACCTGGCTCCCCTCCTCCCGCATGCACACCAAACATACTTGGAACAGCCAGTCAAGAGTCCACCCTGTCCTCCCTGCTGTCATCACCCAGTGCTTGCCTTTTGTTCACAGACACCCCCCTCCTTGGGGTCACACCATTATGGTTGCTTCCCATGAGTGAGTAGCATTGCAGAGGCAAGCTCAAAGGAGGCATTATTGTCATGCTGGTAGAACCCAACTGTTCCTATACATCTAAAAGGTACCCGGGGGGAGAGCGCGAAATGAGCTTGGGAGGTAATGGCTACCAGACTAAACAAGTCACTCGGTTAAAGAAGGCTGCTCAGTGTGTACGTAGCTTTCGTCAGCAATCTGACCGATTTCTTCAGTGCAACTGCTGGGTTGAGAACTGGCTTCAGTGCGCACAGCCATGAGCAAACTCACGGCAATGCAACTGAACGAGTGAGGAGTACACTGATGGCAGGTTGTAGCGATCGATATTCCCCTTCCAGCTCCCTAAATATTTTGATGACTTTACCATTGAAATCGCTTAGAAGACGTTGAGGAAGTTTTAACAACTGAGGGGTAGACATAATGGCTACCAAACTAAACAAGTCACTCAGTTAAAGAAGGCTACTCACTTTGTACGTAGTTTTCATCAGCAATGCGCTTGGAAACGACACTTGTCTGTCTCCATACACCCTGAAACCGCTGTTGACATGGTATGGCAGGGTGTGTTGGGGAATGGTGCTAGCCAAAACCTGTGGATTGTTGAATGCTAGAGCGAACTGAAAGCAAAATCCAAGAACCAAGTTGATTTTTTGGCAGCACGCCACGAGAATGATCACAGCGCATGGCTCGCCACAATCGGTGGAGTGGGGCGAAAATACTCACAGCATGGAGGATTAAAGTGATAGTCTTCTGAAAATAAATATGGCTGAATTTTGGGAGACTATTTAACCAGTGGTGTCAGCGTACAGATACAGTCCTTCCTACATCATATCACACCAGTTTGCAAGCTACAAACGGTTGATTTCATTGGTTAATTTGAAGAAAAAGCAACCAACTCATTGGCATATTCAGGCACTGAAGCAGTGCTCCTTGTTCAAAGTATGTCATTTTCAACTTAAATCAACAACAACAAAAATAATTATTTTGACTTTTAAAACATTTAGCATCAAGAAGATGAAAGATAGCTCTATTTCACTGTACAAAAATAAAGGGAAAAAAAAAAAAATAAAGCCACTGTCAGATTGAGGCTTTTAAGGAAAATTAATCAAAAATGGTCAAGTATCCTGAGGGAATTTCTGTGCTGTGACTGCAGTGTTAACTGGGCACATAGAGCAGAACTAGGGTCTGTGCTGATAGTGTTAAACTAGTCCAGCCCCACACGAGCAGCCGGTGTGAATGGAGGAAAACCAGAACAGGATATGCCCAACTAGTGTGTGTCTGAAGACGAGGTTGAGTAGAGTTAGTTCCTGCTCACCATTTTTAAATTTTGATGAGAATCCCGATGTGTTGTGATGTTCCCAGAGCAAGTGGGGATATGGTATTTCTTTAGATAGGTTAATATTAAGCAAAGAAATATTTTTAGTTTTTGTCAGATTGTACAAAATGAGATAAAGTTAAGTGACAGATCGTACAAAATGAGAAAAAGCAAGTGACAGACTGTAGAAAATGAGATAAATGTAAATGACAGATTATACAAAATGAGACGAAGCTAAGAGACAGATCTTCTAAAATGTGGTATATCATTTTTCATTGTCTAACGAGTATATCACTGTTTTGTTGTTTTCCCCAGGCCAAGAGTATCCTGTGCAACATTGGTAAGTAACATCCATTAGGATCACCAGCCTTTTTCCATTAGGATCACCAGCCTTTTTTTCTTCATACTTACCTGTCCAAACAAATGCCTTATATCTCCACTTAGTGTGGAACATGCCATATATCAGGATTTCCATAAAAAGATTCAAATGGAAAGTGGGAAGATAGCTTGATCTTTCTTCAACCATCTGGCAGTAGTCTCCCTTAGTGAGTTCATACTCACTTCAGCCTTACAGACTGAATTCAATTTTCTCCTTTTCCTTGGCAAGGGAACATGCCCTCAACTGGACCTCTCAAGTTTTGGTTTTCATCATCGATTCTCTAAAGCAGTCATTTGAGTGAGTCTTCCCCTTTCAGGAGGAAAACACATCATCTTGGTCAGTGAAGAAGATGCATGAAATCTGTGCTTGTCTCTGCTATTACAATCTCCGTTACCAAAGAATGCCTGGTGTCTTTCAAGTGGAGCGGCGTTTGTTTTTCTCCACATCCATCCAGAGCCTGCTCCTTGGTCAGAAAGCTGTCTCCAACCTCAACCCTCATGAAACCTGCACCAACTGCTCTGGCTTTTCTCCATTCCTTCCATGCAACTCGTGCAAGAGTTGAACCAGTTCAACATGGCTCACAATTTTTGGCTCTTGAACGTCTCGACAGTCTGCCAGTTTTCACAAAGCAGCAACTGACACTTACTGCTTTAGCATTCAGCCTGCAGTCCTGGGTCCTGTCTCCCCCCTGCATGAGTGCTCTTTGTCCTCTATCTTCAGGCTCCATGTGATGAAGTGTGGCTGGTATCTGAATGTTTGCCAGGTAGGCCTCAGGTATGTCTGCTACCTTGGCAAGGCGGTGGCTTGAAGAGCTACCAGGAAGGGGTGCGGAAGGGTGAACCCCTGGGTTTTACAAGCTGGGAGGACTGGGCACACCGACCATATCAAGGTATGTTTGGTGTGTATACGAGCAAACAGGAGTCAGTCAAGCAAGGTGAGAATGATTTTTGTGCTGACAAATGTTATGATGACAGTTCCGCCGATAGCTTAGAGTTGTGACTGGTACACTTGCAATTCTTTACTTGATTCATCCACTTGCTCATCCGGCTTGGTCAAGTTTAACCTTCTTTTTTTAAGTGTGTGTATCTGATTCCGTTTCTCTTTTTCACAAGTGTCCATGAGGATGTCGCAGTATTGTGACGCTTTGTGGAAGACTTTCTCAACTCCCTCTTCGCTCATTCTGGTAAGTGAGGGCTGTGTTTCTGGAAAACATACCGATCATACAGATACACTTTTACATTTACAGATTGAACACAGTCATCCAGACGCACACTATTTGCTCTCACACACTCTGTGTCCAGTTAAATTCTTTACAGATTGAACACAGTCATCCAGACGCACACTATTTGCTCTCACACCTCCGTGTCCAGTTAAATTCTAAGTTTCTTGTTTTTGAGACTTGTCATACGAAATGTAGCTTATGGCAACCTCATATACTGTTTCTATTCCATTTCAATTTTGCTTCGTACTTTCGGGGATGAGTGACTGACTGTACATTCTGCATTTTAAATACTGCAGATGTCTAGATTCTGTATTGTATTTTTTCTCTTCAGCAGGTTTGTGAGCAGTCTATCCTTTGGGTATTCTCACTGTGATGACCTGGTCATAACATTAACCCCTTGACTGCCGCTATTTTGTATCAGTTTTGTACTTCTGTGTACCGGAGCAAAATTTGACTTTTTGTGGTAGGTTCACTAATTTGATCAGTGCTCATTTAATTGTGGAGATATCTCTTAGATTTTTGGCATGTTTTCTTCTTATACCCAGGGCTATAATATCTGCAAATAATATTTGATTTTGTTCATTCTGAGTATAATAAATAATCTTATAACTCAACTTTTTTTTTTTAAAATTATATTTTGCAAGCATACAAAACCCCACAGCAGCAAAACAAAAAACATACAAACCCAGCAGAAAGTGGTTTTAGTGTTTACTGAACACCTGTGTAAATATTTGGTAGTGAATTTACAACCCACAATTGTTGTTTTATATGATAAATTTATGCATTTCTGGGGTATAGAACAATCAGGTATCAAGGGACACAATTTTGTTTTCTTAGGTAGGTTCACTGATATGCCCACAGCTTTTTCAGTTCTTGACATATATCTTAGATACTTGGGAAGGTTTCTTGGTGTATCCTTGGCTACAGCCAGATATCACAATAGTTTGATTTTGTTTGTAATGAGTAGACCAAAAATATATATAATGATGAATGTTTTGTTTGAAAAACAGACACTTCAGAACATAAAACTATAACACTAAAATCACAATGAAATGCCACAAAAACTGGTGTTAGTATCCTTTGAACTTCAGGACAAAACATCTGTATTCACAATAAAGCTTGACAATGCCTAAAATGTTTAGCAACCCATATCATAGGGGGCACTCCAGCCCAGGTAACACGGAAAGAAGATGGGAATTGCACATTATCCACAGCATCAGTCTGCACATCTTGCAAGCCTCTTGGGAACTGGTCTTGTTTAGCAGAGATGAACTAACAATAACAACACTAAGTGTAACTTCCAATTATTCTGTCAGTTTTCTTTCACACATGTGGTTTGGTTCACTCATGAACTAAGTGCGATTGATAAAAACCATCACCACAGAAGGTAATAAATAAAACATTGCAAAACCAACCACAACAACAACAAAAAAAAGAGACTGCTAAAGATAGGACTGAGCTACAAAAGGCCACACCACAGATGATGAAAGCACACTAACAACTGAAAAATGCACCGATGTCGCAGAGAGAATACACCACACCACAGAACATATGGAAAGAAGGATCAGGATCCACTCTACTACTGCCAGTAAATGCCAGTTATAGTTGACTGACACACATTTGGGTACGCACACACACACACACACACACACACACTGTGCACAAGCACCATATTCAAAAGCAACACGCACACACACACACACACACACACACACACACACACACACACACAGCACCACATGCAAAAGCACCATGCACACACACCATACACAAACACTACACACACACACACACACACACACACACACACACACACAAACACAATGTATACCCACAGCATGCACAAGCACCTCTCTCTCTCTCTCTCTCTCTCTCTCTCTCTCTCTCTCTCTCTCTCTCTCACACACACACACACACACACACACACACACACACACACACCATGCACAAACACCACACACACACACACACACACACACACACACACACAAGCGCACGCACACACACACACACACACACACACACACACACACACACACGCTCACACACACACACACACACACACACACACACACACACACACACACACACACACACAATCCATGAAATCCATAGGCTTGAAATTGTCAATGTTCACCTTGATACCTGGATCACCCATGAAAGAAAGGTCGAGATTTAGGCGATCAGCACTGGCCTCTGTCCATTCTGAAACAAGTTCAGACTGACGAGTGCCACACCCTCTTCCTCTGCCACCCCCTCACACACTGAACCCTCGCTGTTGTCCTAAACCCCCTCCCCTCCTCGACTTTCCTCCCGACCTCTCACGAGAGGAGGAAGGGGGCAGTCTACGTTGACGGAATAGGCTCGTCACTCTCCGATTTGGGCCCACTTGCACCGGCATCGCTCGGTTTGAAGTGGGGGATCAGCTTCGTCATCAACACCAATCTACGATAGTAAAGGGTAGTGTTGATTGTGATCGCTTTATTCCTCCTCCGAATCGCTTTGTTCCACTTCTCTGAAGTCTTCGTCATCGCTTTCACGTCTCTTAGATAACTTCTTGAAGCACTTCAAGAGCATTAGATCATTTGAAAACGGCACATGCCTGATCGAACTGCCTGCTCGACTACCATCTTGAACTGAGAAAGACTCGCCGCCGAACATTGCCAAAGTTATCGTCCGAATGGACGCAAGCCGGTCAGTCGGCGACCCGTGAAAGGGAAAAAAACGTCCTTTAGGGTCCCTACAACCGTTTTAAACCCATTTTTTTCTCCTTGCCTCCCTTCTTTAAATTGCCAAATTTTGATGATGAAATTACCTCAAACGCCGTTCATGCAAGGGCACACAGCTTTCCTGAGATCATCCTGAACTCCATTCATGCAAGGGCACACAGCTTTCCCGAAATCATCATGAACGACGTTCGTGCAAGGGCAGTCAGTGGAATAATGATGTTAACAAGTTTTCTTTTCTTGCTGAATTTTCTCTGGGGGTTGCAACCTTGCTGTAATCGGAGAGCTTGTGCGGTCCAGTGATCCCTTAGGTTCTGCTGGTGGGAGCATCAGTACTTGGATGATAGGCAAATTTTCTAAAATGCTTCCAGGCCTGGATAGTCAAGCTGCTGACTGGCCTAAACACCACTTGGTAGGAGTTGATGCCCTTTAGGGTCTCCCATGTCAGAAAGGCTAAGGGCGAGGGCCCTACAAATAGTAACCCACCTTTTTCCTTTCTTATCATCTGCCTTTCTTATTTGGCTCTCTTCTATCTTTGCCTCCCCATCAAGTCTTCTTTCCCTCATTCTTTTTTTTCTCTGTGGTCTTCTTGAGGCTCACCACGTTTGCCATATGGTGCATCCTGTAATGGGGGAGAATAGGATCCTGGGGGTTGAGACCGCTGATGTGACTGCGGTGCATCAAGTCAACTCACCTCTTTGGCCTGGACTTCCTTTAGACAGGTGGTCGAAGTGGCCCATTCGATCAAGCAGCTGGTCATGTGCATGCCCTAGCTGAGGCTAAAAGGCAGAGGCTTCGGTCAAAGGGGCTTGGGAGCTTCCATGACAGGGAAGCTTACAGACGTGTATATACTCTTTCTTCTGAATCCTGGTGCCCCGATACACTGGATATCCATACGAAATGGGCATCCCCCATGGTGGGAATCAAGGGGAGATGAACATAACACAAGCTCCAAATCATGAAAAACAACACAGGCAAGATTCAAATATGGACTTGGATTCAGATTCAGAATGTGAGATAAGAAACTCGTCGGGTTTCTGGCCCAGCTGGCTGGTTGTTTAACCCTCTTGCATTTGCATTTTCCAGCCCAGAACTGCTCTTAGTATTCGTATTGTTTTGAGAAATTTAACCTAAAACTCACCTACTGTCTTTGAAAGACTAGTGGACAAAGTTTCCACTGCAGCTCTGTCAAATTTAGTATGCAAAATCCTAATACATCATATTTTATAATGCAGAGCTGTCACACGGTTTGGGATGCATGTTGGTGTCATCATCTCCCAGTTTTTCACAAAACAAGGGGACATCAAACGTTGACAATGTTACTGTGATACACCAGACAGATGATAGCATTGTTGGCATGCATTTGTTAGTATAAATCATCAAAGGGTGGCCTACCTCAACTTGTAAACAGCAGTCCTGGTTCAGTAAATCCATTTGGGATGTTACAAAGTGTCACATGATTGTCACACACTCAAACATGCAGCCAGGTAACTTTATAGTTTTTGTTTTTCATCGTAAAAAGTGTGTTTGTCACATTGAACAATTTTTAACACCAGAATATACACAGTCACAGAAAGAAGTAAAATCCATTATTTACACTCTTATGTTATGTCTGGTCACACACAGCAGGAAGGTAAGTGTCACCACTGTCGCATATCACCAATATAGTAAACACTATTCGTGATTCATGGTTTCTACTATATTTGCCGCATGGTAGTCGCGGAAACTGTCATTGTGCTGGCAGAGAGGGATGTCACAGAAGGAACATTTGAAGGTCTCCTTGCGACTCATGTTGACACACTGACAGGTGCGCTTTCTTCCTTCAGTTTTCACCTGTTTATGGTGGTCAGTTGTTTCCTTCACAATCGGGCCTCTACTTACGTTTGACTGTCTTCCAGCACTCTTCTTCCTGCTGGTAAAGCCAGCACGGAGCTGTTCTGCCACATCAGCTCTGAACAACAGGTAGTCATAGGTCTTCTTGGGTGTCGGGTTATGGGGTGACCTTTGCCAGGCGATGTAGGCCTGCACGGTGATGAGATTGATAAAGGCATGGAAGAGGTAATGCCACCTTTTCTTGTTCTGATGGCCAGCTGGGTAGTAAGCCCTGTGCTGGTCAGACTTGTTCACCCCTCCCACATTGTGGTTGTAGGCCTTGATGACATGGGGTTGCAGCTTGTCGTCGCTGTCAGGTGCAGGTGTTGTCTTACCTGGTGGCTGGTTAGTGCTCAGGAAGTAGATGGGGCATTTATCTTTATATGCTGTCACCACCAGGGGCCCCTTCTGCATTTGAATCAGCTTGCCTTGTTGTTTTAGGCGAGCCTTGGTCACCTCCTCTGGAAGCCCTTTGCGGTTGGACATCACTGTGGCACAGGCGTTATGTCCCTTGTTGTGACAGGTATGAGTCCCTTGTTGTGACTCGCATGAGTGGCACAGAGGTGAAAAAATGGTCAAAGTACAGGTGTCGGTTTTGCCCGTAGTACTCTGAAGCCATTTGTCCCACTACTTCATGTCCGAGGGGTACATTTGCATTAGTGCAGCTGTGTTTGTCTGTGTAGATGTCGAAGTTGATGCAGTAGCCAGTGTCAGCATCACACATCTCCCACACCTTTATTCCCCACTTCGTTGTTTTTGGCCAGCATGTACTGCTTGAAAAATACTCGCCCTTTGAATCCTACATGGTTCATCAGCAGAAAGGTCACGGCCTGGCTCTGAATTTTTTTTTTAATAAGGCAGAATGAAGTCAAGGAAGGTCCGGATCTTGAACAGTGGGTCGTAGTCAGGACTGTCACAGCCAGGTGTGTTCTGTGTGTCTCTCAGGTGAAAATGCTGGTTCAACTTGAGAAACCTTGTTTTCGACATCACCCCACTGATTCACGTCTTGCTAAATTAAAGATCAGTCGACCAGTAGCATCTGAGTCTTGGCAAACATTTGATTCCCATCATGATGAGCACAGCTATGTATGTGCACATCTCCGCAAGTGTCGTGTCCTGCCAAAGTGGGTCAGGTGTCCCTGCTTTGCCATCTGCTGCCTTGCATACAGGTTCGTCTGGTCAGCAGCTGTAGTAAAAAAACAACTGCAGCAGGAAGAGAAAAGAAATAATCCAGAGCTGTAGCTGTGTCTGGCAAATCATGATTTGGCCCAGTCTCTTCCTCAAAAGGCTGAACCACGGGTGCAGAAGTCGCTGGTTGCCACATGGTCACAAAAGCAGACAAAGGCACATCATCATCATCTCACTTTCTTCGCCTTCTTCACCCTCTTCTTCCTCTCCCAATCCACATCACTTTCATTTAACTCCTCTCTTTCATATCTCTTGACATCTTGTAGTATTTCATTCAACTCCTCTTTTGTATGACAAAAAAAATCGCTGTCGGTGGAAGCACTAGGAGACACACACTTCACAAACATGGCAATGCCGTCTGCAGCAATGGAATGCGGTTAGTTCATGACCCTAGTCTTTGTGAATGAATCGTTTCCCACACCGCATACTAAGGTTTCATTGGACACCTCTCAGGGGTGCCCATTTATTTTTGGCCAGACAAGGCCGCAGTGTGTGAGGGAAAGTGACACGGCACGTGCAGCCATAACGAACACCAGGGGAGACAAAACAAGCGGCCGGACACGGGTGAAATAAATGCAAGAGGGTTAAGGAGTAGATGACGAGAGACCTCTGTCGGGTTTGAGTCCTTTTGTGATTGCAAAGGGAATCAGTGGTCTCAGTGGAACACCGAAGAGCATAAAGAAACTGAGGAATGCATCACTTCTGGTCATGTGCTCTTCCAAGCTGCACTCAGAATTGTTGTTAAAATCAGCTACTTTGGTCAATCGTCCAATCAGGGAGTCTCCATACAAGACTCTCAACTTATCCAAGAGAGTTCCAAATGACACCCTCTTCTTGACCTTTTGCTCGACATCACTTCCACAGTCCATCAAGGACGGTATCTTAGAGTTCAATGTCTTTATACATTTCCTTCCCCTTTGCACTGCTTGATGTGCCAGAGGTTTGGATATGTGAGGGATCGGTGCACAGAAGAAGAGATGTGTGGTACAGTTGCCAGCCAGTCCATGAAGGTGTGTGTGATTTTTAACTTCTCATAAAAGAATACTGAAGCTTACAATCTGCCATTTTTGATCAGTGAATTGAAATCAGCTCTGCAAGTCTGCAATGATTCTGCTCCTGGCCTGGATGAGATCCATCATCAGCTTTTTAAAACGTCTTCAAGAAAACTGTCTGTCGACCCTTCATTCATATCTGGACCACAGGGTGCTTTCCAACCTCATGCCTCTTCAAACTAATGGAAAAGATGATAAACTTACAATGTTAAAGATGATGTGGAAGCTGGAAAACAATACCTTTTGGCTAATGAACAATGTGGTTTCCGGAAGTACCGCTCAACTGTTGACCATTTAGTTCATCTGGAAATCACCATCCGCAATGCCTTCGCTAATACAACATGTGGTAGCTATCTTTTTCTTTTATCTGGAAAAAGCATATTACGTGGAAATCTGACATTCTTATGGGTCTTCATAAACTTGGTTTTCATGGTCATCTACCTTTATTTATTCAAAACTTCCTGGCTGACCGGCAGTTCCAAGTCCATATTGACACCATGCTGTCTGAAATCCATGGGCAGGAGTTGGGTGTATCTCAAGGGACCTATCTTTCTCCAGCTCTCTTCAGTATCAAAATTTACAACATCGTCAGATCAGAAAACCAGGGTTCTGAGTCCTCCCTGTTAGTTGACTTTGCACTGTATGCAGTTGGAGCCTCTAACACCAGCATACAGTGTTGACTTCAGCTTTGTGTTAATAAGATTCAACAGTGGGCTGAGGAAATTGGGTTTACCTTTTCAAGCACCAAAACACAGTCAATCCATTTTCACAATTTTCATCAGTTCTTTGTTTATCCTAAAATTCGTCGTCTGGACAAATCCACCATTCCAGCTATGAAAAAAACAAATCCCTGGGTGTTATTTTTAATATATAAAAACTGAACTTTAAAAGTCACATTCAACACGTAAAAACCGTATGTCAGAAAGCGCTCAACATTCTGAGAGTTGTGGCATACACAGATTGGGGCGCTGACAAGAAAACTCTCCACTATCTTCATAGAGCTGTGATCCGTTTCCAACTGGACTATGGGTGTGTAATGTACGGCTTGGCCAGACCTTCCTGCCTGAAAAATCTAGGTCCTATCCACCCTCAAGGGCTTCGATTGTGTTTGGGTGTATTCTGCACCACCCCTGTTAGCCTGCATGCTGAGGCAGGAGAACCATCCCTCTCAAACCGTCGACTGAAACTTGCCTTGAACTACTGTTTGAATCTCTCTTCTGACCCCAAAACCCAACATATGACTGTGTTTTTTGACCCCAAGTTCCAAAAGAAATGCGATGACTACCCCAGTTTGATTCCGCCCTTGGAAATTTGTATTCTTCCTCATTTCAACAGTGCGTATATAGACCTTGGAGTAGTTTATGATTCATCCAAGTTTCTTGATGACCCACCATGGACTTTCTTCGCTCCAGAGATCTGGTTTGATTTAGCCTCATACCATAAAAATATCACTAGTTCCTTGCTGTACAAGTCTCTTTGCTGAACTGTGTTTGAAGTTTCCATCCGTCAAAAGAATTTTCTCTGATGGTTCCAGAACTGAGGAGTGAACTGCCTCTGCTGTGTTTTGTGCAGCAGATCCCCCACAGAGATGTTCTGAACACATTCCCACAGACAGCTCCGTCTACGCTGCTGAGTAGACAGCCTTGGTTCTGGCTCTTAAAATGGTCTCTAAATGGAAAGATAAAGATTTCCTCATTTTGTCGGCCTCCCTTTGGAGGCTATTGCCAGGTGCAATGTCAAGCACCCCCAGCTGCTGAAAGTATTTGATAACGATAGACAATATTGGAACAGTGCATGCTTGGAAAACATTGTTGTCAAACTTACTGGAAGTGATGAAACGAGAAGCAGAAATTACAAGTGTGTCAACGAATCTGGTTATGAGCCGAGGAGGCAATGTTCTGAGTACGTTGACAGTTTAACTTTTCATGGTGGTAGAGTGAAACAGTTACCATAAGTATGATGCAAAACTTTGAAATATCACAGAGTCTAGGATGGGACACAGCACATGAGATGTGGAAAAACGAATTTAAAGTTTGGAAGCAAGTGACAGATGTGAAGCCTGAGAAACAAGCATTAGCGGTTACATTATCACTAATGGGACAAGCTCGAGCAAGAGCTTTGGAGGTCGATGCTGCAGAACTGAACACCAGAAATCGTATGAATGTTTTAATTACTGCTCTTGATGCTCTGTTGCTTCAAGATGAAGTGGATCTAGCCTGTTTTTCATACTCGGATTTTGACTCATTTAAGAAAGGCAAAGCATGTCAGTGGCTGATTACATTGTAGAATATGAAAGAAGATACACGGTCTGCAAGAAATAAAAGCTGGAGTATCCAGATGCAGTACTGGCGTTCAACTATTGGACAATGCAGGTTTGACAGAAAAAGAAAAAAACGGTTAGTGTTGACTGCAGCATCTGATAGAAAATTTTCTTCTATAAAGTCAGCTTTGAAGAGAATTGTTGGAGGTCATTCAGAAGCCAAAGTTGAGGATAAAATCATAGTGAAACAAGAAGCATGTGTGACAAAAAAACAGTACAAGATACAGAGGAAGTAGATCTCCAGATCCACCTGGTTCAAGTGATCAAAGAACATGGCCAAAGAACAAAGTTCTAAGAGGCTCTAACCCACTGGATGGAAGGAGAACAAAGTGTGCTGTTTGCCGGTCAGTGTTTCACTGGGGCAAACAGTGCCCACACAAAGATGTGAGAATTGTCCGGCTCGCTAAGACCAGAACTAGCTGGGGATGACAGACAGACTTACGGACCTACAATATCTGATGCCCCAACTCAAATAAGCAGTCCAGCAACAGATGAGAAGTTCACACACATAATTTCATTCAAACCACAACACCAGGGTCCATAACATTGAATATGCCACTCAGTACCCGCATGATCACTCTCTCTGACATTCAACCCCTTGACACAATTCGCACACAGATTTCTAGTCACCCCCCCCCCCCCCCACCCCCCCCCCCCACCCCCCCTCTGCACAACAAAACTAACATAAGGTCATGAAATTAATTAACGACTAAAACTTTAGTTCGGGTCAAATCCCATTGTGCCCAGCCTGGTGTGATTCATAGCTACCATGCAATGCAACCCACTCGACCGATAACACCTTGGCTATTGGCCCAACAGCACACCGTGAATCCAAGACCTACTCAGCAAACTCGTTTACAGGCTCATACACAAGCCAGCAACCAGGGAATGAACTCCGACACAATGACAGACCAATCACTAATATAGAATGCTCAAAACTACAATTCTGTAATACGTACATTCAAGGTTAACTAAACCGGATTACATTCCAACAACTAGGCACTTAAAGCTTACGTGACCAATTGATAATCCAATAACTGGGTTGGTATGAACACTCCCACAGAAGGGCCCAACCAAGTTACCCAAAATATAAGAAAAATTTTATCTAAATGTCTCTTGCCACCACACAAAAGACGAATTGTCTTGAAAACCCATGCAACTTGCGACACACACAAACAATGACTAATTAACCAACACTAAACCAACTGTGCAGTGATATTAACTAAATAAATTTAAGTCACTAAGGATTTCTGCTGGTGTCTGTCACACACTGGATGGTCTGCTCCATGACCGATGAACAATGGCTCACTTTCTTGATCCTGGAAATAATGTCCAATGCTGTTACCTCAAAACAGCCAGTGTTCATCGTCAACATTCACATGTAGTACTCGGAGCTGTTACAGCAGCAGGAACAGTAGCCCACGCTGTGTCACTCCTCGCACAGGGATCCGGTCAAAAGCTAAGGCAGGAGTACAGGGAGATATCTGTGGATACATACAGGAGCATCGCCCACTAAGAATCTATCATGAATCCCATAGGCCCCCACACATACTAATTTCACACTCGTCATGAGCACAACACATGGGAGTCGAAATCATTACTGTTGGATGTTCTGTCTTTTAACTTTCATCCCTGGGTTTCTGTCGGACATTACTTCCCCTTATTCCAATGTTTCTACTTACTTACAAGCAGTACCCTTCATTCCTGGGTTTCTAGGGAAAAAGTAAACAAAGAATAGGGTGTGTACTTCTGATTCTTTTGTGTGACTGATGTTTCTACCGGACTATGGCATGTCATACACCGTTGTGCACAGAAATGGTGCCGGCACATTTTGATCCAGTCTTCCGACCCTTTGTCGCGTATTTGGTGACACACAGGTGTCAAGACTGGTGACAAGTGCCAATTAATTCAAACTTAAAGAAACAAAATGTTATACAGCGCTCAAAAACATGCGAGCAGCAAAAAAAACATGCATGTAACTCACAGTCTGATGTCCTCCGGTAAATCCACTTCAACGAATGCTTCACAAGTGTCTTTGTCACAGTGTCACCATGTCCAAGGAAAAATGCACAGCAATGATAAAAATGTCCCCACAGTACTCCTTCGCCACTATGGTCTTACTGAAATCAGCGGTCTTTCCACAGTGTCTGTCCAAATGTCGCACTTCGAGTTAATGTCAACAAACAACACAGAACATGTCAGCTTAGAAAATGATGCACTGCTAGTGTCACAGTGTCAAAGTGTCACACGTGAAACCAGGTGTCACACAAAGGAAACACGGGTGTGGTACACCTTAAAACAATCTTTCTGATTATTGCAACACAGATATTCATGGCACTTTTCGCACATCATCATTGTCTTGCTTTTCTTGAATGGATTGTCACTGTATTTCACACCAGGGTGTGTTGACTCATATTGTTTGTGTCGCGCGACACATACCACACAGGTGTGATCTTTTTTTCAACACCTGCCACTGGCCAGTGGTCTGTGCGATCAAGACGGGATGAGATGTCATTCACAGCCGTACGAGGTCTACCTCCTCTCTGCTGTGTTTTTCTGTGTAGTGATCCCCAATCAACTGATGTGCCAGGTCCAGTTTGAAAGACAGGAAGTCGCGCTTGATCTTGCCTTCTGTCTTGTGGTCCACGATGTCGCCCTCGATGACGTAGGCATTGTACATACTTGTCTCCATCAGTTTTGTCTCAATCCGCCTGTACCACTTCATGGTTTTCTTGGCCTTATTTTGCCGTGTCATCTGGTCAAGTTTGTCCACCCCATTCATGAACTTGGCGTAGGCTGCTACTGTTGGGGGCACGGCAGTTCGATGGCAGTCCCATCCTTTTGTCGCCTGCGGGCAGTGACAGCTTCTTCTTGTGCAGACCAATGCGGGATATGGGCTGTAGAAAGGTAGTACACCATGCGCTTGTCCTTCCGAAGTTGCAAGCATACCCTCACACTGTCACCACTCTGTTGACCCGCGTGGAAGTCGCCGTGTCTCTGCCTTGGTCTTGACAAGGTCAGTTGGGTATCCAAGGCGATTGGTCGTATTGTCCCACACAGGTAAGTGTCCTTGCTCGAGAGATATTTGGCAAGGACAGGCGATGTGTAAAAGTTGTCTGTGTACATGATGTGGCCAAAAATTGTGGATAGGTTTCGTCAGTCCTATAACAACTCGTGCACTCAGCCCCATCAGCCGATTGACTTGTCCACCATGTTTACCTGTATAAACCTCCAGGTTGAAGCAGTAGGCCGTGTGAGCGTCGGCACACACCCACAGCTTGATGCCGAATTTACAGGTTTTTCTTTCATGAATTGTTTAAAGCCCAATCTCCCCTTGAACGGCACCATCGCTTCATCCACTGTCACTTCTCTGTGCGGAATGTATTCCTCCATAAAACTCTGCCGCACTGTGTCAAGCACATACCTCACCTTGTGAAGTTTGTCACCTGCATTCCGCACATCTTCATTTGGGCCAACAAAATACAGGTATCGGCGAATTTGGAAGAACCTGTCTCTGCTCATAACACCGCTGAATTTCGTTGACAACAAGAAATGTTCAGCCCCAGAAGAATGCCAATAGTGCGCATCGCGGTCGAGTCGCAGGATGTCCTTCATGATAAGAAGTCCGTAAAAGGCTTTCATCTCATCAAGTGTCACATCTCTCCACTCGCCTTTGTTTTTTTCTGGATCAGTCTGCCGTTTAATGTTGGCATTGTCGTTTGCAAAACTGACTAGCTTTGAAAGGACTATATCAGAATAGAACAGCTGAAAAATAATCCACTGCCTTCATTGACGTATCGAGTATGCGCACAGGACCGGGGCGCCGTTCGAAGTTTTTCCGAGGTGTGCGTGGTTCAGTGAAATCCCCACCTGTCCAGTCAAATCGTGGCCGATTGTAACTAAGTGGAAGATTTTCATCATCCAATTCATCGCCAGTGTCACTGTCATAATCGTTGATGGCATTGGCAAGTTCTGCTCTCTCTTCTTCTGTTAGATCAAACAGATCGAAGTCATCGGCTAAATTGTTGTAAATTGAGCACAGAGAGACAACACTAAACCACTCACTATCTCCCAGGAGGTACGGAACAAACAATATTTATTAAATTTTAGATATACAAATTTACCCAAACATATCAAGCATCCCAATCACTCACACATACACTCCATTTATGGAATGGGGCACCTATCAAAGAGAGGGAGGAAAGACAGGAAAAAGAATAACTTCAAAGGAAAAAAAAAAACAAAAGAAGAGTGCAGATCCTATCAGAGCTAACTATCGCTAAGGGACAAAATAACCCGATAGAGGGGAGCCCTAGAGGGGCCCTAAAAAAAAAAACACCACCACCCGGATCCCACTGCCACCCAACCTATCACCAACTAAAGCTACCCCCAACAAATAGAAGAGGAAGGGGGGGAAACAAACTAATACAACAAACAGGGCATAACAATATACATTAGATCACACTAGCGCACGCACACAAATCCACAGCCATACACCACACACACACTTGCCACATAACTGAGTTGACGACTGTCCCGCTGACTGGATCTCTGGAGCAAGACTGGCTGTTCTCTTCACTGGCGTCTAGAAGAATTCCTCCTTGCGCCAGACTCCTCCAGCACTCCTCTGGCTCGGCTCCGGTATCCCCCACTCTGGGACCATCCTCCAGGTCGCCCAACGTCAGAAACTGTGACCTGTCTCCCCAAGAAACGAAAAGGAAACGCCCTACGGCGGATGTCAGTCCCTCACCGCATAATCATGATATTTGTGGATTATATGTGTGAATGCAGGGCATGTGTGGACCGTGTGCGTACAATTTAAAGAATTCAAAGGAAAAACAAAACTTTTACAATTTGTTTTCTTTTTGGTTTCATCTATTCTTCAATCTTGTTGTTTTCCTCATTTCATTGTTTTTTTTTTTTACCACAATTCTAAATTTCGTCTCATTCACATTACAAATTACAATACAATAAACTCTTGGAAGTTCACATTACATTTTGAATTAATGCCAGATGAAATTCATAAAAAAACTCATTCATTCTTCCATATTATTTACAACATACTTGCATAAAAAAAAAAATAAAAAAAAAAAAAAAAACAGAGAAAACAAACAAGACAGGGAGCGGGACCTATGGCGGGAGCGCCACATCGGAAATCTCCGCTAGTCGACTGAATGTTAGTCGGCGGCAACTCGTTCCGTTCCGGACCCGACTTGATGTTTTTTAAAAAAAAAAAAAAAAAATAAAATAAAACAATTTGCTTCAATCCTTGAAGTATCGCTTCCGGAATATCCCGACTCCAACATTTATCCAAATATGACCGACTTCAAGACAGAACTAGATACATATGTCAAGTCTACAAGTAGCTCCCCAAACAGAGCCATTACTAAACATCCAACTTAAAATAAAATGACCTCAATGCCACTTAAATACGTATTGACCGAATAAATACCAATCCCATTTTGGCGTACAAGCTCTCCAACCCAACGAGAATACAACACCATATTTATACATATATATATTTACCAGAACGGCGGGTGAAGACAAAAGAGAGAGAGCTACTGGCAAGCTTCACTCAGCGAAGAGCCCAAAGCCCCACCAGTAGATGCGCCACCCCCCCAACGAAGGAAGTGAGAGTCTGGGACGACTCGGAAGAATGTTGTTGGTAGCCCAAGGATTGAGATCCTTCCCAAGTTCAGCGGACTGCCTTCCGCCCAGCGAAGGGTTCCGGCCCGGTTCCGCAACTCTCCACGACGAAGTGGAAAAAAACAAATATGGCTACCAACGGAGGACGTGGCCTCTTACCGGAAAAGCAAAAGCAAAAAGAATGAGAGCGCCGAACCCTGGCATAGCGAAAGGTTCTCCCTCCACCCTACATAAAACACATACTCACATTCAACCCACGCTAAGCATTAACAACACACTCTACGCACAGAACACGTGCAAGACACTTCCCTGCACAGTTATTAAAATGACAGCACACACACACACACACACATCCAGGTCTAACTCTTCCTCTCCCTCTCACACTACACCTATGTGACGGTTTACTGAGGGGATGCATGATCCACACGGGGGCGGTGCACAACTGAATGTGACAGAGGAGCAACCCCCCTCTCCTCTGCACTCCACATACTATATGTGCAAGCTGCTGTCAACCTCTGTGACGAACAGCCCATTAAAACATATAAGTTCAAACACTGGTCCGCCCGTGACAATACCCCCCAACCAAAAAAAAGCTTGTGCCAATGAGGCACAGCTTGATGCAGCCCCGAATGGAACTGGTCTAAATATACGACCGTGCATAATAAAACCAATTATCCACCTTCACATATCAGAAAAATCCTTGAATGGTGCACACAAGCTGCTACTTTTATCGCACAACTATACACACCCTTTTTTTAAGAGGGTTTATACACAGTCACTTCCCTTTTTACGACACTGGTCATACTCCATTGGACCTAAGACATTCGACTCAGGTAGTCAGCTTCCACATTGCAGCGTCCAGGGATATGTTGAAAAGAGAAGGCAAGACTCTGCAGTTCAATAGCCCATCCCATAAGGCGTCGGCTGACAGGCCGAATGATGATGCAGATAGCAAGGGGATGGTGATCCGTCTGGAGAACAAACTCCCGCCCGTACAAGTAAGGGTAGAATCGGCGTGTGGCCCATACCACTGCAAGGCACTCTTGCTCAATAGTGTGGTAATTCTTTTCCGCTCCCACTAGTTTCTTACTTGCGAAGGCGATGGGTAACAATCCTTTCCCTTGATCCTGCAAGAGTACTGCCCCCAACCCAGTGCTGGACGCGTCTGTTCTGAGTACAAATGGCTTCTCAGGGTTCGCCAACTGGAGGACGGGTTGTTGGAGAATCGCTCCCTTGAGTTTCTCGAATGCAGCTACGTCTGCATCTCCCCACATCAGTTTTTGGCTTTCGAGCTCCAGTTTTGTCTGTCAGGGGTTTTGCCACTTCAGCGAAATGGGGAATGAATTTGCGGTAGTAGCCAACGAGACCAAGGAACGAGCGTAATTCCCTCTTGGTCTTTGGTGGTTTGGCCTCTTCAATCCTTTGAACTTTGTCGCTTTCAGGAGACATGAATCCTTGTCCCACGACGTGACCTAAAAAGGCAATTTCGGTCTCCCCTATCCGACACTTAGTGGGACGGGCCGCCAGCTGTACCTGTCGCAGACGCTCAAAAAGCATCCTGAGTGCTTCCATGTGTCTCTCCCCAGCTGTCAGTGGCCAATAATATGTCATCAATAAAATTGTGGACATCTCTCATCTGCAACGGTTCAAGCACGAGTCTCATTATCCTGCTGAAGACGGCTCCTGCAGTCTTGAGCCCAAAGGGCATAACTTTGAACCTGAATTGGCCCTCAGGAGTAGTAAAGGCAGTCTTGCTTCTGTCGGCAGGTTCCATCGGTATTTGCCAATATCCCTTTGCTAAGTCAAGCTTTGTGAAATACTGCGCCTTAGCCAGTTGGGTGAAGATCTTGTCAACGTCCGGAATAGGTTCAGCGTCGAATTTCAACACCTTATTCAGTCGACGAAAGTCGACACAGAACCTCATCTTTCCATCTGGTTTCCTGACCAACAGAATGGGTGAGGAGTAAGGCGAACTACAACGCTCAATCACCCCCATGCGCAGCATATCCTGTATTTCCGTCTTGATGGTTTCTGTTTGAGAATGGGGCAAAGGATACTGTCGCACCCTGACTGGGTCCTCTTGAGTGAGCACTAGAGAACAGGTACCTAAGTTGCACCTTAAGGGTACATCTGAGAGAACATCTTGGTATTCTACAAAGGGCTCGCACGTTTTCCCTCTGTTCCCCAGACAGTCCTTCAGCGACCTTTACGTCTTCAATCAGGGGAACTATTCCCAGAGGAACCTTGGTAATTCGCCCCTTGGGAGTAGTCCTTTGACACGCATCACAAGTTCGACAATACTTCCTGACATCTTGAGATATTCCAGGCCAGTAGAAGTCGTGTTGGATTCTTTCCAGTGTACGTCTTGTGCCTAGATGTCCTGCCATAGGAGTATCGTGTCCAAGGCGTAGAACTGTGTTTCGTAACGCTTTAGGCACCACCAACTGGGTTACTGACACATCTCGCGATGCAAATTGTCTGTGGATCAATCCTTGTCGCACGATGAACGACACTGATCCATTCTTCTTGTCCTTGGGAGGTTTTCCTACCATATTCCGAATGGTGTTGATCGTAGGATCCTTACCCTGAAGACCTCGCACGGTAGCTGGATCCAACGTCACCACATCATCATGCTGGGACAATGGTTTCAGTAGAGGTTTCAAAGCTTCTTTTTCTCTTTGCGTTTGTGAACGCGTAGTGGCAGCCACAAATACTTCCGGTGGCAACTCGACTGAAATGTCACTGGTGCGACCATCCTCAAAACATACCGAGTTCCCAATCAGAAGGGAGTACGCTGGCCGCTGTAATGCCACTGCCCATACCTTTCCTTGAAAGTATGGTGTGGAAATATCCACCAGGACACACCTGTTCACCTTGAAGGAAGATTCGATCCCCGATACCTGACATTCTCTTCCACGTGGTGCCTCAGGCGGGTACCCAACTTCTCGTCGACGAATATTGTCGTGGCTCCAGTGTCACGAATGGCTTCAATGGCTTTGCCGCACACCACAGAGGGGAAACGTCGGGCAGGATGGTGTAGTGATCTCACTTTCTCCAAATGCCACCTTAGTTTGGGCAAATGTCTTGGTCAACGGGAGTCGCTTAGGACAGTCCTTCACGATGTGGTTGAGGTCACCGCACAAGTAGCACTTCCTAAGTCGTTCTTTCGCATTTCCTTTGGAGAACTTAGCACCACTTTCAGGCTGAGAGGCTTGTCCAGTGTTGGTCTCCTTTGCCTGTTTCCTCGCTTGTCCCTGGTACGCTGGCCTAAAATAACGCCGGGCATCTGCGAAAGCTTCCGCAATCCTGATGGCCTGCTTGAATGACTCTGGTTGGGCCTCTCCTAACTTGCACTGTAAGTCAGGTGAAACAGAGTTCATGAGTTGTTCCAACAGGAAACAATCTTTGACATCCATCTTCGCAGTTTCCAACCAATAGTCTAACACTCTTGACAGTCTGTCTCCGAACTGTTGGAAAGTTTCATCCGCCATTTTCTTCATGGTGCGGAACTGCCTCCTATATATATATGATTCTGCAGTCATGTGCATCCTCCGGCGCAAAGCAGCCTTCAACTCCTCGTAACTGGTTCTTTGTGGAATGTTGACGAATGCTTCCTTGGCTTTTCCTGTCAAGTTTCCAACGAGGTATAATGCCTTCTGTTCATTATTCAAGTGGAAACTATCTGCCACTGATTCAAAGTGTTCAAGGAAGGTATCAATGGAATCTCCCTCACTGTATACAGGCATGTGTAGCATGGGTGGGGCTAAGTGCAGGTCCACGTTAATCCTGGTTCCCTCGGCACTTTGTGATAATTCTTGAACACCAGGTGATGAAGTGGTTTCCTCCCCTGGAGTAATACCCAACTGCTCTAGCACTTCTGTTCTAAGTTGATTCCTTTCCTCTTCCATCTTTGCTTGGAACTCCTGTTCCCTTTTATCTCTTGCATCTCTTTCTGCTTTTTTTTGAACCGCCCTCTCTTCTCGCTCTTGTCGCTTTTCTTCCATCTCTTGCTGCCATCGCCTGTTCCTCTCTTCCCTTTCCAACCGTCTTTTCTTCCATCTCTATTTTCCATCTATTTTCTTCTCTCTTTTTCCTGGGCTCTTTTTCTTCCTTTTCCCTTCTTTCCTTGGCTTCTCTCTCTTCCTTTTCCCTTCTTTCCTTTCCTTTCTCTCTCTTCTTTTCCTCTTCTTTCCTTCCTTTTTCCTCCCTTTCTTCCCTTCTTTTCTTTCCTTCCTCTCTTCTCTCCTCTCTTGCTTCCTTTCTTTCTTCTTCTCTCTCTCTTCATCATCACCATGAAAGGATCCATGGTTGGGTATCCAGAAGTATAAGGCGGAGGTGTAAACCTCTGTAAGTAGTCACCCTGAGAGGGTACTATAGGAGGTTGATGTCTCAAGGCAGAAGGCGGTGCGTACCACCGTAAGAAGGCCTAATTCCCTGGGGAGTAGATGGCAAACACACTGAAGGGGAAGCAATGATGGCTGGCTGAACCTCGCCTGACGAAAACGACGTGTAGTTGTTCCCAATTGTCCCTGCGTTGTAGTAGGGGACGTAGACATACTTAGTCCCGGCACAATTCCAGTCCCTTTTACCTGGGATCTGGTGAGGTAACGACTTTCCCCTGTAGCCATAGTGAACACTATTATGCTCTGCCACTAACTTGATTCAAAACCAAGTAATCAAAAGTGTACACCTTCTCACCGCTAATATAAAACTACCAAAAATGTTTTTTTTTTTTTTTTTTTTTAACAAATTAAGTTCCACTCTCCTTTGTCAAGAGTATTTGCAAAGATCCCAGCCACCTCAATGCGACCAAATAGGCTAAGTGTATCCTAATGAACTGGATCTCTCAACACAAATCAAAACACTAAGCCTCTTGACCTTGTCAGTGAGAACTTCCAAAAAGTAGGGAATTCATATGTCTGCCCACAAAACCAAGTGTTACCTGGCAAAATTCGAAAACAATTCAGTCAACTCCCCGTGACTGATCCTTGCCAACCAGTAACCTTAGGTTCCACGCAATCAAAAATGTTTCCCTACACCCACTTCAGCTCCAGAAATGTCTAGTCTACAAGCAAAAAGTTTCACACTCAACGTGACCAACTGTCTCAACAACGGGAAAGAGAATGACCCAGATTGACATAAAATCAACGGCTGACACCTCAATGTGTCACAAGCCAACGTTGACCCGATTTCCTTCTCTCGACAAATGCTAGTACGCAATGAAGCCCAATCTTCTGAAACTCGCTACACTAGTCGAATCTGAATCTACTAACCCAATGACATCACGGTAACAACGGACCTCGCAGTAAACAAATAAACGACGGAGCCTGAAGTAAACATATATCATACGCAGTAAATAAATAACGGATAACGCAACGCTCAAACGACGGAACGCACGCAAAACTGGAACGGTAAACACGCACGACACGTGTACACATCGGCAGCGCAACTATTCTTTTTTTTTTTTTTTTTTTTTTTTTTTTTTTTTTTTTTTTTTTAATATGACCCCAGCATCAACGTCTACCACTTGCACTGCACTATTAGACTCCCGGAAGAAAAGGTCGGCAACACGCACGCACAACACGGTTTTTTTCCCATGGAACGGGCCCGCAAGTCTGCAAACTTGACTACCGGGTGATTACTTATAGAGTCTATCGGTAAAGTTTAATGATCTAGGTTTGAATTTCTTCAATAAAAAAAAAAAAAAAAAAAAAAAAAACTTTCGCTCAGCGCAGGGTTGGCACACCACTCACAACTTTATTGTTCACACCAACCTTTCACTCACCTTAATGTTAGGTAATTAGGCTAGGTAAACAATAAACTGCTTAAGCGAAAGATAAGAATAGAAAATAGCAGAAAAAGAAAGTCGTTATACTGTGCAAAATATCACTTAGCGCAAAGAGCAACAATTCAACAATTTAGTAATAGAAAAGAAAGCAAGAGGACTGGTCACTCCCTAGCACACTGATTTTGCAACAAAAAAAAAAAAAAAGGAAATTCCGCAAGCCTACCTACCTCACCTTGCTAAATCAGTCGCAGGCTTGGGTACTGGCAAATGTGACCTACTTCCTAAGTCAGAACAAACACTGACCTTGAAGACTCTGCACAAGCAAAACCTACTAGTCCAAAAATAACCTCCCCCCTTACTTTGCCCAATACTATTTTAAATAAAATATAAAACTACGGTAATATAACTAACGCGACTAACCGATGGTACAAACGGACAAACACCGGCTCGGATCCGGAATTGAACGCCGACGACCTTGCCAAGTAGCGCAAATCTCCACTGCGGCAAATCCGATCCGGTAACCGCTCCCGGCTGAAGGGTTCCCTACACTCTAGAACCCCTCCCCAACCAACCTCCCGCTACACTAACACAACACAAACACGCACCTCCGGGAGCGCGGAAGGCAAGTAAGGGTCAAGTGCTGCTCAAATTAGTACCCACTGTCTGTACTACCTGACCTCAATCCCGGACGAGCCCCCATATCTGTCAAGGGTAAAAGACCCTGTCAGGGGAATGAGGCAGGGACAGACAAAGAGCACAGAGAGACAACACTAAACCACTCACTATCTCCAGACCACTCCAGGAGGTACGGAACAAACAATATTTATTAAATTTTAGATATACAAATTTACCCAAACATATCAAGCATCCCAATCACTCACACATACACACTCCATTTATGGAATGGGGCACCTATCAAAGAAGAGGGAGGAAAGACAGGAAAAAGAATAACTTCAAAGGAAAAAAAAAAACAAAGAAGAGTGCAGATCCTATCAGGAGCTAACTATCGCTAAGGGACAAAATACCCGATAGAGGGGAGCCCTAAAAAAAAAAAAACCACCACCCGGATCCCACTGCCACCCAACCTATCACCAACTAAAGCTACCCCCCCAAACAAATAGAAGAGGAAGGGGGAGAAAAACAAACTAATACAACAAACAGGGCATAAATATACATTAGATCACACTAGCGCGCACGCACACAAATCCACAGCCCATACACCACACACACACTGCCACATAACTGAGTTGACGACTGTCCCGCTGACTGGATCTCTGGAGCAAGACTGGCTGTTCTCTTCTCTCACTGGCGTCTAGAAGATTCCTCCTTGCGCCAGACTCCTCCAGCACTCCTCTGGCTCGGCTCGGCTCCGGTATCCCCCACTCTGGGACCATCCTCCAGGTCGCCCAACGTCAGAAACTGTGACCTGTCTCCCCAAGAAACGAAAAGGAAACGCCCTACGGCGGATGTCAGTCCCTCACCGCATAATCATGATATTTGTGGATTATGTGTGTGAATGCAGGGCATGTGTGGACCGTGTGCGTACAATTTAAAGAATTCAAAGGAAAAACAAAACTTTTACAATTTGTTTTCTTTTGGTTTCATCTATTCTTCAATCTTGTTGTTTTCCTCATTTCATTGTTTTCCTTTACCACAATTCTAAATTTCGTCTCATTCACATTACAAATTACAATACAAAAACTCTTGGAAGTTCACATTACATTTTGAATTAATGCCAGATGAAATTCATAAAACTCATTCATTCTTCCATATTATTTACAACATACTTGCATAAAAAAACTAATAAAAAAAAAAAAAAAAAACAGAGACAAACAAACAAGACAGGGAGCGGGACCTATGGCGGGAGCGCCACATCGGAAATCTCCGCTAGTCGACTGAATGTTAGTCGGCGGCAACTCGTTCCGTTCCGGACCCGACTTGATGTTTTTTTTTTAAAAAAAAAAAAAAAAAAAACAATTGCTTCAATCCTTGAAGTATCGCTTCCGGAATATCCCGACTCCAACATTTATCCAATGACCGACTTCAAGACAGAACTAGATACATATGTCAAGTCTACAAGTAGCTCCCCCCAACAGAGCCATTACTAAACATCCAACTTAAAATAAAATGACGACCTCAATGCCACTTAAATACGTATTGACCGAATAAATACCAATCCCATTTTGGCGTACAAGCTCTCCAACCCAACGAGAATACAACACCATATTTATACATATATATATATACCAGAACGGCGGGTGAAGACAAAAGAGAGAGCTACTGGCAAGCTTCACTCAGCGAAGAGCCCAAAGCCCCACCAGTAGATGCGCCACCCCCCCAACGAAGGAAGTGAGAGTCTGGGACGACTCGGAAGAATGTTGTTGGTAGCCCAAGGATTGAGATCCTTCCCAGTTCAGCGGACTGCCTTCCGCCCAGCGAAGGGTTCCGGCCCGGTTCCGCAACTCTCCACGACGAAGTGGAAAAAAAAAAAATATGGCTACCAACAGAGGACGTGGCCTCTTACCGGAAAAGCAAAAGCAAAAAGAATGAGAGCGCCGAACCCTGGCATAGCGAAGAAGGTTCTCCCTCCACCCTACATAAAACACATACTCACATTCAACCCACGCTAAGCATTAACAACACACTCTACGCACAGAACACGTGCAAGACACTTCCCTGCACAGTTATTAAAATGACAGCACACACATACTATGTGCAAGCTGCTGTCAACCTCTGTGACGAACAGCCCATTAAAACATATAAGTTCAAACACTGGTCCGCCCGTGACCAAAAACACTCCCAAGGCTGTCAATCTGTGTTAAAGTTGATCTTCAGCTAAAATATCCAGCTGGCATAATCCAACTGACTGAGCAATGCATATAAGGTTGACAAACATATCATCATAAGGTTGACAAACATATCATCATATACGACTTAAACCCAACAATTCACAACAATGGGCTGTCTCCCCTGGTTAGCTTCCAGACCCCTCCAGGGGTTGCCACCTTGTCGTGGTCGGAGGGCTTGCACAGTCCCGTGATCCCTTAGGCTTTGCTGGCAGGTGCATCAATACTTGAAGATAGGCTAGTTTTGAAAATGCTTCTGGGCCTGAAAAGTCAAGTTGCTGTCTGGCCTAAGCATAATATGGTAAGGAGTTGATGCCCCTGGTAGGGCCTCACGTGTCAGATAGGCTAAGGGTGAGGATCCTGACTAATAGTAACCACCTTTTTCCTTTTATCTTCTGCCTTCTTATTTGGCTCTTTTCTATCTTCATCTCCCCTTAGTCTTCTTTCCCACACTCTTCTTTTCTCTGTGGTCTTCTTGAGGCTTACCGTGTTTGCCGTGCGGTGCGTCCTGTGATGGGGGAGAATAGGATCCTGGAGGTTGAGACAGCTGATGTGACTGCGGTGCATCAAGTCAACACACCTCTTTGGCCTGGACTTCCTTTAGACAGGTGGTCGAAGTGGCCCACTTCGATAGCAGCTGGTCACGTGCATGCCCTAGCTCAGGCTAGAAGGCAGCGGCTCAGGTCAAACGGGTTCGGGAGCTTAGGACACTTTCAGGCCTGTGTATCTCTTTTGAAATCCTGGTGCCCTGATACACTGGAATTCCGTATAAAATGGGCACCCCCCTTGTTGGGACTCGTGGCAGGTGGTAATCAAGAGAGATGAATTTTAATGAATACAATATGGCACCAAAAACTAAAAACAAAAGACACAGGCAAGATTCAGTAACAGATACAGATACGGATTCAGAACATGAGACAAGAACCCTTTCTGGCTTCTGGCCCAGCTGGCTGATTGTTGAGGGAGCAGATGAAAATAGAGCTCTGTAGGGCCTGAGTCGTCTTGCGATTGCGAAGGGAATCGATGGCCTCAGCGGGAAGCCAAAGAGCGTCAAAAGATTTAGGAACAGGTTACTTCTGGTTGAGTGCTCTTCCAAGGACGTTGGTTGATCAACCGATCAGGGTGTCTCCACACAAAACTCTCAACTGCTCGAAGGGAGTAATCCGGTGCAGAGATCTGAGAGGAGTGTCGGAGGCAGAAATCAAGTCGGAACTGGCATCGCAAGGAATGACCCACGTTCATCGTGTACTTGTGGGCAAAGGCAATGACAGAGTTCCAACTGACACCCTTTTCTTGACCTTCTGCTCTACTTCTGTCCCGGAGTCGATCACGGTGGGCTACCTGAGAGTCTCAGTGTCGCTGTACATCCCGTCCCTTCTGAGCAGTTTCAAGTGCCAGAGGTTGGCCATGTGAGGGATAGATGTACGGAAGAAGATGTGTGTGGTACCTGCTGCCAGCCAGTCCACCAGGGTGTGTGTGTGACAGTCCACCACTCTGTGCCAACTGTGGAGGCAAGCACCCATCATCATCAAAGACCTGCCCAAACTGATTAAAGGAAAAGGAAATTCAAAGAATCAAAACCGAACAGAGAATCCAGTTTTTTGAGGCAAAAAGATTGCTATGAAGAGTCAACCAACTGCTGGGCTCTCGTTTGCAGCTGCAGTAAGGAAGCCAACAACAGTCAGCATTGGCGTGCAGATGGTCAAATCCTCGTTTGCCGAGAGAGCCAGAAACCAAGTCTGTGGCCTCAGGCAGAAACACTGCATGTGACGAACCCCAGCAGTTCTCGCCTTCAGATACGACTCGGTCTTCAAAGCGTACTCCCGCCCCCAGAGTATCAGGGGGCAAAAGACCTACAGGCCCTTCAGGGCAGCAGAAAGTGGAAGTTGTTAAAGTACAAGACCACCCCCTCAAAATCCTCCAAAGGGCAGTCTACAGCTGTCAGCAAGGGAGATGGCGGTTCTGGAGGAAAGGCAAAATCGCCGCCTAAAAAGAAAGCACCTAATATTTTATCAGATCAAGAGAAAAAAGCAGAGAGAAACATCAGCAGATTTGGAGTTCTCTCGGATCTAGAAGATGTTAAAGGTCTACTTTAGAGGTTTTCAATAATTGGTCAGCTTATGCAGAAATGTGAAATGTTTGATAAACTGGTAAAATAAACATCCGATTCGCTCCGGATCACATGCAATCGATCCACGAAAGTGTGCATTTTCACCTGTAATCAAGAAAACGGGAGGTAATCAACTAAATCTTGACATAGCTTAACTGCTCTTGGATATGACGTCACATGAGTGTCAGCAACGGCGACAGAAAGCGATTCTGATGGTTCTAGCACCTCTCATTCGGAATTTAATTTATCATGTAAAAGCAGTGACTATGATTGCGACAGTCAATGTGACTCTGGGGATGTTTCTGCAAGGCCTTTACCTTATCAGTTTGAACGCTAAGTTCTTTTTACCATGTCAGTGCCAGCATGAACCACGGAAACGAGCTATTCAGTTCCAGCTGGACGCCCGAACATAGCATTCCGAAGGCGTACGGACTTTACCGAAGTCTCAAGGGAGGCTACCGACTGATTTCTTGAAGCAATCGCGCATGGACGGCGAGTGGAGATTCTCCTTCCACAAGCCTTAATGCATTCATTCAATTTAGCAAGTGTGATCTGTCCATAGATAAGAACAGAATAAACGTGCGACCATCATCTGTACAAGCTTACCACTCCGCCTTCAAAGTATATGCGCACAATGCAGACGAAGTTTTTGATCCACTCGAACAGGCTCAGCAATCGTCGGAATAGCTCGTTTCAGTGGTCCAGCTGGAACTGATGTGGTAAAAAGAACTTAGCGGCCCAGCATGGTTGCGCAAACAGAATCCACTTCTTTCGAGTATCTGGATCAGATGGAAATGTGTGTAAAGAATGTCTGTTTCCTGCTGAGCTGCTGCACTCGCCTACAGCACAACATCTGCCAACCCCTCATGACTTTTTAGGCTGTTGGGGATCGCAACTCATGTTGATTTCACTTGGCGTTGCCTTGTTGTGTAGGCGGCGGCTGACAGCCAGTCCATCAAGTGACGTCACAGTTTTCGGTCTACTGCACGGTGTTTGAACAGGTGTGCAAAAGTCGTTTTTTATCAATTAAATCGTTCCGGCGATTTTTTTTTTTTTTTTAATGAATGCCATACTGTTGTTATATGACATGTAGACCTGTTTTTAACAAATTATCGAAAATCTCTAAAGGAGACCTTTAACATGGAATGAAAGGAACATGCTGGTGAAGAGTTACAACATTTATTTTCCTTCACCATATCTCTTTAATGATGGACTCAACAATCTTCCATTGGAATATCCGAGGTCTCCATTCCAATTTTGAGGAGTTTCAACTTCTTTGCCAAGATTTAAAAGCCAGCTGTAGTAGCTCTTCAGGAACACAGATGCTCAAAGAAGAGTCCTTTTCTGTTTCAGGTTTTAATGTACTGTCTAACCAGCCCAACCTACAGCTCTTGGAGTTTCAGGTAGGGTTTCATTACTCATCCACAAACCTTTGTTGTTCAGCCCTGTCAACCTTACATCTTCTCTTCAAGCTTTAGCTGCTAGAATCTCCCTACATAAACCAGTGACAGTTTGTTCCCTGTATATACCTTCATCATTATCTGTCGGTCGACAAGAGCTGGTTAGCCTCATGGAAGAACTCCCACGACTTTTCTTGCTTCTAGGGGACCTGAACGGCCACTCTCCTCTTTGGGCCAGTGCAGACTCCTCTGCCCGAGGTCTTCTTCTGGAGAATGTCTTCTCTGAGCTTGACCTGTGTTGTCTGAATGATGGCTCTCCAACATATCTACATTCGTCAAATGGCACTCTGTCTTGCATCGATTTAACAGTATGCGATCCTTCACTGGTCTTGGATTTTGATTGGAATGTTCATGATGATCTACCTGGAAGTGACCATTTTCCAATAGTCTTGAGACATAAATCATCAGAACACATCAGTTACCAGAATGTCTTAACCTTAAAAAAGCCAACTGGGATCTTTTTGCTTCGAACATACAAACAGAATTAGTGGGAGGATCAGGTTCTTCAAAGTCATGACCCTGCTGAAACCTTGATGAACATCATCATCAGCTGTGCCAAGAACATCATTCCGGTTTCTAGCACCAAACCTTAGATGCCGAAAACTCCCTGGTTAAATGCTGAGTGCCAGCAAATCCACAGTCAACACCAGAAGGCTCAAAGTGTTGTCTGTCGCAGGCCATCAATACCATACACGAGGGCCTACCAGAATCCCCATGCCAAATCTCGCTACATTTTCAAAAAGTGTGAACGTCAGTCTTGGAGAGACTTCTGACTTCTGCTCCAAGTTGACCTCAGAGACCTCTGAGAAGAAAGTATGGAAAGTGATCAGGAAAATTAGTGGGAAAAATACAAATCCTTCTATCCATCACCTGAAACTGCAGAAGCCCTGATCACAGATAAACAAGCTGTAGCTAATGTGCTGGCCTCAACTATTGAAAAGAACTCTTCCTCCACAAAAAACGCCCGCTTTTCTGAAAAACAAAGTTCTGAAAGAAAATCTTGTAACTTCTCATCAGACAACACTGAAGCCTACTATCTGCCATTTTCGACGATGAACTACAATCGGCTCTGCAAACCTGCAACGATTCTGCTCCTGGCCTGGATGAGATCCACTGTCAGCTCTTGAAACATCTCCCAGAAAGCTGTCTCCAGACCATTCTGAAAGTCTTCAACAATATCTGGTCCACAGGGTGTTTTCCACCATCCTGGCGGAAGGCCCTAATCATACCTATACCCAAACCTGGAAAAGATCTTTTGATCCCATCTAATTACTATCCAATAGCTTTGACCAGCTGTGTCTGCAAACTAATCTGGAAAAAATGGTCAATGCTCAACTCACGTGGAAATGTGAAACCGATGGCCTTCTGGCGAAAGAACAGTGGTTTCCACAAACATAGTACTACAGTGGACCATCTGATCCGTCTGGAATCTACGCTTCATAACGCCTTTATTAACAAACAACATGCAGTGGCTATATTCTTCGACTTGGAGAAAGCCTACGATACCACCTGGAAGTCTGGGATACTTCATGATCTCCATGATCTTGGTTTTTGGGATCATCTTCCACTTTTTATTCAGAATTTTTTTGCAGAACAACAGTTTCAGGTCCGGTTGGCACCATTCTCTCTGATGTTCATGAGCAGGAGTTGGGTGTTCCACAAGGAAGCATACTGTCTCCTGCCCTGTTTAGCATCAAGATCAACAACATTGTTAAATCCGTTCAACAGGGTTCAGACTGCTCATTGTTTGTGGATGATTTTGCTGTTTATGCAACTGGAAGCCTGTATCCGAGTGTCAGTGCAGGCTCCAGCTTTGTGTGGATAAAATTCATCAGTGGGCAGATGAAAAGGGCTTTACTTTTTCTCCTATGAAGACACAGTGCATTCACTTCCATAATTTTCATTTTTTTTTTGCAGATCCTGAAATCAAAATAGGGAAATCTCCCATTCCAGCTGTCAAAGAGGCCAAATTCCTAGGGAGTTATTTTTGACCAAAACTCAACTTTCTCAGCCACATTAAAAACTTCTTACCAGAAAGCTCTGAATATTCTGCGGGTCATAGCACACACTGACTGGAGCGCTGGGGTGCACCTCTGAACTTGGCTGCACCTCTACAGAGCCTTGGTCCATTCCAAACCGGACTATGGTTGTGCTGTGTAAGGCTCTGCAAGACCGTCTTACCTAAAACTCTCGGACCCTGTCCACCATCAAGGGCTTCTCTGTCTTTGAGCATTCCGCACCACTCCTGTGTACAGCCTGTACGCAGAGGCAGGTGAACCCTCACTGTCCAACCGCAGGCTGAATTTATCCTTGAATTACTATATCAGACTGTTCTCTGAACTGGAAAACCATGCCTATGACTGTGTCTTTGACCCTCAGTTTCAAAGTAAATTAAAAAAAAAAAACAACCCAACTGTATTCCGCCGTTTGGTCTTCGTATGCAGCCTCATGCACAGAATGCAGGTCTAGACCTAGGAGTTGTGTCTGATTTTCAAGTTTCCAGATAAGCCTCTGTCGACCTTTTCCACACCAGAGATTCATTTTGACCTTGCAGCTTTTCCCAAAGAATCTACCAGTTCTGTGGCATACAAGGCATTGTTTGCCAGTCTCCGTTCGAAATTCCCATCCTGTCAGAAAATTTTCACCGACGGTTCCAAGTCTGAAGTTGAAGTGGCCTGTGCAGCCTATTGCCCTGGTGCTCCTTCTCAAATACTGTTAGAACAGATTCCTTCAGACGCTTCTGTTTACTCTGCTGCTGAAATTACAGCTCTGGTTTTGGCACTGAAGATAATCTCACAATCTGCAAAGAAAGACTTTCTGGTTCTGTCAGATTCGCTGTCAGCTTTGGAGGCAATAGCTGCCAGCAGCCTCCATCATCCCAAACTTATCCACTTTTTTTTTTTTACTTTTAACGAGGTTGAAAGTGGAAGGTAACAATATTGGTCTGGCTTGGGTTCCCGATCATGTTGGCATTAGAGGGAATGAAATGGCTGATCGCCTTGCCAAGAATGCCACAACAGGAAAAGTGTCTAACATATATATCCCCTGCTCAGATCTGATAAAAAAAATTAATGATTATGTCAGAGACCTCTAGCAGGAGGATTGGAATACACAGACAGATAAACTCTTTCAGATCCGTCCAAACCTAAAGGAGTTCCTCCATCTATGTCTGGTGGTCGCAAAGAAGAAACGGTTCTATGCTGGCTGCACACCGGCCATTCGTATTTTACCCATTCATACCTTTTAAAGAGTGAAGAAGCTCCATGGTGCATTCCATGTCATGTGCCACTCACAATGAAACATGTTCTTTTAGAGTGTTGGGACTTGCATGATGTGAGACACAAACATTTTTACAGCAGATTCTTTGAAAACCTTGTTCAGAGATGTTCTGCCTGACGCGATCTTTGAGTTCTTGAAAGAGATTAACATTTTTCATCGGATCAGAGATTTTACAGTGGAAAGATTTTTAACAAACTTTCAGATGGGTTTTTGGATGTATTTTAAAGAATTGTGTGAATGAATGACTTGTGAGTTGATTTTAAAGTGGTGACAGCCCTGATGTGGCCCTTTGTGGTTGGCTGGCTATAAGCAACATTATCTTCTTATCAAGTCTGATGGGTATCTCTTTCCTCTTTTGAATACAGTGGCTCAGATGGTGTTTCATTTTTTCACCCTCAGCCATTATATTTCTTTGATATTACTATGTATCTACGTGTGTGCTACCCCTGCCTATTAGGCAACGCTTGCTTGCATTGGCATGTAAGGTCTGATTTGTTGGGTCTTCTTTTCCTGATCCTGGCTCTCTTTTTGTTTTTGCCTCATATTTGACTCACTCATGCTTGTAGAGCCATGAGGAAGAGTGGGGACAATCCTTCAACCTCAAGGAGACAGCGCGGAGATTTTGGCCTGTTGGCTGTTTGGGGCTGAGCTCGGGTATTAGGTGTGGTCAGCCTCTTGCATGCTTGAGTCTGAGGATTGGACTGATTCCTCAGTTGATAATTCCCACCATCCTTTTCAATATTCAGACAGTTGATTGGACAGTAATGAAGAAAAGAAATTTTTACTTCTAAAAGTAGTTTTATGATATACCTATCTGTCCAAACACAAGGACACCCTCGCCCCTCCCCACAGTGCGGAAAAGGAGCAAAAACTTAATTCAGATCGTAAGGATGAATTGAATATGAATTCACTCAGGAGACTGCTCCTGTTTGATAGATGGTTAAAGGAGAGCTAGTTCCCCATTCTCCATTTCAGTCTTTTCATTGGAATCCTGATGTATGGTGTGTTCCACACCTAGTGGAGACAAGGCGTTTGTTTGGACAGGTAAGTATATCATAAAACTACTTTTAGTTGTAAATTTCATTTTTTTTTCTGTTCTTTTGTGAAAGACATGTCTTCTTCCAATTCCCAGTTTCAAAAAGTATGGCTACCTTCATTTAAAGTTTTTGAGGATAGAATCTTCTGGGCAGGTTACAGTTATTTCACAAGGTGTCCAACATGTAAGTGGAGAGGTTAGAATTGGAGAAGGAGGTGTAGTTTTTGAGTGTGTGTGTGTGTGTGTGTGTGTGTGTGTGTGAGATCCTTGACCATCTTACCATCAGCAACAGTTGTTAAGAATCACATTGTTGTCGGTTTCTGTGTATTTTCCACAATTCTCCTGTTGAACACTTACGGAATAAGCAGTGAACTGAACTGTTTGCAGAATAAGACAGGAAATTTTCCAGCAATTCAGTTGATCCACTTGTTTTGGAAGAACACAAGCATGCTACTTGCCAGTTGTCTACTTTGTAACAGTTTTCTGCTGGTTTTCATGCAGATTGATGGTAATTAAAAACGGCAGCAACGAGAACAACACAAAATGTGAAGAGTGTTTCTTAAGGTGGCAAGAAATGTGATAATATCAGTTACTTCATGTGTTGGTTTTATTTCATTTTGATGAAAGGGGAAGAAATGGAAGTGGGGATTTTTGTTGGTGGTGGTGGGTTTTTTTGTTTGTTTGTTTTACAAAGTTGGTTTGTGACTTTTTGATTTGGATGTAAGAAAATAACCAGTTTTGAATGAAAAAACTTGTATGTGAACATTAGAAGACACTTGCAGAGCTCGTTTGAAAATTTGGCAATGCTCTCAGAAACCCATCAACATTCAACGATTTTTGGCAAGAGCTGGACAGATTGAATGAAAAGAAATCCCACAGATATAGGTATGCGATATACTTGAATCTGCTACTGCCTAACGACCAACAGTAGCCATTGCACCAAAGCAGTTGCTTTGATTTGATTGCACTGTGTGTTAACATGTGATCTAACATAAATATACTGAAAACATTTTGTTTATGTTTAAACTTACATTTATCTTGTTTTAAACAGAGGTAAGGATTTATCTTTTTTTAAACTTGTTGAGAAACCCTTTTTTAAGTGTGTCAGTGTTTTATATTCTGGTATGTTTCTTCTCTCAACAGCCCAGGGATTTGAAAGGACCCAGTGGTTTCTGTGATTTGCTGCTGGATATGTTTGAGACGGGACTGAAAGTATGAGAGGGACATTCTTGCATGCGTGGGATTTGGACATTTTCTCAAAGTGGAGTGATTTGACTGGAGTTCTGTGAATCTCTTCTGACTTTACATTCTGTGTTGTTGGTTTTTTTTTACGTTTCCATACAGATCTTACAGCCTCATTCATTTTTTTTTTTCTTTACGTTGCATATTTTCAGTCACATCTCATTCGCTTTCAACTTTAAAGGTATTTTTGTATGCATGTTAAGGCTTAAGTTCAGTTGTTTTGAACTCTCATGAGCTAAAACATGACTGTACTTCTAGTTTGCCAGTCGATTTTAGCTGATAACAGACAGGGTGTCTAAAGTTGGTAAGACAGTTTTAGAGTAAACAAGATGTCTTGGGAAGTCACGATTTTGGTAATTCATTGCTATATTTCTTATGTCACTTACAGTCAATTTGATGTTTGTTAGTTGTACACTCTGCTTTGTGGTAAAGTGTGTGTGTATAAATGGGTGTTTTTTTTTTGGGGGGGGTGGGGAATGGGGCAAGCACATGCACAATTTTCAAGTAGTATCAACCATTGCAGTGCTTGTATGCAAACATTTAGCAGGCAAAAGGCTGGTAAACTCACATACCCTGATAAAATATAGCATGATTGTTGCCTGCTAGATTTATTAAATAAAGGTGTGTGTGTCTAAGCAGAGTTTGAGATTGTATATATTCCATATCATAGCATAAGAATAGCTCTATGTTTGTGTATATGTGCAGGCTCATATTCATTCCATGTGCATAAGAATAGCTCTATGTTTGTGTATATGTGCAGGCTCATATTCATTCCATGTCACCTTTGTGTTTTTTTTTGCCATGCTGCAGTCATGCCATGTAAACATTTGTAGATAAGTGAAAAAGTTTACTTTTGTTTTTTCAAATGAAAAGTTTTACTTTTTTTTTTTTCTATGGACGCAGATTTCTGCTCTGTAAGATTTGTGTCTCTTGCTAGCTGGCATTATTATGTTTTAGGAAGGGTAAAGTGATGTCATAAGGACATGTCAGACAGGAGCCTCTTTTGTATTGGGGGAAAAAAAAAATTCTTATTATTTTGACTGACCTTTCTTTTGTTCTGCTAGCCCATCCACGAAAAACATGTATTGGCAAGAATTACGTAGTAACTTGTAGATAAACTAGTAGACTAGGATAAATTTCACAAAAAAGGCAAAAATAAAAAGTAGGTGGCAAATGATGTTACGAATTGTCAGACAACTGATTCTAAAGAATGTGACCATGCTCTTTTCAGTTTTATTGTCTGACAACCTCTCAAAAGCATAGCTTTTGCTCTAAAATTAAATATTCAAAATGGCTGCCAAAAATACTGACATAAGGATTCTGTAACCAAACTTCCATTGTTTTTGCCACAAAACATTTTGTTATTGACTAATTATTGTTACAGTTTATATTCAGAAGAAAAAAAATCCTTACGCCTTTTTTTTTTAACATATTCAACCAATTTTTTTAATCATAAATACACACAAAACGACAAGCCAGTACAATATGACAGCAGTTACAAACAAAATCAAAACGGAGCCAGCCACAGTTCACTTCTCTCCTTACCTTGCCTTAAGTACAAAACAATCTGTTAATTAGAAACAAAAACATTTGTTTTTTGTTTGACGAAATGGGTGGAGAGAGAGAGAGAGAGCATTCAAGCACTCTTGAGTTATTTACAGTCAATAATTCTTTACCATTGAAAGCAAGACATTCACAGCTATCAGAGATAGCTGTTTTTGTACTTTCAAGGAGTGGGGTGTCAATGAGGGAGGGAGTAGGGATTGGAAGAAAGGGAGAAGAATATTGATAAACTTAGTGTTTGTAGTTAAAGTCAATGGGTCATGATAAGTAAATCAAATCTATTGGTACTTCTCCAATAAGTTCAATCGTTTTTGCTTTCTTTAGTGAACTCTTCAATCTCGTAATTTTTTATTCAAGCCAACCAAACGAATCTATAACAATTAAAGTAATAATTTTTGCTCATTATGTACGTCACAGTCACTGCTACTTTGTCTAAAACTCATACATTCCGTTTCACTGCACTTGCATGCTACTGTGCAAGGAAGACTAGCTGCTCTGCACTTGCACTGGGAACTAGTGCACTGCATTTTGCAACCACAGAAGATCACATCAGTGCATGACTCAGGAACTGATGGGAGTGACTTGAAAACGGGAATCAAGGTGCCGCCTTCTAGTTTCCAGCCCATGGTTTCTGGCGGGGGGAGGCAGGGGTGCTGCAGGTGAGCTTGTAGCCAGATAGCTGTCTGATAGTGTGCCTGCTGTGTATGGAAAAACAAGGCATCATGTGTTGGAGGCAGTGTTTCTGGCATGGGGCGTTGCGAAAAACAGGACTGACCGAGCCATGTTCACCGAGTCACAGTTTTGTACACCATACACACTGGAAATGAAGACTTCAGCATTTCGCAGTGTCTCGCTTGTGAGAGTTTCTTTTCCCAGTGAATTCAAAAATCAGATTGCTGCAGGAAAACCTTCAAGCAAGTTGTCTTACTATGGCCAGCAAAGTACTACGTTGCGTCACAGCCAGTGAAAGCATGAAATCCAGCAAGGTTTTGGAGCTTATCTCTTTCATGGATGTGTTTTTTCTGGATTGGGCAGAGTCTGCCTTTATCCAGACTTTGGGACACTTGATGCGATGAAAATGCACCAGCAGCAGAACTGCAACATCCGTGTCCCTGGAGAACACAACAATGCTGCTTGCCTCAGCCTCACCATGTACACAGTGCATGATTATCATGGTGTCAGCCGGAGTGCCTGAAGCAGAAGCGCTTTTGAATTAGAACGTAGCATCCCATTCATCTCTGCTAGTGCAGAGGGTACTGGCATCAGTTCGTGTTTTAAAACCATGGGGAGGTCAACGTTCCGTCCTGCCTCATAGGCAGTGATCAATCTCTGAAGAGTCTTCCTGTCTGCCTGTATTGTTTTCTGTTTGGTACTACACACATTCTTCTCGTTTACTTCATACAGACTTGCAAAAGTTAGTGGCGTGTTCTTTCTCAAGGCATCACGAAACTTTATCTTCCTTTCAGCATGAAGGAGCAACCTCTCATCAACAAACGTGTTCAAAACTGATTTTGACCTTTCTGCTGTGCAGTCAGCAAGTCCTCCTCAATGCTCTTGTGGGCGAGATCTTTGGTTGCAATGTTTTGCAGTTCTTCAGGAACATCGCTAGAGAACAGTTTGAAGTTCGTCAGAGTAGTGAACACACTATCTTTCCTGTCCTGCTTTCTTCTTCCTCTGTTGCACTCACTATCATTGACTGTATCCTCTAGACCAGTGTCAAAAGCTTCTCTTATTTCACAGGAAACGTGGGATCGCTTGTTGTGGGACAGCGTCCATCTGCTCAATGCTGATGGTGTTTTTGTGATACCCACGATTCCGCCACACTTTTTCCCAGTCCCATTGAGCCACTCCTGGCTTGATCTGGATCAACTTGGTTGAAAGGCTGCTTTCCACTTTCACCACAAAGTTTCCAGCTTCAAATTCAGCTTTGACCTCTTCCAGCAGTTGCCGCATTTCGCTCATGTACACAGCCAAGCATGCATAGTTGGTGTGGTCATATCACATCATATATGGAAGCATGGACGTGAATGCGTGCAGATGCAGCTTCCAGTCACCATCTCTGCTTGCTCTGATAAAAAATTAGCATGATTTCCACCATTTGCATGTAAGTCCACCAGAACTGAAAGTTGGCGTCACCATGGGATTGAACAAAGTCATCCACAAGATCTCTGAACTGCTTGGAAGCAAGAAGAGACAGCAGCGCATCTGTGTCTTCCTTCTGTACATTATCTTCATTCTCCTCTTTCAGTTCTCTTTTCTTCATTGATGAATTGCAACAGCTGAGGAAGCAGGATTCTCCACATGGCTTGAAGTATTAATTTGTGAGATCGCATGCCTCTGATGTACGACTTTCGTGCCAGAACTTGTTCCATGGTCTTTGTCCAAAGAGATTGATTTCTACCCACAATTCCAGAAGTCCTGAGCATTCCATGTCTTTCCAATGACCTTCATGAAGTTTAGTGAGATATGAAGACCACCAAGCCTGACAACCAGAAGGTTCTGGTATTCATTTTTTGCCCATTTCAACTCCATCATTTTGCAGAACAAGGCTTCATCAACTGTTAGCACAACATAGTGTAGCCCCAGTTTGTTAGCAACGTGCTTGCATCTCTGAATAACTGTTGAGGGAGTCCAATTCATGAGCTGGAGCTTGTATGGTGAGCATATACCCGATGCTTGTCACTGCTGGGTCAGCCGTGCTGATACTTTTTGGTTGAATTGTGTCCAGCCTGTCTCACTGTCCTTCTCCTTGCTGCACATGAGGTTGAAAGTCATGTCTTTTGCTATGGCCTGAATAGCACTTTCATTTTCAGAGGTTGCATTGAACCACTCATGCTTGATGTCAGATGCATTTGTAGGTTCTGAGTGGCTTTCTATAACCTGTGCAGGAACAAGCTTGTCTATTGCCTCAGGTACTTTAAGGGTTGAGTCTTCGTTTGAAGGTTGAAATGTCCTCAACCCCATATCTCCTCCAGGGCCTCTCTGCCAAGCAGCAACTTCAGTGGCATGGAAACTTCTTTTCTTTGTGAGAAAATCTTTGCTTTTACAGTTTATGTGAAAAATCCTGTCGTTTTTTTTTGCAAGCTTTTCCAAATGCCCTTTTGGAATAAGACACCAGTTTCTTTATTAGTTGCTTCAAACAGTTTTTCCTGCCCATTGTAAATTAAAGCATTTTTGTAAATCGTTCATGTTTACGATTTTAAGACCTCTCTCTCCGTACTCAGCTTCCATGACTTTACGTTTGACATTTTCAAATGCTTTCCTATTACGTTGTTTTTTTCTGCCAGAGGAATTTGTATAGTGTTGAGTTTATTTTGCTTATTATACAATGGGAAGACCGATGGACTGCATTACATATGTAAACTGACTTACTAAAAAGGTCTTAATAACAACAAATTTACCTTGGATGCTAAGGTCACGTTTGCTCCATTCCTTAATCAGAGAATGCATTTTATCTAGTCTCTGTAATCAATTGTTGTCAGTGTCTCTCGCCAGTTTGTTTATTTCAAAATAAATGCCCAATATCTTTATTTTACTGACCACAGTCAATGAAATATTTTCATCTTCAATCTTCCTTCCCATTCTTAAGACCTTGTTATTTGTGTATTTAGTCTAAGTCCAGAAAATCTTTCAAATCAAGCAAGTAAATCTAAACCTGTCATCACATCTGCTCTGGTTCTCAGAAAAAAAAGTGTTGTGTTATATAATCTTCCATTTGTTTTATTTGATATCAACTGGGTTTTGGCAATGAATTGTGGGTGCTTTAATGCCGTCTATGGTACCGTTTCTAATTTTGATAGCAAGCAGTTCAGCAGCCAATACAAACGCCAGGGGTGAGAAAGGACATTCTTGTCTGATACTGCATGAAAGATCAATAGGTCAGAAATCCAGCCTCCATGATCGATACTGCTAGAGCTATCATTGTTTAAAACTTATACCCACCTATTAAAGTTGGTACCCAAACCAAAAATATCAAACGTATGTAACAAAAACGTGGTAGATATCGAGTCGAAAGCTTTGGAAAATCGACGGCAAGTAGATATCCTGCTTCATTGTGTTTGTTTAAGTAGTTGATTACACCGTCCATTGATCTTGTGATCGTTGCAATATTTCTACCTTTAAGATATCCGACCTGGTCGTTATTAGTCAATTTATTGATATTTTGCCAAGTCTTTCTGCAAAAACCATTCAATTTCGGTCAAAACGTGAAGTTATGAGGCCACTGTAAGGTTTCTTGTTACTTTTTAGTGTTCTTTTATACTGTTTTTGACAGTTATTTTCAAATATTTAAAATCAAATGGCAGAAAGAGATTTATACAGATAGAAATTTTAAAAAAAATGTATCAAAGTTTAGCACAAGTGGTGTAAAACATAAGCAAATAAGGTGTGTTTGAATCAAAACCGGTTCCGTAACTTTCGTTTGTCGGCCATTTTGAAAAAACACGATATTCCAGGCCATCTAAGCAATTTCAGTCTTGTCAGACAAAAGAAATGGATTCAACACACCCAAATCCATATGAAAGTGTGGTCTGACAGCTCCTAACAAGAAAATGCCTGGGGGTGTTTGTTTTTCTGAAATTTGTCCTAGTCTGTAGTGACAAACTTGTTCTGTTACATCTTTAATACATCATCATGAAAGAAAAAGATAAGGGTTTTCTGTAGCAATCAGACAGTTTGGGTAAAAACTGATTTAATTCATAGTGCTTGTGATCATCTACAAGATAGGGATCAAAACGAAACCCATTTTCTTTGGGGGACAGGGGGTTAGTTGTCTGTGTGAATGATGTGGTGGCTAGTTTAGTTCCACTCACAGTGAAACATATTCTTTTAGAGTGTTGGGATTTGCATGATGTGAGACATAAACATTTTGCAGCAGACTCCATGAAAACCTGTTCAGAGATGTCCTTCCTAATGTGATCTTTCAATTTCTGAAAGGTTCTGCTGTGTTTTTAGGTGTATTTTAAAAGGTTATGTGAATGGCTTTAAAAAAAAAAAAAAAAATGATTTGTGAGTTGACTTAAATGCAATGACAGCCCTGATATGGCCCTTTGCGGCCGGCTGGGCTATAAGCAACATTACCTTGCCTTATCTAGATCCTGTTAAACACAGTATAGGCTACAATCTCTTGATGACTCCCTCAGTCCTGGCAGTTTTTTTCCCTTTACTTTCCCATGGGACTGACCATTTTCAAAAGTTTTTTTAAAAAATTGCAAATGAAATTGTTTATAGAAAGGACATGAAGCTTTCAGAACTGTTTAGAAACATATTGAGTTAGTTGGGGTGAAAATATCAAATTTTGTACCCTCATCTGTCATTTTTTTTTCCAAATCGAATTGACACAGGCAGATGTCTAATATACGTATTCAGGGAAGCACAATGTCTTTGAAACAGTCTGTTCATTCACAAAGTAAACCAAGAAATGACCAGATATGATTTTTGGTTCATTTTATAGCCTATAGGGCACTTTATGATCTGATAATATTGACAACAACACAATTAAGGAAAAAAGAAGAAACTAAAAACCTACACTATCACACTATGTACGCACTGGCTGGCTTGCTTTTCTTATTATCAAAATTAATAATTTGTGAAAATAAAAGCATGTTTGTCACACAGGATGAGGGTCAGGGTGAAGAGGTGGAAGAAAAGATTTTTCCACTATTTCATGGTCGTGCAGTTTAGCAGCGTCTCAGCTGGTCACTTTTGTCCACCCAACCATGTTGTAAAATGTTCTCCTGGACAGCCAGCTGTTTCCTGAACTGCACACAGCTTATGGTCACATGTCGTGTGGTGTTGGTGGTGATAACACGGACTGGCTTCCTATCCATCCACTGCAGAACAGCAACAACACCTGACAAAACAGCACAATAAATCATTTTCTGTCTTAAAGATGCTTTTTTTTTTATTTTACTTGCCCATTCTGTCTTCTGAAATTTTTTTTTTAATTGTCAGTAAGCTACAATTACCATTGTTATTACTCTTTTAAGTATGCATGTGATCATGTGTACACATATACACGTGTGAGTGAGATTAAAAAAAAAAAAAAAAAACGTAAACAGTAGTAGGATGGTCACATAATAAAATGTACACACCTTGCCAGAAACCCTGGACTTGACCCATTGTGGCAGACAATGTGTTTTCAGCTGAAAAAAATGGAAGGGGCATGGCATTCTTATGATGCAAGTCATGTCCACCATGAAAGGTGGCATTGCAGAAACAAACAAAAAATCTTGATGCCAGTCTTGAATCATGACATCAAAAAGTCTTCCTCTTCATGTCCAGCACATGCTCTCCTCTCTGCTCGGCTTGTGCTGCATGATCGTTATCACCACCACCCTCTCCACTCAATAAGTGGCCTCGGCCGTCAGTGCTGCCAGTTCAAGTTCAGAATCCAAACTTCTCTCACCTCCACTTTCAGTAAAATCCTCATTACTGTCATCAAAGTCTTCCTCAATGTTTGAACCTTCAGGCTGAGGTAATTATATAACACTTCTTAGGCAGTGAAAGGCAGACCATGACCACTTCTCTCCAGGCTTTGCTGTCAAGTAGTATGGAGCTGAGACACCACTGCTGACATGCACTGAACATATGGACAGTGACTTGCAAACACACCCAGTGGCTTGCTTGCCTGGCGAAAATTTCAGCAACCATTGGTTGCTTTTGAAAGGAGAAAGGTCAATGAATATTCTAATTAGATTAACATGTCATCTGCGAGTGGTGGTTGCCAGTCCATGAAATTCAAATCATAAATGTGTGTGCAAGGTGGCGCCCTGATCGGGGCCCTTTGTTCCCAGAAAGTTAAAGGTATTTACTTTTATACAGGGTTTTTCTGTCCTTTGCTTTTGTGTGTATATTGGTGGAGAGGAGAAAGAGGGCCATGTGAATGCTTAAAACTTTCAGAGAGGAGTGAAGGCGAATTGTACGTAAGTTTTCAACATGACACAATGATTGAACCTAAGTGTGTATTTGACAACGAGAATTGGGAAGGTGGAGAGTGAGAGAATAGGGGTGGAGGTAAAGAAAGAGAGATGGAGGATGTGGAGAAAGCTGAAGTGTTCTTATGTTTGTATTAAAGATTGTTGTATTGATTTTAACTGTTTCTTTGTTTGGCTTGCTTTTTGGTTCCATCAAAAAATTCCTGTGATTTATCTTTATTAAATGATTATTTTTTGTGGAATACAAATTCAGAGGTTGTGTGCAATGCTTTTTATGTTTTTTAACAGAATTTGTTTTTATTTTTTGACATTCATATGGCTGTGCCAATTACTGTGATTTATCACAGTTTTCAAGCATTTATTTTTGAGTCATTTATAATTTTCAGAAGACTGTGTTCAATGTTTTGAGTAATATCATATCTGTTTGGTGTGATGTACTTTACACACTCTGTCTTGTGGTATTTCTTATGTATTTTGTGGTGTATTAATTTATAATTTGTAAACTGACATATACATACATACATGCCTGCATTTAAACACCAAATTGTGTGTGATTTAAACTTTAGAAGCTGGGATCAAACTAATGTAATTCTGAGGGTTAAAACAATTATTTCTTTAAGCATCATCAGGATCGTAATTGTGGGTTGTGTTTGAAAAATAAATGGGTTGCTTGTATGTAGGTTTTCTCTCAAGCAAAATGATGATGATGATTTTATGTTGAAATTTAGGAGGGAAAAACAATACTGCATACAATTTACCCTACTTTCCATTCCCACTTCAAAAATATGCTGCATGTTATGTATAGACCAATTCCCTTTTCTTTTTTTTTTACTTCATATAGCCCATTTATGACGGTCAGGAAAGAAATTTGGAACATACAAAACATAAAATCTGAACATGAATCATTCAGATCTGGTTATTCCCATG